>PVJL010001069.1:200794-301560 GCA_004026885.1 Lyroderma lyra | reverse complement strand
TTGTAGTTCTAGTTTTCTACCTCCTTGCTAACCCCTGTTGTTGTCTGTTTTTTGTTCTGTTTCTTTTTTGCTGCATAATGGCCATCCTAGCCGATGTGAGGTGATGTGTCATTCTGATTTTGATTTGAATTTCCCTGAGAAGTGATGTTGAGCATCTTCGATGTACCTGTTGGCCGTTAGTTTGTCTTCTTTGGAGGAATGTCTGTTCAAGTCCTTCACCCATTTCTCAGTGCCAAAGAGGAGCCATAACATACTTTCTTCAACCCTCTCACTGCGTTAATTGACTTCAAGTTTCTTTTTCAAAATGTGTCAAAAAGCCACAGAAAACAAGAAGTTGGTATTTGGTTGTTTTATGCATTGAATAATAACATTTTTGAGCTTTGTATATAAATGACATTATGTTATTTTAAATTTTTGTGATGTGGTAATAAATTTACCTCTATATTGAATTTGAGCAAAAAACACTCAAAACATACTAAGTGGCATCAATTAGATTTGAGTACAGATTAGAATCTAAGGCATTGATGACATAAAAACATTTATTACGAAGTGTTACACAATGTGGCATACAAAACATCTTTGCAGTTGACAGTGCAACCACAAAGACAGACATGTTAAATGAGAACAGTGGTCAACAGGAAAACATATTCAAAAATCTTGTAAATGGAGAATAGCTTCCTTGAGCTCGTGGGATAAACTCGAAGGCCTCAGTCAGCAGGTGGACATGTTCATTTGGACACATCCGAAGGGCTAAGGGCTAAAAAGACACGTGTGTGCAGGAAAAAGCACAGTGTATATAGGGTTGTGTACTGTGTACACTTTTAGGCACCCCTCGGGGTCTTGGAACGTACCCCGTGTGGAGAAGAGGGGGCTACTGGATCCTGCTTCGTTCTTTGTCCTTCTGGCTGAACGACAGAACCCACTGACTGTTTGCTTTAGGTTTCCATCCCTGACCTCCTAGTATATGTGCACCCAGAGGAAGCTGTGACAGTCCTCGAGCCAGTGCAGCCAGGGGCAGGAGTGTAGGCTTTCGGATTTGCTGGATGGGTATGTCGCCAGTGGGGATCGACGTCACATCCCCCAGGTGACTGAATTAAAATGGTTAACCTTTTTAAAGTTAGAAACCATAATTGGAGTCAAGTGCATGCTCTAAAGGATATTTGCATAGCTTTTAAAACAACAAATTTTTTTTGTGTCCTTTTAAGTTACTTTGTGGCCACAGTGCCAGTTCTCACCCTGAAAGCTGGCATCAGTTATCTTCCCATGACTTTCAGATCGGAGGATTTTTGGGGGGTCTAATATACCGCTGCTTTCCGCTTTGAAAGTGAGAGAACGAATGTAACTCATATAGTTTGCTGTCGCTCATACTGGCATTGGGTCTGACTTTTTGCTTTTAAAAAAGTTACTTTCATTTTGGAAACACTTAAAAGATGCATTGGTTTTTTTTTTTTTTCTAAACCTCTTTCCATTTATGTACGCGAGAGGTAGTAGCATAAATATCCCACGTACAGGGCTCACAACAGGCAAAATTCTGTATGTCTGCTTTAGATTTTCCTGTAGAATCCATTGTTTTCGCTGCTTTTAAAACATGAAAGACATACCTGCTAGGTTGTGGTATTTTCTCTTGACTTTGGAAAGTTTCTGGACTACTACTATTTCTTAGGTTCCACATAGATGATACAGTGCAATTAAATCTTGCAAACAGTGGTCTTTTAGACCTTCTGAGCAAAAGGAACCATTAGATGCACCTAAGACTCTACTTCCTTGTTGTATCGATTTATTTTGGCAACATCAAAATTGTCATTATGTAATGATAAAACATTAAAACAAAGGACTCTTGGATTTAGTTTCCTGAATGATTCCTCTCTAGTACCTGCTGGCTTGCTGTTAGATTGTGCATGAAATTCAAGGATGCTTGAATACATAAAAGGTGCCCTGGTGATGTTTGAGTGAGAGGAATCGTGTTAATCCAAGGGTGGGTGTTGGTGCCCTTGAGCACATAGTGTAAAATGTTTAATCAGGTAGACAGATGGCTAGTATTTACAAATGCTGCTGGTGGTATATGTGTGAGAATCAGATAGGCCAGATACAGAAAGAGTTAGGAGTGTTTTTCTGCTGTTCGAAATTATATTAGAGACAGTTCAAATCAGTTGGGAAAAGTGTTACTACAGCAATTGACAGATTATTGAAGGAAGAATATATGGATTCCCTACCCGACTCTATACATCAGAATAAATTTCAGAACAATCGAAGAGTTAAGTGTAACGATCCAGAAGATGTAAGAGAAAAGGTATTCTTGATTCCACACAAATTAGCAAGTTTTGTAAATCAGGAGCAGAGTATGCATTAGTAAAAGGCAACTGATGAATTTGGAACACCTTTATAAAATTTTGATAGTAGATTAATACTTTTGTATATATGTGTTTTTATTCGGCAACAAGAAGCATAAATATCCTAATAGAAATATCAGCAAGGTGATGAACATAATATTCACATAGTGTACACAGGTGAAGTACGTGGTATGCCTGGTTCGTATGCCTGCTCTTCTGCAGGTGTGCATGGGCACGTCTGGGTTTGCCTGGGTGTGCATGTGTTTGGCCTTACTACTAATAAAAGAAATGCCTATGAAAAGAGTGGTACAATTGAATAGCTATTAAAGATCTAATAGTTTTCTGAGAGGTGAGGGGGCCGAGAAGCTTGTCCTCATTTCCTAATGGTTGGTTTATAAAATGGCCCAACCTCTGGAAGGCAATTTATCAGAACGAAACACAAGCAGTAAAAATGTTTACACTGACATCTAACGGTTCTGTGTATCAAAAAGATGCGTAATGAAGCAATTGTATACAAATGATATCTGTGCATGGCTGTTGCATTCAGCCCTTTTTTTTAATAGTGAAAGATTAGAACACAGATGCTCAATAAGGGTGTGTTAAGTAATTATTACATGATAATTAAAACCAGTATTGTACATATTTAGTAATATGAAAGACGTCTGTGATATATTAAGCAACCCAAGCAAAGTGTGAAGGGTATATACAACATACAGCATAAATTCAGTGTCGTTTGACTATTGCAAGAAAAAACAGAGGACTGTGTGCTAAAATACTAACGGTGCTTTTGCTGAATAAGAAATTATGGTGTTTTTTATGTTCTTCTTTTATGTTAACTGTATTCTCCAAATTTGCAACCATGAGTTTGTCTTCATTTTGGAATAAGACAAAAAAAAAAAAAAAAACAATGATCAAGAGGGGGAGGGGTCGACTTGATGACATTATCTTTATTCCATCTTAGGGTTCACAGAGTAGCATTCGTTGATAGAGTCAATAAACTATATCTGTTCTCTTCAGTAACTCCGAGTTTAGCAAGAGGAAACATTTAAATTTCATTTTGTTTACAAAGGCTAGAAAAACATATTTTTGTCTTTCCTTGGTATGAGGGCAGAGGATTTAAAGGAACCCACAGCAATTTTATTTTTACTTACTGTTGTTTTTAAATATTAAAAAAGACAAATGTGTTAAACGAGGTCAGACAATTAGTTTTGTGAACTCATCCTAGAAAAAGAGCTCCATCCCTCACTGCTGAATATCACTACGGTCACCTCCGAAGTCCTCCCCTTGGGAAGCCACGTACAGACACCAGTGCCTAGTCCACCCTTCAAAGTCATTTTGGAGCTCTTTTTCTGGAATGGCCATCAGAGCTGTCGTCACCCCCTAAATCTGACAGTTATGTTCGCAAGCTTGCTACCATGCACTTAATTGATAGCAGTGTGCAAAAAAAACTCGGTAAGGTACCATGGCACCTCTGATGGCCATTCCAGAACAGGAGTTCCAAAACTGATTTGAAGGGTGGACTAGGCGCTGGTGTTGGTGTACGACTTCCCAAGGGGAGTGCTTCAAAGAGATCTGTAGTGGTGTTCAGCAGTGAGGTATGTAGCACTGTTTCCAGGATGAGTTTGCAAAATTAATTATCCAACCTCGTGGTATCTCTTGACATGACTAAGGGAAAACAAGAGAATAGACACATAAACATCTCCACCTTTCCCTCCACACCTGATAGTCTAAGTCACATCTTCTTTCAGCTTTTGACAGGGCATTGTATTAGTAATTTATTTTGACCACATTTGGAAGGGGGGTGATTTTTGTGGGGAGATTGTAGGGCTAATGGATTGAATGGGAGTTAACATTTAGAAAGAGATTTTTGTTAATAGGCTGGGAAGCTGCAAATAATGCCTTGTAAGGGAAAAAACTGTGAACAGATGAAATTTAACCGAACACCAGACATTCAGAGCTGAAGAGCACACATGAGGGAAATTGCATGCCCTTAAATGATCAACTTATTGGAACTGAACCGCTTTAGTACAGATGTGAAGAGTCAGACAAATCCAAGTCTGCTGCTTGGGAACGTCTTCGCATCTGCTGTCTGTAGTAGAAGTCGAAGTCGCACTGTCCACGCTCATGGCAGTAGGCTGTTAAAAAAACAAGTGTGTCACAATTTCAGTTTGAGATAATGCATTCAGAAAGAGATGATAACATCATGCATAGTTGTGAGGGACAAATATACTTGTTTAATTTACCTACAGATGTTCATCAGGGTGTTTTCCCCTCAAAGTGTTTTTGATTTTCTCAAAAGACCCATCACAGAAGCCGTTTAAGAGAATGTCAGTTGATCTGCATATGTAAACAGTGGGGTCCATGGACCATATGATTTTCTTCCTTAATTATTTATGCGAAGGTATAAAATGAACTCACACCATGGATCAGAAACACATGCTGCAGGTTAGGAAATGCATATTAGCAACTGCTCTGCTTAGGGATGTCTTTTAAGGTGAGCCATTTCATCCTTTTGTAAGTGGTTGCTTATGTGTGACTAAAATAAAATTTTCATTACTTTACAGGTATTAAATACTTTCCTAATGAGAAACAAATGTTCATTTTGAAACACTTCAAAATTCTGATGTCAATTAGTTGATTACTCCATTTCTTTTGTATTCAATTGACTATTTTGCTAAAGAATACTGCCAGTTACAAATTGGTACCATGTGTATCTTCATGGAGGTTTTGAAGTAGAGTTTTATATTGGCCTTGTTTATGTCGGCAGAAAATTAATCTAAACCAGAAAACTAGAAACGAGCCATTTCTTGATATGTAAGCAGGTCTACTGGAAATCTAGCTATAGCTGTAATATTGTCTTCATTTCAATTTCTTTTATTGTCTTCTTGTTACATACGAACACGTGATATTGGCTGTCCCATCGCGGTGATCCCTTTAAGATCCACTGGTACCTTCTACGTAATATATCTAATAGAGACGCCGTTGTTTCTCCTTATCGCCCACGCTCGCCTCCCCCCGCCGGCTTTGTCTCTGTGACCGGCTTTGTCTCTGTGACCGGCTTTGTCTCTGTGACCGTCGTCACTGTTAGCGACGTGGCCGTTCGCCCTGTGACCCACGTTCCCCCCACCGACTCCTCCCGCTCCGTTCCTGCCTGGTTCATGCATGTCCACCGCCACCTTCTCCGGTCTCTGAATCCTCTGAAAAGCACCCAGAATCGTGTTCGCGAGCTCGCGGTCCTCTCCGCCACTTCCTGTGCCCTCCGGAATGCGCTAGGCGGCGCCGGTGTCCAAACACAGCGCCGCGGGGCGGAGCGCTGCTTCCTGCCGCTTGGTGTTTTCCACCGGAGCCTAACGGGAACTCAAAGTAGAATGGGGTTTACGGTGCGGGGCCATTGCAAACCCTGAGTAATGCAAAGCGAGTAGTAATTCTGGTTATGTAATGACATAGGAAGGTGCACGTCACGCTAAGTTCCCCATAAGGGGATGATCACCATTTTACATTATTCACGGCGGTGCCATTAAGTAGAATACGGACACAGTAGGATTTGGGGAGGAGTTTTGGCACGGACTAGCTTAAAGGTAAGGAGCATGACTGACTTGCAAAGTCAGAGACAGTTGGAGCTAGAAGGGGTCCTTTAACACAATGTCCTCCTTTGCAAGAGGTAAAGAGACGTGGTTTACCCAAGGCCGTCCGGCTGATTGCAGACGGCTCGTGGTAGAGCAACGCAACTTACTGTGCCACAGAGTTCAAGTGTGCATTACTACAAACCGATTTGTCAAGTAGCTTCCCCACCGCAGATCTGTGAGAAGAGGTGGGAAAGGCAGCTAATGTCTCAGTATTGTTAGGGTCACCGCGTGGAACTTGCACCCGCCCCTGAAAGGGACACCTGGGAGTCCCCCGACTGCCCTGTGGGAAACGCCGTCTCTGTTCAGGGCACCAGGTGTGGACGGGGTCGGAGCCGGGGCCCGTGAGAGACGAGAAGGCTGCTGGGGTCGGGTCTTCTTCGCATCTTCTCTTTTCTCCGTGCGGCAGCCTGCGGCAGCCGGCCCTGTCCGGGGGCTTTCCGGAAAGTCTCCAGATACGTCACCGTTCTCGTTCTGTTGGCGAGCGCTGGATTTTTTCCGGACAGCCCTCCTGTGTGTTTGCACCCCAGCACCCACTGAGATGGTGTTTACGTGGCTGTGGGGGGCGTCTTGACCAAATACCTGGTGTGACACACTTTCCTCTGCCTCTAAAGGACCACAGTGCACGTTGACATAGCAGACAATCCGAAATGTCCTCTAGGAGAAAAATTGGTTCACTTTAGTTAGCTCATTGTTTCTAAATCTTAGATGATGCCAGGGGATTGATCATCATCTCAGTCGACGCTAGTGTCTCACAGAAGACTGTGGGAAATCTTGATTTGTAGGGTGTATGCTTTGGATTTCAGTTTTACACTACAGGGTTTGCTATTCTCATTTCTGCCACAGGAAGTTGGTGTCCTTTACATTAATAAGGAAGCAACCACAGGCATTTGTTCGGCTGTGCATCATTTGGTGGGAAGGTAGTCCATTGTCTCCAGGGAAAATTGTTCCTAAATAATGTTCAGCCTTTGGAGAGAGTATAAATAGATAGATAAATGAAATCTGGTGAATGCATTCTACAGAGACTTTTAAAATAGCACAGATAGATGAAAAGAAATCTATTTCAGTATGTATGTAGTATCAAAGGTCTTCGATGTTATAAAAGTCAGCCTGTGTTCTTAATTTTGAAGTTTAATGCAGTAAGAAAAGCTACTTACTCCGTTAACATGACAAAAGTGTATGAGGGCTGTCTGGAAAGTATCTAACCATGTAATGTGAAAAATAGAGGCATTTATGGCTGCGTTTTCCCAGACAGCCCTTGTATATCTCAAACCAAATCTCATTGTTAGGTTTAATTGTAAAAAAGTTGCAGCATTCCCATTAAAATCAAGAACAAGATTAGGACGTTCACAGTCACCAGTAACTTTTAGTGCTAAATTCTTATTCTTTCGTATTTTTGTCCAGGGGAGAAGGGCAGGGTGTATTAGCTAACACAATAAGACAAGAGAATGAAATACAAAGGTTAAGGAGGATTATGCAAAATTATTTGTACTATCTATGAATATCTGACAAGAGAGAATTAATAGCATTTCTATATACAAATCATGAGTTAAATGGTAATTAATGGAAAAAGTCCTATTTATTATAGCAATAAGAAACATTTCAGTGACATGCCAATAAGAATTTCAAAATGATTGTTTTTAGAAATTAACAATATGATGTTAAATTTTGTTTTGCAGAAGAAATATCATAGAATAGCCAGGAGAAAATTGGAGCAGATATACTAATCATACCAAATAAGAACAAAAGTGTTCAAGCGACAGGATTTAAAATAGTTTGATTCTGTTTTAGGAGTGGGCAGATGGAGTCTTGGAACACAACGGAGAGCCCAGCAATAGACCTTGAGTCATATGGGAGTTTAGCATATGATGTGTAAGGGGCAGCTGAACTCATTAAAGAGCAGTTATTCCATTTCCAAACTTTGATATTATACAGAGATCACAAACAAAGTTAAGTATTCCATCACAGAATGAAAAAATAGAGTCACAGCATGCATGACGAAGGGCTCATGCACTTAATACACAAAGGCTTTTTACGAATTAAATACAAGGAAGTTACAATCCCAATTAAAAACCGGGAAAACCGTTCAACCTGCAGTTTACAGTTAAGTAACACAAATGAACGATACTTGAAACAGAACTTTGAAAATGTAGATTAAAACAGCAGCGACTTACCTGTTTTCAAGTGTAGCAAATTGAAATTAGCAAAGGTGGAAATATCTGATGGATTAATCATGTAAGAGAGGGTATGGGAAACAAGCCCTTTTCTCTACTGTTGGCGCCAGTACTTTCCTGTCAGCGTTTAGGAGGGACGTTTCTTACCCATCAGGACTTGGCCACGCAGTGGCTGAGACCTGTCCTATGCTGTCGCCTGTGCAGATGCGCGGAGGCGTGTGGGCAGGGGTACTGAGTGCAGGGGCCTGGGACATAGATCTTCGCTGGCTCGGAGCGCTCCAGCCACTGCAGCCCTCCTTAGTTTCTCGAATATACCTTCAGGGCCTCTGGGCTGGCAAGCACCTCTGCTGGGAAAGCTTTTCCCCAGGAGTTTTTCATGTGACCTTGTCATTCAGGTTTCAGTTTAAGTATCACACTCCTCCAAGAAGCCCTTCCTAACTACGCTCCCCATCCTGGGACTTTTATGTTCCTTCTGGTAGCTATTAGAGTTGGATATTTTCTTGCACGTTTATGTATTGTCTGGTCCCCAGACTGTGGGGAAGTCGTGTACCTTGGTGATAAAAAGCAGTAACTGTAGAGCCACAGCTGGGTATGAATTCTGAGTCTGCCATTTACTGCCTGTGGGTGACTGCGGACATTCTACATAATCCCGATGTGTCTCACTGCCCTCATTTGTAAAACTGGGTGAGACTAGAACCGATCTCATGCAATTGCTGTGCGCATTCAGTGAACTTCAACAGCTAAAGCAGACACCCGCTGAATACTTGTTGACCAAGTGAATGAAACTGTCATTCATTCATGAAAAAGCATATGATGAAATCATTTCACTGAATCAGGGGCAGTTTTATCTGGATTTAAATTTTAGTAGTGTGGTGCATGAGGCGAAAAGGACATATTTG
Organism: Lyroderma lyra; assembly: GCA_004026885.1. Lineage (NCBI taxonomy): Eukaryota > Metazoa > Chordata > Mammalia > Chiroptera > Megadermatidae > Lyroderma > Lyroderma lyra. Next base: position 292,534 of record PVJL010001069.1, on the reverse strand, counting down.
GTAAAGATTATTTTTACCTGTGGGTCATGTTTGCCAAGAAGGAATTCTTGATGGAAACTGAAAACTGTTTGGTCGTATGGACTCTCCTTTTCTTACACACTCTACTGTAAAGCACGCCGGAAAGAAACCGAACAGATGGGCCTACTGTTTACGCCCCCTGCGTTTATCGAGCTGCTGTTATTAGCACTACAATTACGTGGGAAGAACACAGAATAAAAGGATAAAATATCTTGATTTCAAGGAAGTGCGAACCCCCCTGTTTGACGTGCCAAGAGCAGTTCAGTAATTTGGCGGAGAGATGGTAGCTGGTCAGAGACCGAGCTGGGACAAGCCCTGTCAGGACTGCGTCAGACTGCCTCCTCCACGGCAGGGAAAGGGTCCTGGGTTAGGTGACAGTTGAATTGGACTTTGAAGGTTGGTCCTGGGAGAGGAAGAACAAACGTGGAATTTTGACAGTGGCAGTGAGGAAGGTGGCCCGATCCCCAGGGACGGCTTGCGTTACGGGGTAAGGAGACACGAATAGGGGTGTGACAGTGTCAGCTCCCGCTCATTGCTTTTCCTGCATGAACTAATTTCGCAAATGGGGACACTGAGGCCCCGGGAGGGTCAGTCGCTGGCTCAGAGCCCCCACGCCCGTCAGGTGGCGGAGCCTCGGGTTGTTGGCTTGGGCACTCCTGCCCCGCCGTGCTGCCTCTGTCTAGATCAGGGACGCGTGGCCCACACAAGCCGCGGAGCCAGCCAGCGCAGTGGCTCCATCAGGGCTCAGGGCCCACGAGAGCTGAGAGCATGGGCTTCTACTGAGTTCCTTCAGTTTCTGCCATGACCATGGCGCCGGCGCCCCCTCGCAAGAAGAGGAGAGGGACACCTCTCCCGGTGCCCATGGCCAACACCGCTAAGCCCAGGGGTGCAGACAGCACACGCGGAGATCCCGGGCTTCAAGGGAGCATCCACGATGGAAAATTGTAAAGGCCGTCCCCAAAGAGAAGGGACCAGGGACATTTTCTAATCACCTTTCACCCTCCCCTGTGGCAGCTGGCCTAATGTCAGAGCAGAAGGGGGTGTCTCGGTTTTATAAAGTCGAAATGTTTGGTGCCTTGGGAGTATATTCATTGTCTTCTCAGGTTAAGTTTTCTGTTTACAAGATTATTTAAATTTAACAGATAGTCGCTTTTATTCAAAAGAAAGCCATTTAGTTATAAGTACATTTATCTACTTAACTACAATGAAGCAAGTTCTTTCTGCTGTGCGCAGTCCGGGTTGTCTGAGTGGCGCGCTTTGCCACACAATGGAGTCTTAACTACAGAGATTTCAAGGGCCTTGAAAGCTAGGCAGGAATTTATGCCCAGAGTCCTTGCCTTATAGGATTATATAATCTAATGATTTAGAGAACTTTTGCTCCCAGAGTTTAAGGTACTCATAAAATGCCTTTAGTTATGGAATGAATGCTCTCATGATAAATGACTATTCTCAAAGGCATATTGATTTCCATATAATTATATAGCTAGTTATACTCTGGTTTATTAGCAAAACAGTCTTGGATTTTGCATAATTTAATGAATATAATTAATGACTAACTATTCCTCTTTCCTCTGATAGGCTAACTAATCAGGTTGACCTAGACCAATTATGAATACTCATTACAGACTGGAAAAAAAAGGAGCTGCAAAATAATTATTTTGCTTGATGACTCTATTTTTCTCAACTTCCAGTCTTAGGCACTTGATTAATCTCATTGGAAAGCGGTACAGGTGTACTTAATGGAAGGTGCACACAGACATTCCAGCCACAATTGTGGTCAAGTCACCTGCACACACAACGCGTTCCCTTTTTGTGTTCTGTGTCATTTAATGATGGGGTAAGCGTGTTTTCCTGTTGTGAAATACAGAGATAAAAATCTGAACTGTAAGTCACATTAGGTAATGACCAGTTCCCAAAGGAACCTTCTAAATGGCTTCATGGATGAACGTGTTTGCACCTTAGTGGCAGCTTACTGTGTGAGTGCGCACGCGCATGTGTCTGTGCGGGCAGCTGGGGGACCACCCACTGAACTTCAGGGAGAGGTGGTGAAGTCCCCCGGCGGATCAAGTCAAAGTAAAGCAACTGTTTACTTAATTCTGCTTCTGAAGGATAGAAACTCTATATTCTTTTTCTCCTACATTGTCTAGAATAGTGCCTGGAAGTAGGAGGTGCTTAAAAATATTGATGGCAGAGGGGTTCGGTCAAGATGACAGTGTAGGTGAATGCTGCGCTTCCCTCCTCTCACCACCACCACATGCAAGTGACAGCTAAACTACAGCATGACGGTCATTGCCAATCACCTGAAAGTCTAGCTGAACCGAAGCTCTACAACTACAGGAAATACACAGCAAGCCTCCTTGATGCTAGTAGGAAGGGCAGAGATGCAGGATGAGCTGCTCCTATACTCACTGGTGAGCACTGAAAATGGGGAGGGTTGTGTCAGCTGTGGAGGTCCCCTTGAGGAATGAGGAGTCCCAGCCCCACACCACGCAGCCCAGCCCAGGGTTCCACTGCCGGGGAGAGAAGTCCCCACAACTTTTGGTTGTGAAAACTAGTGGAGACTGTGGCTGAGTGAGACCGAGGGCCGCTGGTGTCCCAAGTGTTCCTCTTGAAGGGTCCACACACGGAGTTACTCACTGACATGTCCCAAATAAAAGAAGTTAGCAAAATGGACACAAGCAATCTACCCAATACAGAGTGCAGAACAGTGTTTCTAAGGATGCTCAGTGATCTCGGGGACAACTTCAACAAAAAGATAGGAAACATAGAAATGGAGATAGAAAGCATAAAAGCGAAGCAGTCAGAAATGAAGACTAGAGTAACTAAAATAAAGAATACATTAGACGGAATCAACGGTAGGTTAGGTGAAGCAGAGGATCGAATTAGCGCTTTGGAAGACGAGAGAGAAGACACCCACTCAGCACAGCAAGAAGGAAAAAGAATCCAAAAACATGAGGATAGTTTAAGGGACAACATGGGACAACATCGTTCCAACATTCACATCGTAGGGGTACCAGAAAGGGAAGAGGGAGAGCAAGAAGTTGAGAACCTATTTGAAGAAATGATGGAAAACTTCCCTAACCTGGTGAAGAAAACAGACATACAAGCCCAGGAGGTGCACAGTGTCAAACAAGATGAGCCCAAACAGGCCCACAGCAAGACACATCATAAGCAAAATGACAACGGTGAACGACGAAGAGCGAATCCTGAAAGTAGCAAGAGAAAGGCAGTTAGTTACCTACACCGGAGCTCCCATCGGACTGTCAGCTGATTTCTCATCAGAAACTTTGCAGCCAGAAAGAATTGGCACAAAATATTCATGGGATGAAAAGCAAGGGCTTCACCTAGCAAGGCTATCATTTAGAATGGAAGGACAGATAAAGAACTTCCCAGACGAGAAAAATCTACGGGTGTTCATCACCACCAAATGGGTATTACAAGGAATCTTAGAGGAACTTTTTTAAAAGAAGAAAAAGAGATATAAAACAAGACCCTTACATATGCCACCTACAGGAGACTCACTGCAGATCGAAAGACACACACAGACAGAAAACAAAGGGATCAAAAAAGATATTTCATGCAAATAGAAACAAACACCCTCCCCACCCCCGCCCCAAATGCCCGGGTAGCAATACTTACACCAGGGAAAATAGGCTTTAAGAAAAAGGCTGTAACAGGAGACAAAGAAAGACCCAGTCACCACACTTCTGGGTGTTTAGACGAAGAAACCCACAGCACTAATTCGAGCGGGCGTTTGTGTCCGCATGATCATTATTTACAACAGCCCAGACGTGGGGGCGGCCTGGGTGTCCATCAGTGGACAGATGGATAAAGAGGAGGTGGTCCGTGTACACAATGGAGTGTTAGCCATAAAAAAGAATGAAATCTTGCCATCTACAACATCATGGATGGACGCAGAGGGCATTGTGCTGACTGGAGTAAGTTCAGAGAAAGACAAATGTCATTGATTATATGCGGACTCTAGAGAACAGGATAAATGAACAAACCAACAAGAAAGAAACTCATAGATCCAGAAAACATTTTGATGGTTGCTAGATTGAGGGAGGTGTTGGTGAGATGGGTAAGGTGGGGAGGAGTAAGAGATACAAATTGGTAGTTAAAAAATATATGTGGGGAGGTATAATAACGTAGGGGAGAGAGTCAGTAATATTGTCACAAGTATATATGGTGTCAGATGCGTACTACAGTCATCGAGGCAATCACTCGATAAGTTATATAAATGTCTAATCACTGGGTTGTACGCCTGAAACTAATATAATATTGCATGCTAACCATAATTGCAAAAGAAAGATATTTTTTAAAAAAACCAATTTTTTTTTGTTTTATTTTTGATGTGAGTAGTTCCCTGGCTGGGAATCGAAACCCAGGCCACAGTGTTGACAGCACCGAAGCCTTAGCCACTGCACCACCAGGGAACTTCACAACCCCAAAATATTTTCGATTCAATCTTTGTGAAAAGGAGATTTGCATTTTGGTTACAAAAAGGGTGATGCTACTTTCAGGAGGGTACATATTGTATCAAATAGGGTAATTCTGTAATTAAGATGTAGGAGGACTTTCGGGACCCCTGCCAACACATCTTTACTAAGGTTTCTCATGTCTGGCTTCTAGAATTTATTTCACATGCTGTCCATCTATCAATCCCCTGCTTCCTATTAGGCACCATTCTGGTGCTTTTACAGATGTCACCTTATTTGCCAGATAGCTTCATGATACGCCTGAAAACAGGTATTACACTCTTCACTTTTTAAATTGGGGGATTCTGACTCATTTGGACTCGAGTTCTGCTTCTGTCTAATATTCATGCCAGTAGTAAATCTTCATCTTCCGAGAGTGGAAATAAATAATCTTGGGAAACAGCCAAAGATGTTGTGCCTCAAATTTGATGGCTACGATGGCTGACGAAATGAATCCCGTCCTAGCCTTCAAGTGTAAAGCATTGAGCCACCTTTTAGGGTTCTGGTGGTTCCCAGTGTCTTCAGGACCGTTATTTTATAGGCGCACTTGGTGATTCCAACGTGAATCACTGTCATGCCGTTACCTAATGGTATACGTTGTTTGGAGCCGTGTGAAGAATGACTAGAGGACAAAATGACACCATTTACGGTCGTGCGGAACATTCAGTCACTGCTCAGGGAACATTTCAAAGTGTTGTGCTCCCCTCAGTCTCTGTCTCGCAGCCTCCGAAGTCTCATTTCCGTAACAGGGCCTTGTGGGTGTTCTCAAGGAATGATTGAGATGAAAAGGAACAAGGGAGGCAACAGTGTACCATAACAGATGAAATGGAAAGTAATTATGTTAATGGTGACTCATTACGAAGCTGCAGCCAGTTTTACCTGCTCGTTTCTGTGTGGAAACGTGCGCCGCCAAGATGTGCAATAGGAAATTCTTGCACAAACGAGCCTGCGGGCGTGTTTCTAGAACAATACTGGTGCTGAGCCTACGCCGGGTTGTAAGGAGTTTCCCTAAGTCAGTGTTTAAGTGTGTTACCAGGGCAGATCGTCCTCGTGCCAGAACGTGTGGAGTCTAACGTTTGTCCTCAGCTGTTTACTTGTGTACTGGGGCTGCCCGGAAGAACCCCCCCAGGACCCCTCACCTGCCATGGCTGGGGACTTTCCGGACAGCCCTCGTGTTCACATCTTCCTTTCTGCGTGTCGTTCTCCCTTGTTAACGGGGGCGGGGGGACCTAAATGTGTCCTGCACGTACATCACTACAGCGTCACGTTTTTCAAGACGTACGCACACAGGGAGAAGTGTTACAGAAAAATGGTAAGGAAGTGATTGTAAGGACAAAGACGTTAGCAGGGCACAAAGATGTGGATAACTACCTCCTGGCAACCATGTGCTCAGGAGGAAACGGTTGTCAATTATTCATTCCAGAAGTTTGGCCAACTAGGAGTGCATGTGTGCACTTACATACAAATCCCTAGTCATGGTCACATACATATGTGAAGGTAACCTGAAATGCTTGACAACACAGACGTTGCAGTCCGGCCGACTAGGTTTAAACGAGTCTGTCACACTGGAGCTTTATTCACGGTCAGAGAAATTTCCAAGTGTCATTGGCCCAGGTGCTCACCCTGCTCCTGCCACCGCCTGCGTCTTCTTTCCTGTATGGCTTGTGTCTCCTTTTCTATATGGTTCGTGTGTTCTTTTCTGTATGGTTTGTGTCTCCTTTTCTGTATGACTTGTGTCTCCTTTTCTATATGGTTTCTGTCTTCTTTTCTGTATGGCTTGTGTCTCCTTTTCTGTATGGTTTCTGTCTCCTTTTCTGTACCGCTCGTCTGCTGGCGCTCACGTGCCATGAAGCTGCAGGGCCGGCCTGCGTTCCGGAAGCCACACATCGCAGAGCAGCCTCTCCACACCCGGTGGCCAGCTACGGTTTCTTTGCTTCTCGGAGGAATGGTGCATTGTCATTTTTTAATTTAAAGAGTCTTATTTTTGTTTTTCTGATGCCAAGGAGTGGCTTTTAAAACAATTTCATTCCTAAAACAAATATGTAATTTTGGTAAACTTATGTTGCACATTCATTTGTTTAATTGAAACAAAAGAATATTTTACCTTGGGCATAAGCTCTTCTTTCCTACCGTCAGTTATACGAATGCTTTCATATTCTGAAAATTAATGTTGCTGCTTATAATATTGTTTTGTGTTTGGTGGTATTTGGTGTCACTGTGGTACTTATTGTCACTCTTTTGTGTTTGGTACTTCTTAAAACGTTTTTGAATTCTTCCCCACAAAGATGCAAGAACTAGTTACACTTGATGCTTTTAGCAGTGGAGTCATGATAGCGTAGAATTATTGCCTCAGAAGATATGTCAAAATTACAACCAGGACAGAACCATCTAGAAGAAATAGAGTGTGAGACATGTGTGTAATTGTAAATATTCTACTAGTCACATTTAAAAAGTAAAAAGAAAATGGTGAAATATATTTAAATATATTACTTAATTTAGCATATTCAAAACATTGTCATTTTACTATGTAATCAATAAAATTATGAATAAGCTGTATTAGACTTTGGGGGTACTGACTCCTCAAAACCCGATGTGCATTTTGCACGTACAGCAGATCCCAATTTCAGCTAGCCGCATTGCAAGTGATGGGTTGCGACACATGACTAGTGGCTGCCGCATTCAACAAGAGTCCCCAAGTAGGACATAGTGCCCTGAAAAGGCATTTTCAGAAAATCTAGGTGAGAGGATTTATTTTCTAGCTTTCTTCGAGGGGAGCAAGGAAATCTCATGATGTTTTAAGAGTTCGTGCTGGGCCGTGTTCAGCGCCGTCCAGGTGTGCCCACTGGACGTGCCTGCACGTTAGTGATGGTTCCGTTGATGCTATTTTTGTTATTAAACATCCATTGCCTGTATTCTGTTTTACTCTCTACCTGTCCTTTAAATCACACCCTGTTGTCCCTCGTTCCCAGAATTCCCTCCTCTCGCAGGCCACCCGCAGGGGCCAGTGTCATTGCCCTCGGGCAATGCCGTCCTCTGCACGGGGTGACGCTTTTGTTTGGCTTCTGATCCACCGCCTTCACTCCCGGGTTTCCCCCTTTTCCTCCGCCTTTTCCTCCGCCTTTTCCTCCCTGCCCGGTGGCGTTGCCGTCTCTGCTTGTTGGCTGGTCGACTCTCGGGGCCGCGAACGAGCACAGCGGACCTTACTGAGCACCTCGGTACGAGGCCGTGGGCTCGGGGTGCGTATTAGTGTGTCTGCACCCCGACACCGAGCAGCACCGGCGGTTACGGAGTAAACGGGGGTGGGGTTCTGTGTCGTCCACGGCTTCTAAGAGCCCGTCGCAACGCCTGTGGGAGCGCTAACTCAGGTGTCCCGTGCGGGGGGGACTCACGTGTCCTCGGTGCCTCCTCGGTGCCTCCTCGGTGCCTCGTAGCCATGACTTCCCTTGGCGCTGGTGGTAACCCTGTGCTGCTGCTGGTAGCGTCCCCCCACTCTAAAGATGAGGAAATCGAGGTGAGGTCAGGCGGTTGCCCCGAGCTCGCACCTGGGAGAGGCAGACCGGTGACTGAATACAGGTTTCACTAAAGATTGCCCCCCCCCAAGTCTACCACCCATCTGACACTGTACCCAGCTGTCACTCCCTGTGCTGTACTCCACATTCCGTCGTGACGTATTTCTCTATTCTAACCCACATTCAGCATTTTGCATTAGTTTTAGGTACATGTGCATTCATGTAACTTAGGAAGTGACCCTCCCGAGGGGTCTAGTGCCCACCTGACACCATCCATGGTGCCTACGGCTTCGTTGACCATTGCCCCCGCCCTGTCCTTCACATCCCCACGACTGGTTTGTCCTTCTAACCCCTTCCCCTCTCTCACCCTGCCCCCCCCTCCCCTCTGGCAATCATCAGTTGATTTTCTGTATCTATGAGTCTGTTTCTGCTTTCTTTGTTCGTTTATTCTGTTCCTTAGATTCCACGTATAAGTGAGATCATATGGTATTTGTCTTTCTCTGTCTCACTCATTTCACCGAGCACAGTAACCTCTAGGTCCATCCATGTTGATGCAGATGGTAAGAGTTCATTCTTTTTTGTGGGAGCTTACTACTCCCTCGTGTAAATCCACCACAGCCTCTTGATTCTGTCACGTATCCATGGGCATTTCGGCTGTTTCTGCATCTTGGCTGTTGTGAATAGCCCTGCAGTAAGCAGAGAGGTGCATAAAAAGGGGGGCGAAAGGGTTGAATAAAAAGTGGGCAGCCTTGTCTTGTTCCCGAGCTTAAGGAGAATGCTTTTAGCTTTTCCCCAGTGACTCTGATATTCGCTGTGGGTTTGATATCTACGACCTTTATTGCATTAGATAATGTACCCTTTATTTGTCCACTTTGCTGAGAGTTTTCATCATAAATTGATGCTGGATTTTGTTAAATGCTTTTTCTGGGTCTATTGATATGATCCTATGATTTTTCTTTTTCAGTCTTTTTTTTTTTTTTTTTTTTTTTTTTTTTTTTTTTTTTTTTTTTTTTTTTTTTTTTTTTTTTTTTTTTTTTTTTTTTTTTTTTTTTTTTTTTTTTTTTTTTTTTTTTTTTTTTTTTTTTTTTTTTTTTTTTTTTTTTTTTTTGTGATTCCCTGGCTGGGAATGGAACCCAGGCCTCAGCGTTGAGAGCGCCGAAGCCTAGCCACTACACCACCAGGGAACCCCCGATTTTTCTTTTTCTTTTTCTTTACATGCTGTATCACATTAATCGATTTGCAGATACCGAATCAACCTTGCATCCCAGGAATGAATCCCACTTGATCATGGTACATGATCTTTTGAATGTACTCCTGAATATTTTGCTAGTATTTTGCTAATGTTTTGTTGAGGATTTTTGCATCTATGTTCATTAGGGATATCGGCCTTTGTTTTTTTGCAATGTCTTCGTCTGGTTTTGGAATCAGGGTAACGGTGGCCTTGTACAAAGAGCTTGGGAGCCTTCCTTTTCTTGGATTTCTTATAATAGTGTGAGAAGTATAGGTGTTAATTCTTCTTTGACTGTCTGCTAAAATTCACCTGTGAAGCCATCCGGTCCAGGACTTTTGTTTATTGGGAGCTTGTTGATCACTAATTAAAGAATGCTATCTTAGATTTGCAAGTACAGACTTAGGGTAAAGAAAGAAACTTCGGTGGAGCTAAGAGATAAGAGTCTTGGCTAATTAGATCAGCTGAACCAAGCTTGCTGAGCACTCTCGTGCTGGCATTTCGGTCTGATAACCCTTACTTCCCCAAGGGACATGATTCATGTTGGCTATGTTCCATTTCTCTGTGTTGGTGTATGCTGAACTGTGGACCTGTGTGAAAGGCGAGTTGGTAAAACATGATGGTAGAAGGGAAGGCTCTTCGAAATTTGTAAAAAGTCTGAATTACGGAAGTTTTTTGAAAGAAGGCTAACAGCATTGCCAAGTGTAACAGAAGACCTTAGGAAACCTGTTTTACTGAATATATAATATAAAAGCTTTTAGTCATTATCCTATCACTTAGTCATCAAAGACAAGGGGCTTTGCAGGTATTTTGCAAAGGGGTAGGACACTAGCGTTAATTGAGTGGCAAATTTTGTGAAATTCTCACGTTGTATTATGAGGGAAGTAACCAGCGATTACTCTTTGTCTCTCCAGTCATTTTATCAGCAAACACATTTCGTAAGTAGCACAAGGACGAGTTTTGAACGTGCTCTATCAGTAGGCACCCACCATCCACACACGTAATTTTTGACTACACATGCTAAATGAAAATATATTGTAAGCATTAAAGATGCCATCAATCGATTCCTTCTTTTCAGTTATGCAGAAGCTTTTCACAGGCGCAGTGGCTTATTTTTCATGAAAACACATTTGCTTAAATGCACAATTTAAAGGTAATAGCACCTCTGTCGCACCTTTGAAATGATACTAATATTCTTCGGGATGTCACTCACTTCACTCGCCCTTTCCTTCGAGGAACGTGGAGTTTGTGATTCAGCTTGTGCCCAAGGAAGATAATAAAATAAATCCCATCTTTTCAGTGGAAAGCGTAAAGTTGTCATTGATTTATATGTAAACTCTGAAGATCTGAATACTCAATTGTTTTTGGCAGTCACATTTCCTAACCTACCAAAGTACATAAATGGTGAGAGGTCTGGTTCACGTGGTTTGGTGAATAACCGTACATCCTGAATGAGTGTGGGAAATTTATGTGGACGCGTAGCGTTTTCAGGGATATTTAGCATACTGCAGAGGAAGTGCTATTTCTCAGCAATATACGAACCCTCTCTGAATCTCCATTCATTGAAAACACTGAACACACCATTCATTACATGAACCAGAACTCTTAAAAGGTAGCAAGCTCCAACTTTCTCCCTATAATTCAGTGCTGGTTATGAAATATGAAAAAGAACATTTCAAGATTTATTTAAAAACACTTGGGTGAGGAAAACACATTTCTTCTTAGAGCATCATCATTAATCTGGTTTTTACATATGGGCTGGTCCCCCTTACCGTGGAGGCAGTTAATCATTAAACATTTTCAGTGGTAAAAACCTCTCCTTATAAAAAGTTTTGTGTCGTCCTGTCGTAAATTTCTCATTTTTCTTTCCAGATTTTTAAGTTAGAAAGTGCTGTAAATATTTTAAGGTAGCACTGCCATTTTTCAGCTAAATTAAAAGGATAGCTGTCTGACATTGTTCGTCCTGCTTTGTCAGTGGCATGCTGTTGACTAGTTGATGACTTGTCTCTTCGGAGGTACTTGGGTTTTCACCCCTTTGCAAATATTAGGCTGACCAGATGTCCCATTTTACACGGGACAGAAAGCGGTCCTGGCCCATTCCAAACGGTGCGTCGGGTCAGCCTTGCCTCTCTGGGCTAAATTCAAGGCGTCAGCAGGCTGACCCCATGTTCCGTTTGAAACGGGACAGGACCGTTGTTTTCTGTCCCGCCCGGTCAGCCTAAAATATGCAGATTATTTTTCACACAGACACCGGACTGACTACGAGATTAAAGTAGCATTAATCGTGCTGGCCACAACCAAGGCCAACTGGGGGTGCAAGGAATGGCTGTCAGTAAATTACAGAACATCACTGTCTCGGGGGGCTTCCTTCGAAGTGTGTGGACAGTCGATGTATTGAGAAGGCACCCTTTTCCAACTTTGAAAGATAAGAACGTGCGTGACCCTTTTCTTTAAAGAGCTGATTAATAATTTCCCCTGTTTCTGTCCCTGTTGAGCCTGATGATCTGGGGTGAATTTATTCAAGGAAGCTCTTGACACAGATTTGACTATGACAAGAATGTTTTTGCATGCATTTCACCTTTTGTCTCTAATTTCACTGGCTGTAAAATATAAATTAAAGCACAAGTGCCATTTATAGTCTAATGTGCAAAGTCCTGGCAGCGGTCGAAAGGAAAAGGATTTCCTTAGAGCGCTGTGTGTTTGCATGTGCCCGACGTGACTGTACCCCACGTGTTTTTACCGGCCTCCCCTGAAATACGCAGTCTGCGGTGTCAGCCCGCGGTGACCTATCCCGTGATCTTCATGTCCCATGATCTTCATGTCCCTTCATCCCGTGTCCCCTTTCACACGTTGAACAAAGCAAGCGCTGATAAAATCTGCGCAGCTTGAGCGGAATTTGCATTTGAAATTCTGGCCTACGTTCTGCTGAAAGAACCAGCAGTGCACATATTTTTTTCAGTATGTATTTAGGGTTCTTCCGTAGTATTTTGTGACGTGTAAAGTATTCTGGGAAAGGCGGTTGTTATTGTTGTTGTTTTTCGTGGCATCTGACAGAGATGGGTCCCGTGTTTCCAAGTGGTGTGAACTTGGACGTTTCACTTGCTTTCGGTGTGCCTGACCTGAGTCCTGCGTTGTGGCTGTTCTAGCCCTGTGTTTCCCGACTGCTGGACCGGTCAGGGCCGGTAGGATCTACAACTCGGTTCCCAAGAACTTGTAGAGGGCAGAAGGATTTCCTGGCCTAGAGGCATTTCTGTGTAGGCGTGCCGCCTGACTGCCGGTGGCTACCTCTCTGGGGTGCTCTTCCACACCCCTCTGGCCCTCATCCTTTGCTGCTGCCCCTGTTGGTAGAGAAGCAAAGTACAGTGGACTCTCCGTTAACCGGCACACATGGGGCTTGGGGGGCCGTCAGTCCAGGCCCCCGCTCGTCGTCTTCTGTCTCTTGCGGGAGCAGCTTTCCACCCGCATCTCTGACGCAGGAAGAGGCCCGGCGGGTCACAGGTTCTCTCTGCGTCTTTGTCCCCTTCACGACCAGCTGAAAATGGGTCTCCCCACAGGGGAAACGTTGGGTCCCCTCCACTGGCAACAGGCGTGTTCCGCAGCAGTAGTAAACAGTAAATGTTGTTGAATAAATGGCTGTGGAGGTTGAGCTGTTTGGCAATTTGACATATTTTCAGCCTATTGTGAGCGAATTGACCATTTGCTCAAAATCAGTCCACATTAAGCCATTAAAGTAATTTTCATGTCTGTGTTGCTGATAACTATTTTTTTTTTTTTGGAAAAAGTAGGAAATGGAGGATGGTAAGTGGTAAAATGCATTTCCTTTTATTCTGCCTTTTTTGAAGAGATTATTAAAGGACACAAGCCTCTGGGCTGAGCGATTCTTAAGTATAAATGGTAGTGACAGGAGTGGTGATGATTTTTTTCCATCAGAGTTTTGGGTATCAAGGTATGTCAGAGAGAATGATATCCTAAACCTGAGCTTTATTAAATGCCAGCAGAACTGTCCTGTGTCTGTTGTTTGGCCATCAGAAGCATTACCTAGAACGTTACCCACTTCTGCCTGTAACATTGGGAGAACGGGCTTTGGATGTTATGTAATACACTTCTTGGGCATTGGTTTTCTTTTTTAAATGTCTTTGAGTCCTATATGTAAAGCATGAACATTATTTTCAGAGTGTGCTCACTAGGAGGTGCTGCTTGGCCCACGGACACCTGTTGTTTAGCTGGGCTGAGACTTAATGCTATTTTTCTCATGATTCCTATTCAAGATACTCTGATTTTTTGCTACTTCCTTTAATTTAAATGTTGGCTCCTCACCACTCCTGTTACTTGCTGGGAGAAGACACCTGGTAAAAAAAAAAATCTTTCCTTGTGAATGACGAAGCTGCCAGAAATTTGGAATCCTTTTGGGGTGAAAACAGTTACATGGGGAAAATATTGCAGAGTCTGCTGTGAATGAGCAATGAGCCAACGCGGTTTCTATTCAGTGAGAACGTACTTAATACAGCTGTTGAGCCGAATGCCGTAACCTTTAGATGCTTAATAGCTAAGTCACCCTTTGTGCCTCTATAAATACAGAATACTTCCCTAAGAAAGTGTGCTAGAATAATCAGAAAAGCCACTATTGTTTTGATATAGCCTTAAAGGGACCTATATACGACGTTTTCCCATTTTTTTCCACCATTCTTGCTATTCCAGTAAAAAACCTAGGAAAAAACTATTTTAGACACCTTGTGATGTTTCTGTCCCTTCAGGGTGCACTGATTCAGGTCGTCCTGCTCCAGTAAATCGTATACTCCACTGAACCGGACCCGTCCGTATGGACTGTGCAGATGCAATCTAGGTAGAGATTATCTGGTGACATAATAATAACAACACAATTCTTACTGAACACTGAGGGTCGGAGAGGTTCACCAACTTTCCCAAGATCACATGGCTAGTTAGGTCTAGCCGACCCAGGTAATTTGACTCAGTTGCCTGTTGCCTTACACATTATCTTAAACAGCAAGGTTATCACTTTAACCTGCTACCCTGCCTCCTATTGTCTCCCTATGTCATTGTCAACTGGCCCTTCATTCACAGGGGAAGCATAGGATGGTTCCTCAGTTTCCCGTTTATTCGAGAGACCCAGACACTAGTGTCTGCCTCTGTATGCACTGTTGGAGGTCAGTAAGGACTATCATTATGCGTGATGTTTCTAATCGTGGTCTTTACTTCGGTCTCTGAGGCATGCAACATTTGACGTTATTTTCAAATATGTTTTTTTTTCCTTTATATATTTACAAATGCTAGTTTAAAGAGCAATTGAAATAAAAACTTTAGAAAGCCAATAATGTTTGGTTTATATGGTATCTCAGTTCTGAGATTAGGTAATGAGGTGAGCAAGGATTTTACTTAGATCTTCTCTTTCTTTCTTTCTTTCTTTTTCTTTTTTTCTTTTTCATTTACATTCCATGGGGATAATTGTTACTCATAGTGACAACCCTGAGAAGGCACCGAGATCTTTGCTCCCAAGAATATGAGAGCTGTCTGGAAAACATCCAGCCATCAATGCCTCTGATTTTCATAGTACACGGCTGCATACTTCCCGGACAGCCCTCATGTACCTATTGAAGCAGAAATGTGGTTGCTTCTCCTTTAGAGGTCTTACTGTCAACATGAGTTTGAGACAACAATGACAATTATGAAGAAAGGTAGTGTAGTCATGAAAAATTTAAAGTGAAAGCTAAATTTACTACACCATACCATTAATTCATGCCGGCCATCATTACGGTTAATCAATATTTGGATTTTGAAAGAGAAGTCATTATACACACACACACACCACACCACACCCACCAACCCACACCATAGGAGTTCCACTGTGCATGAGTCATAGAGCAGATCAATGAGGACATTTTGTTTGCTCTGGTGGTTAAAACTTTTTATTCAGATTCTTATTGACTGCAAAGCATACGCCAACTGTCCATAAAAATCCTTCTTACTTTAGAGCAGTGGATCTCAATCTGCCTAATGCCCGACCCTTTACTACAGATCCTCATGTCGTCGTGGCCCCCATAAAATTATTGTCGTTGCTACGTCATAACTGTCATGTTGCTGCTGTTATGAATCGTCATGTAAATATCTGATACGTGTTTTCTGATGGTCTTAGGTGACCCCTGTGAAAGGGTCGTTCCACCCCCAAAGGGGTCGTGACCCACAGGTTGAGAACCGCTGCTCTAGAGGGTCAGCTGTTAGTCCACTTCATATTTTACACCTGGAGTGTTGATGGATTTGAGTTTCTTTTCAGCTGAACAGGTTAACTTAATATGGACATCAGATTCCTCTGCACTTGGGTTCCAATTCAGCTAAATGTCACATGAATTCTTGCAGTGTGCTAGGCACTGAACATTTCCGAGCCCATGAGGAGCTATTTCCTGTGCTTCTAAGCTGATGCAGCTGTCTGGTTAGTCAAATTGATCAATCTGATTCAATTTAGCAATTTCCCAAAACTTGGGTTTAAGAAGCATTCTTCTTGAAATCAGTAAATGACCAGGGTCTTCATTTCCATTCATATATTCAAATACATTCACTCCCAAGATACCTAGACTGCGAAACAGATCCACTACTGTGCTTTACTGTTCCTGTTCTAGGACTACTTTTCAGAAATAGCCGTGGGACTTCAAGCATTATCAATGTAACATTTCAAACCCATCTGAAAACATTTACTGTTTACTACACTACTTGTTAGTTGTAGGCTGGAAAATGGGTTAATCGGACTTGAAGATGATAGCATTTTACTGCTTTTCCCTTTTGGAAGCTGCTTTGTTTCATCATTTAGTGGAAGATAAGTCATCGGTCGCATGTGATTTTGTGCATACACTACTAGATTTAAATGCCTAGTGCTTGCTTTGACGACTGAGTGAAGAAGATCGATATACTAGCTCTAGATTATTTTTGAAACTGAAAAATGGTACTTTAAAAATGATTGTGAGTAGCTTCACTTCGTATCATAGCATAGTGGCACTAATACATTGCAGGTGTCACCTGATGTGATGTATGAAAATATTAGGTACTACAGTGTTGGTGAAATTCCATTTCCCCCTGTGTTCTTACTCATTTTAATCCAAAGCTCAGTCTTTCTGCTGGTGCTAGGTACTTCCTATATACCACAGTGGGAGAGTCTAATAATACTGTATAAAATTTATATTGGAACTAAGAAAAATACAAATGGCCTCATTTATCTTTCTAGCAGTTAACGGAAATGAATGAAAATGTGCAAAGTAGTGACATGCAGGATAAAAAAATACCCCAAACTTATTTTCCTTTCCTAACCTTGCTTGTGCTGTTATGGGTGTTATATGAATGTACTTTGAAATGAAACGGCATTAGTTGAAAAACAAAACATAAAAGGTCTTAAGCAACCAAGTAGCAGGCTTAAAGCATAATCTTTGGGTTTTAGGTATAGCTCAGATGCATCTCAATTGACAATGGAGTATTTTTTAACTCTCACATTATTAATCTAATTTGCATTAGTTCTATACTTTTCAAGTTCTTAATTTTTATTTTCTATTTTATGATTAGTCCCTCTTTCGGTTGTTCAGGATATCTTTCTGAGGTAATTAGAATTTTATATTTTCTCTTTAGATTTTTCTCTGAAGTATTGGTACAGTGTGGTGGTTTTTCTTCATTTAATCAATTAGAGAGACTATAGTATAATTAAACTCATGATTGAACATATTTTATCCAAATTAGGACTGAGCATTGAGTTTCTAGCTTTGATATTAAAAACCTAAATATTCCTAACTTAAATGTAATACCTTTCAAATAAGGGTTGAGTTTATAGGTTGTGAGGGCAAAGATTATGTGGCCTTCTGGTTTAGAAACAAATAAATAAAGAAGATATATACTGATAAAAGAATATATTTTGTTGTGTATTTATTTGTGCAATACATGTTTTTTTTTCTGTTGATTATCATACAAGTAGATGAGCAGTAAATAAGTATAGTGCAGTCCCGGCACCCATGAAGATAGGGGAGACAGATATAAAGGCAGAATTCATTTTAATTATCCTTAGTGTTTACACGAACCATCCAGGAGACTAGAGGAGCCAGTTTGGGAGGACCCCGAAGGCTTCCCTGAGGAATGATGTTGAAGCTGAATCATTAATGATGATAAAGGGTCAGATAAGCATAGAATGTGGGAAGAACAGTTTTCAATGTTGGCAAGTTCGAGTCTGATATTTTAAAAATACATGAAGGAAATCTGAGATGGAGAATGAAAGCTAAGAATTCAAGGTGTTTAAACATTGTAAGCTCTAGACCAGGAATGTCCAACCTGCGGCCCAGGATGGTTTTGAATGTGGCCCAACACAGATTCTCAGAACGTGATGAGATTGTTTTGTGACCTTCCTTATTTTTATTTTTTAGCTCATCAGCTATCGTTAGTGTGCGAGTATGTTATATGTGGCCCAAGACAGTTCTTCCAGTGTGGTCCAGGGAAGCCACAAAGTTGGACACCCGTGTTCTAGAACATCATGGAAATAACACAGTATGGCAGTTTTAGGACCTTGCTGAAGATTAACCTTAGCAAATCCAGATTGTATTTTGAACAAAGCTCTGAAGCACACTTTGGTTCAGTTACCTATAAGTGGAGTATTGGCATGGAGACGTGGCAGCCAGCCAGATGTCAATGGCGACTTTGATTAAGAACAGAATGTGGGAAAACAAATCCTTAAGAAAAACTAACCCATTAACGTGTGTGTGTGTGTGTGTGTGTGTGTGTGTGTGTGTGTGTGTTAGAGGAGAAGAAGAAATCACAACATAAAAGATGTGTCTAAGAGCCACCGTGATACCAGATTCTCCATGTCATTGAATAAGCAGACCAGCCATGATTGGGCATCTGACCTATTGACCCCAGTAATCATAACTGAAGTCTTTACTACATAGTTTGCTTCCAATAACCAATTTCAGTGTGTCTATCCTAGGTAGCTGTGTGCTTGGGCCCTCTCAGTGATAAAAGGTGTTTTATTAGCTGCCTTCAGACTAATAACTTAAATATAATAAGTTGTACAGTTGCTAAACAAGTTAGCAGAAGATTTAATTTAAGCATTTCTTTCTTTGTTTGGTGTTTTCATACTGTGGTGATACTGACTTTAAAGTTTGTGTTGTTTTTCAGTAGCACCAATCCTAGTTAGATTTGTATTGTTCAGAAGAGTTGAATATTTACTTGTTCTAATATTAAAAAAAAATTGTTCAGAGGCAGAGAGGAGAAAACCTCCCAAGCCTTCAGATAATTCACTGCTGCCTGCACCTGTTCATGGACTCTCACTGTCCCTTTGGTGTCCCTGGTGTGTGGTGTTGAAGGGATCGCCTTATGAAACAAACAACTTGGTCTCTGCACTTGAGGAGTTTTCAATATAACCAGCTAAATGAAAGATAGGCGCATTCCCACCAGAGCATGAGATAGAAACAGCAAGTATCCTTCTCAATTCAGGGCTGCTTTTGTTTTGTCTTGTTTTTAAATTAGGGAGAGGCTGAAAAGACTCGCCTTCATGTTTCAGTTCTGATGCATTATGCACGAATAGAATGTGAATGAATGTTCTTTGAGCAGACATGCCATAGTGCTTGCTGAAACCTCTGCATGTTTGCTGACATGGTCTGTAGGTGTGTATTATTTCCATTGTTACAGGAAGGAGTGGAAAAATACACTTAAGAATAATAGTTACCCGTTTTTACAAGTGTTCAGACACGGCAAATTATTATTTCAGCCAAAAGTTTGAATAGATTTATCCTAGTAACGGAAGTTCCAAAATACTATTTCTAAAGATGCTGTCTGTATTTCACAGAAAGACTTAAAATCCATAAATAGATTTCTAAATATTTCTTGGCAGCATACGTTAAGTGCCTTCCTCCCCAATACCAATGAGGGCTGTCCAGAAGGTATCCAGCCATCTAATATAAAAAACAGAGGCATTCATAGCTGGATTTTTTCCAGAGAACCCTTGTGTGTGTGTGTGTGTGTGTGTGTGTGTGTGTGTGTGTGTATGCACATATGCATATACATGGGAAAGGAAACTAGCAAGAATATAAAATACCATTTGGGGAGCCAGAGTCAACATTTTGGTAGTTCGGAGCTATTCTATAGAAAGTTAAACAAACAAAGTTTAAAGCAAGATACCATGTTAACACACACATTCATGGAGATAAGTGAAAGTAAAAAGAAAGTCCAGTAATATCTGATTAATTGATAGATTAATAGAAAGAATTAGTATTTTGTAAGGCTATAAAATAAGAGGAGGAGATAGGCACCTCAATGCCATTTATTAATCTCATAAATTGAGGGGGGTCGGGCAGAAATGGGTCCATAACTCATAATGTTTACCAAAATCCTATAGAGAGAGTATAAGTAAACATCAAAGTGAAAACTTTATAAGCTTTGAAGAAACTGAAGTCACAAAAGAAAAAGATTTACTACTTTGAAGAAACAAAAGCTAAACAGTATGGAAAATATGAAAAATAAAACACGGAGGAAAGTATTTACAAGTTTCTCACACAAGGGATTAACATTGTTCATGTCTAAACACTGCATAGAGCATGATGGAAACACTCAGGTTTGGGCAGAAAAATGTGCAAAAGAAACAGACAATACACAGGAGTGGACATAAAATCAGTAAAGTGGGGGGGTGGAATTTAACATAACCGTTGAGAAGTGCCCATTTCCCTCTGTTCAATGGGAAATAATAGAAATGACACTGCCTAATGCAATGAAATTTGTTCATTACTCTATCGTGCTGGCAGCGTTAGATCTGTTTGAAAAGAGAACATACAGTTGGACAGAATATACAAACTGTGTGTACCCTTTGACCCCTGTTATACAGGGTCCGGCACAAATGATGCCCCTGTTTTCATTTACAAAATCCTAAGTGTGCAACTGTTATTCTGAAGCCTGCCACTCGTTAGCAGTGGTAAGAGCTGGTACTGACGGCCTTGAGTGGACCGGGGGCGATCCGAGTGTTGTGCGCTGTGCTCTCATTCTTCAAATGCTGGAAAGCGGAAGCGGAAGCGGAAGCAGCTTTCGGCAGGAGGTGCTGGTGGCCAGTGCTGGAAGGGCTGTTAGCATAGTCCCCTTCCATGCCCTCGGGGTAAGAAAACAAAGGACCAGACTGTCATCGACAGGGTCAAAACCTGCTTGGGGAGTTAGAAGCGAGCAGGTTTTGACTGGATGTGAATGAAACGGCCCCCATCCCCGTGTTCTTCCTTCTGCGTTCCCGACCTTGGGAGGTGGACGCCTCCAGACACCAACTTGGCCTTCATTCTGGATCCCTAGCACTTCGTTGAGCTCGGCCTGTGGCCTGTGGCCTGTGGCCGTGTTCTGCTGCCTGTCACTGCTGAAGCGTTTCTGGACCTCATCCTTTCCCACTCTTTCCGAGTCTAGGCCACCTTCCTGGTCACCAGGCCTGACTACACCAGCAGCCCCCTGGCTGGCTTCTTTGCCTCCCGTCTTGTCTCCCTGGCTTCTGCTTCCCACACACATCTCCCTGCACCCCCCCCCCCCCATGCAGGTTAGAAAATCCTCAGTGGGTTCACTTGGTTGAATAGGGTACACACATGCATGCACCCGCAGCCGTGCTGAGCTTACGGTGTTTCCGTGACTCCACCTTCTTCTCTGACATCACTGCCCTGAGCGTTCACTTTCCCTGTGTTCTCTACTTCCGGCCACCCTCTAGTTTCCATCTTGGACTTCCCTTCTTCCGGAAGTCGTTGTGCACATCTGGGTCAGGCTCCTCCTGTGGGTCCCCATACACCCCTTGGCCATTCCCTTTGTACTGGTGTTACCAGACAAGAAGAACCACCTAAGGGAGAGGCCCTGCCCACCTCGTCGGCCTCCTGGAATGACTCTATCTGCTTTGGGCCTGCGGTGAGGATTGTGAAGGCCCGAAGATTTATATTTTCAACTTGCAATTCGAGCACTGTCTTCTTAATCATCTGTTCATTACCACCGAGCACAACTGCCACACACAGTCCATCTTCAATAATGGCTGGAAGTGAATGAGTAACTCAGTATTTGAATGGATGAATCATTGTAATGGTGACACCTCAGTGAGGTTAATAAGCATTCCTCCTCTCTTTAAGTTTCTTGAAGGCAAAGAGGGTCTCATCTGTCTCTGTTTTACCTATGGTCCCCAACATAGCGACTTATATATAGTAGACACTCAGTGAATAATTACCCTGAGTTCCCAAGCCCGAACATTAGCTAGAGCGTTCCAACTGATGCTCGTGTTAATTAGGTGATCTTGACCATGGCTGGGGTTTGCACTTCGGCTAGGTGTCTCTTTGTAATTACGAATGTGTGCATATATGCGTGGTCATAACGTATTAAAGGTAGAAGACCGGGTTCCAAGTCCTTTATACTAACGAGAGACCTTTAAAAATGTCATCATCACCTTAAAACTAGTCCAAGTTCTCATTGTGAGGATGCGTATTGGTTTCACTAAGGCTGTGTTTACGTGGATCGTGCCAAGATTCCTGGATTGCTTTGCATCTTTTAATGCCAACTATGGGGCTTGTCCTAATCATTCACTGTGTAATCGATAAGAGGGAATCAGGACTTGAGAAAGAATTTGTAGCTGCAGGAAATAGTCGCGCAGAACCCTTCCTTTCTTCTGGAGTATGGAATGTGAGGTGATAGGTAATCCACATTCCATCACCCTCTCCTCCCCTCATCAAGATGTGTACTTATAAAGAGGTGTCTTGAAGCCGGTCTTGACCAGGAGAAAGGGATACGTATTTGAGAAAGCATCCTCTTTGTGTCTAAGGGTGAAAGGGTTCACATCTTTCCTGATTGAAGCAGCAGTGACTGTATCTTTTTTTGTCACGAGGGAAGGTTTTCTTTTGTGTCCTCATTGTTCTGCTTTTCTTTCTGCATTTTTGCCAGTCCTTTTTTTGTGCCTTTCCTGTATTGTTTCATCCCTACCTCTTTACTGCCACCTACCTACCTTCCAGCCTGATAGTTATGTGTATGAGCAAACTGTGTGAAAACAGGTGGGTAGAGCTCTTTTTGTCAAATAATATTTAACATACCTTAATTACAAAAGTAATAATATTCAATTTAGAAAATTGGATACAGCACATTTTATAGAGGAAAAATATATAGAAAATTCTATTACACAGGGATAATTACCATTAACATTGTCAGAGATTAACATTTATATGAGGAAACCTCTTTACATAATTTAAATTATGTTTTCATAGCGTTTTGTATCTCATTTCCCGTGAGATTGCCTCAAAGATGTATTTCTGCAGCAGGAAGACATTTTAACGGCTGCATAATACTCCCCTTTAAGGAAGGGCCAGAGTTTACCTCTGTATTGCTCTACATTTGGTCTCTTAAAGTGTTTCCAAGTTTCCCTATTAAAAATGATGTCATGACCATCTGAGAGCATGAACCTTGATCGACAATTGAGATGACTTCCTGTGCTAGATCCTTCCAGATAGCATGACTTGGTCAAGGAGAATGCGAAGTTCTTGAGGCTCTCAGTTCCTCCTTGCAGAAAGATGAGGGCAAGAGGGCTTGTCACCAGCCTGTGAAAGAATTGCCATCTCACCACACGGGCAGGGATTTTTTGTTTCTGTCCCTGGCTTCTGTGTCAGTCATAGCTGTGTGTACTGCCTTATCAAATTAATCCATTAAGCGAAGTCTATTCTTCTGTGTGCATACTTGACTCCCTTACACGGGTTATTCTGAAGGCAGTGGGTACATGGTGCATTTTTCTACACCGTGGGTCTTTTTTCGGTGCTGGGTTACTACTCGCGGATACTGCACTCCTCTGTGACATCCCCAAACGAAAGCAATGCATTTTTACTCAGTGCTGTATCTTCATGGCCTTGACAAGTGGAGCCAGTACGTTTTCTCCACTTTAGGACAATGGGATGAGCCCAGGGCTCGGCAGAGGGGCCGATGGGAGGGCCACAGGGCTAGCAATCAGATGCACCGTGCTCTAGCCCCACCTCCGTTTGTCACTGTATATCATGGCCAAACCTGATTCAGGAACTTCCCCAATCTGGAAAGTGGGGCTACTATGTCTCACCTTACAGGGATGCTGGAGGGATTAATGCAGTAGCTTTGTTTCGAGTACATTCTGTGTGCTTCCACAAGAGCTGACAGACCAAAAGCTAAAGTCAGTCTCGCATGTGTGAGTAGAAATGGTTGATATTTTCAAACTTTTATATCCCCGATTCATTAACTTATTTCCCCCGCAAAGACACACATCCTGTGGCAGCCTCTTCTCAAAGTGTCTCACTGTCAGCTGGACCAGGGCACTGACTCAGTAGTGCACTAACGTGCTGAGCTCCAGAAGGCCGGCTTTGGTGTTCCTTCGTTTGGTCTTCTCTGCTTCTCTTGTGTTGTTGTGCTCTTTAAGGGGACATAGAATTGGCGGCAGAGGCCCCCGACTGATGTCAGATTTGGGTAGCGTGATGTGTCCTCTTCGTAGTGTACGTATACACTTAAAAATCACAACTGGCACTCTTCATTCCTGGCTGTACAAAAGCCTCACTGCACGTATTTGACAAGTTGAAAGGCTCATTCCTTTTGTGAGCAAGTTTATTAAAGACATTACTGATTATCTTAATGGAAGAGATTTAACATCGACATTTTGCATTGAGTAGTAGAGGCGGGAAACAAAGCCTTTTAGAGATGTGTGTGTGGATGTGCTGAAGTGCTAGATTATATTAATTTTCTCTCTGAGAAGTAAATGACAGGCTAAAATGATAAACCATCGGATGTGGACCATGAAATTATGTGATTTTTACAATAATTATTTTGATGAAACAGGAATGTGTGCTTTCTGATGTTTGAATTCACAACTTAGTTTTTTAGAGGTGTCGCCGTAAGAAATGTCCAAACCTGTATAGAATTTTTACGGGTTTATTTGGGCCAACCTGACCATGCTTGCTGGGGAGCAAACAGGCTAAGAAAACGCTCCAGAGGATGGCAGGTTTACAACTCATTTTATACGTTAGAATCAAAGGAGGAGACGCAGAAGGAGAGATCACATGGAATCCACGGGTGGTAGGCGAAAGGGACAGGAGAAAGCAAAGCGGGGCATCTCTGAGATTGGATGAACAGTAAAATGGAGAGACACAGACTTCTTTTACATGGGTGGGTACAAGATAGTTAATCATTTCCCTTGACAGCACGTAGAGGTGGTATTTGGGGAACCAGATAACAATGCAGGGTTCTGAGGTCTCCTGTTCTGCTGCAGTGGGTTGTGCCCTGAGGGGTCTGGAAAAAAGGCAATGACTCTGACAGCCCAATGGTGTGTTACCATAGAGACAAAAATAGGCAGGCTCACTGAAGGTCAAGATTGACCTTTGTCAAGGAAGCTACAGGCCAAGCACGTGACCACCGGGACCCGCTCTTAGGGGTTTTAGGTTCAGACCATCCTCCAAGATCACTTTGGGTCACTTGAGTCCAGAGAGCCCACCACGCTGGCCTCCCCTGAGCTTGTCAGGTTTAGTGTGTGGCCCCTTCTTCCGTCCCCAGCAGAAGTGATGTGTAATCTCCGGATGGAATGTCATCGTATCGGGTAATGTTGTTTTGCTGCTGCTATTGACATAACCTCTAACTGTAGCATGATATATATCCCTTCTGAGCCACAACGTTATTTGAACTTTTATTAAAAACCCTGAGAAGACTACATGCTCAGTGTTCTTATCAGGTTGTTCTTTCAAGTTAGGCTTGGGCTTTGAGCAAGCAGGAGTTTGATATTCGTTATATACTATTTGAGAACTAGAATTGGTTCTCACGCCTCACAGATGAATTATTTATCACAAAAAGCTTGAATAACCCATAAATCCATCACTGCTGCAGAAAATACAAACAAATGTTTGACTTTGTTAGGAAGAAATCAGTTTTGAAATGAAAACCAAAAAGGATCAACTTCCAGGTTTTCGTGAAGTTACATTCACAAACCTAAACAAATCCTTCCCCTTGTAAGCGCGGACAAGAAGCCCATCGTGCTAACATACTACTGGATCTCAAAGCTGTCGGTGTCTGTAATTAAAGCGATCATGCATGGACTAGCTGATCTGACTGTACAGAAACGGTCGCTTTTCATGTTGCCGTGTTTTTAGAGGTCAGATCACCTCAAGGGACAACTGAGTATTCAGTTGCACATGAACAAATAAAGACGGGCCCTCCGCCTGACTCCTGCTTGTCTATAAATTGTGCTCTTTCCTGCTTCTCGTTGTCGGCTCCGGAGTGGCAGCGCTGCCCAGCCTTCCTGCCGGGGCCTTGACTTCCCACGGCCTGCTCGCTGCAAGCGCAGCTCCCGTGGTGCCAGTTCGGAGGGTGCGTGCAGGCCTCGGAGGCAGGCCGCGTGGGGTCCAGTTCAGGCTCTCGTGCGGACTGGGAGTGGGGCCCTGGCCCAGTTTCCTGAGGCTCCGAGGGGCAGCCTCCCCCCGGGGGTGCCTTGGTTGCTGCACCTCTTCCTAGGCCGGGCACCCCTGTGCACGTACGAGGTCCAGGAAGTCTGCGTCCAGCTTTCTGAGTGCGGAGCTCGTGGGTAGAGCCATCATCTTCTTCCCAGGCCACGGGAAGGGACTCAACAAATCTCTGCTTCCAGTCTGTCCCCAGCTGCTTTTCTGATGCATCTGTCACTCGGCAGCCTCCACCTTCCCTGGGCCGTCCTCTTACCTGTGTCCGCTTGTCATATTTGAGCGAAGTACAGACCCTTCTGAAAGGGAGACACCCTCAAAGACCCCAGTGTTGGCTGGAGCTATTTTAATTGCACCGTTTAAATAGAAGCCAACCCAAAAGAAGATACAAACGATGACAGCAGCGCTTGGGCAACTTTTATAATCAATACGTATCAAAGAAGAGAAACAAAACCAAGAAAGTGTAAATTAACCGTAATTTGAGGATAAATGACGTTTTGCTGAATGAAGCGCTGTTGACAGTGGAAAGACACCTCGGTTCGGGCGTGTTGGAACTCCGCCCAGCGTGCCATGGGGTGGCCCAGGTGGCCCACTGGCTGGCTGTATCCCGGCGGTGGTTAAATGGTGATTCGTGTGGCCTGCTGCAACGCCCCTTGGACTTCATTTGGTAAGCATGCATTGCCTACATACTACGGCCACCTCCGGTCCCATTCGCCTGAGATCCCGAGAGTCATGCTGCCCCAGTACAGTGGCATTCCAAGTGCAGACGTGGTCACTGGGATGACACGGCAGGAGCTGCTCCTAGTGTGCTCATCCCGATGAATCAGTGGCTGCAGAGCTTCATCACATCATCTGAAGAGACGCCACTGCAGAACTTTGAAACTGCCCTCCATACCTCAGAGGCTATCAGGAAAGTCTTGGCGTACCCCAGTTCGGACAAGGTGAGCCCTGACCTCCGGGTTTATCGGACTCTCAGCGAGTCTCCCAACGTGGGGCATCCATGCTGTTGGTTGTAATGTCGGACTCAAATAGCTTCCCTCACTGCTTTGGTGAGCAGGTTCTCCCCTTTGCAGCTTGCCTGAGCTTCTTCCCTCGGACAGGATCACAGCATTTATCCTTCAAAATCACGTGTGTTCCAGAATGTACTGCTCTTCCGGCGCTTACCCCATTGTTAGTAACAGTCTGCCTATAGTCCCTCACCCTGACCCCAACGAGTAAGCTCTTTGGTGGCGAGGGTGTGCCTTGACTTATCTCTGTCCACCCAGTTCCTGGAGCCTCCTGGCAACACACACGGTTTTGCATGGGAATATTCGTTTTTTTGTTTGTTTGTTTTGCTTTTTGATATGCGGGTAGCTCCCTGGCTGGGAATCGAACCCAGGCCGCAGGGCTGATGGCGCCAGCGCCGAAGCCTTAAGCCACTACACCATCAGGGAACTCCCTGCATGGGAATATTCTAATAAGCAAAGGACAGCCTACGCACAGTAAGACATAGGTGCCCTGTCCCTCTGCAGCATTATCTTGTGAAGGAAGTGGAAGCCTCACTGATCCGTGAGTGTGCAGAGAAGACGGCAGTCAATTAAAATTTTATACTCTGAAGAAGGAATGCAGTTTGCTTTAGTGTGCACGTGATGTCCTGTTCTCAATCGCTGCGTTCAAGAGGGCAGGACCTTTGAGAGCATCTAGCTCCGTGGGTTGAGAACTTCATTAATGTCCAAACCCCTTGCCCAGAAGAAGTCGCCTGTGGAATAGGGGTGTGTCAGGCAGAGGAACATGCAGGTGTCTTCATGGTGGGGGGACGAGGGGCTCGGGAGGCTCCCCCGTGAGATTCCCTTTTATGCATCCCTTCCTCTGCCCCCAAAGCAGCCCCCAAAATACCTCAGGAAACTCTCTGGATGCTCAGAATCCATCTTGAAAATAGTCCCCTAATCTAACTGTGGTAAACATCCATTCCTGAGCATGTCACAAAGATGAGCAGCCCACCCCGACACCCCCTGAAGAAGGTGCCCAGACACGAATCGTTCCACAACACCAGCATTTCTTGCATTAGACAACTTTGCCCTCTTGAAGACTCTGTTTTATTTCCAAGTCCGTTCTCCACCGGTCTCCTTTTCCTTGTTTTCCTGTCCTTTGGGGTTTTTCCGATCGGTGCACTATGGAGGCAGGTAGGCAAGGAATTGAGTAACATTCAGAGGATTCATTTTGGTTGACAGCACTTACTGAAATGTTTGGAAGGCTAGGGGTTTGAAAGTAGTGGGGTATTTTTTCTTGTGGAAGGAATTTTTCTTTGTTTCATGTACAATTTATAGCTTCATTACCTACTTAAAATGCAGTTTCTATCTAGGCTGCAGGAAACATTTACAGTCTGCAAAAGTATTATTAAACTGGCTTGGAACCAGAGTCTAAAGTTACTCATAGAATTGGATCTAAAAAATGGTGGAGCAGGGAAGCAAAACATTATATTTAAATACCCTTATTGTCTTTGCCCTACATGAATCCTGTTGTTAATCAATATCGTTCTTACCTTTAAATAGGACAGCGAAGAAATTGGCTGTGCCGAGTCTATCGGTTATCCTATTGGACATTATCATTGATCGATTATGCCCAATTTCTTCAGTGGTGATTTGCATAGATGAGCTTTCTCTATTCGAAAGGGCATTGGGCTTTCAGTAAGTGCATTGTGATGACACAATGAAGGAAGGTCGGCACCGTAATGGTCCTTGTTTTGTACCATCGGCCCCTTTGGGCACCTTCCCAGAATCATGTTTTTCAATGTCAAACCTAAAATATCTAAGGTTATAAAGGAAACCAAGTATATTAAAATATACTTACGAAATTATTTTTTAAAATTATGACACATTCCAGAGAAAGAGCAACTCACGTTCACACAAAAACCCGTGCACAGGTGTTCATGACAGTTTTGTTCACAATGGACAAAAGGCTGAAAAAGCCTCAGTGTCCTCCATGGGCAGATGGTGATGAACGTGTATTCCAGCCGTACCTGCCACACCGGGGACACTTGTGTGGCTCTGCGGGACATGAGGCTGAAGATAGCCCATGCCGGATGGTGGTTGTGGCATGATTTCCTACAAAGGACATTCCTGGAAAGGCGACATTTACAGAAGTGGGGAAGAGGGTGGTCGCCAGGGATGGACGGTTTCAGTGTGGTCGTGAGAGGCCACCACGAGGGCTCCTTGCCACGATGGAATGTTCTGTGTCTTGATTTTGGTGGTTGGACACGTGAATCTGCGTCAGGCATGTCCACCCCGCGGCTTGCGATGGCTTTGACTGTGGCCCAGCACAAATTTGTAAACTTTATACAACATGACAAAAATGACACACGGACCTTATTTTAGCTCATCAGCTGTCGTTAGTGGGAGCGTATGTCACGTGCAGCCCAAGACAGTTCGTCGTCTTTCAGTGTGGCCCAGGGAAGCCACGAGGTGGGACCCCCCTGATCTACATACATATGATCAAATGGCATAGAAATACCCACACACTCTCAAGTGCAAGTAAAAATAGGGAGCTCTGAATAAAATAGGTAGGATTTCTCAAAGTCAGCCTCTCAGTTGTGATATTATGAGAGAGCTTTGCAAGATGTTACCGTGGGGGGAAACAAAGGATTTCTCTGCAGTTTTCTGAAAACTGCATGTGTATTTACAATGATCTCGATTGACAATGGAATTACAAACTTGAGACATAGTAATACGTTTCTTTACAGTATTTGTTAAATAACAGGTCAAAGTGACAGCTTTTATAACTAGAGTAATTTTGAGTAACTGGTGAGCAGACATGATATTTTGAGAAACTGACACAAATGTGGTGTGTGTGGCAGGGTAGGAAAGTATGTGTGACTTCTGCACTTGGCAGTGACCAAGTGGTAGGTGCTGCTGAATTCAGTCAGCGGTTACTGAAAACACAGGTGTTATTTGTTCCCCCTTTCGAGAAAGTTTGCATACTCTCTGAATTGGGACCCGGGGTTAACTGCTCCCTGGGTGGCTTTATCTATTTATATTTCCTTATCTGATATATCCCAAGGGCCTCTGTCCAATAAAAGATAAACATAATGCATAAGCTTTCTTTTATCAACTACTGTGGATGGTGATAAGGACTCATAAAAAATGCCAGCAGTCACCCTTCAGAGTTTAAAAGATTGACTTGGTGTCATTCACTCATACACACATCATTCCCCATAAATGCCTAATACTAGTGTTAAAAGGCAAGCATGCACAGAGTTTTAAGGATGGACTAGACCACACATTTAATGTGTTTAGTAGGAAAGAAGAGCATGTCAGATTGATTGCTTATCATACAGATAGACTAATTTTGAATATCATTAAATATTTTAATTAGCTTTCACTAGCAAGTCATTTAAGAGTGGTGTAGCATTTTCTTGATCTGTCTGAGGGTGTTTGGCTCTAATGAGATTGTTTTACAAGAAGTGAAGTTCAGCGTTTTGGAATCAACACTCCACTCATAAAAATATCACCAACCTTTTGTCTCCGTTGATGTTAAAAATTAAAATGCATTATGTCTTTAATTGAGTAATTATTTGGTGTCATTGTGAAGTGTTTTCTAACATACCTTATAAATTAAGTATGTGGTTTACAACAAAAGAAATAACAGTAGGGCCACAGGATTTAAATACACATTTAGCGTTCCTTTGTGGACTTGACATTTCTAGCAGTACATATGCTGAAAGAAGAATTTAAGTATTTGTTCTCTAATGGTCTTAACAGTCTGTAGTTTGGGGGTGAAATGCTCAGTCTGGAGTTTAATATGTAGAAACCTCCATAAGTATACTGTAAATGATTTCTCGTAGAAAATCTTCTATTTTTCTTGAAACATTTTAGCTAATCACATTTAAATAAGCTTTGTCAAATCCTTTTGGAAGAAATGGCATGTAGAATCTGAATAATTATGACGCGTCTACATTGCTATAAAAATGCTTTTGTTTTTTGCTCTAGCGTTTAGGACATGTTCTCTTATTTTGGGTGTTACTTTCAGCTTCTTAAAAGGTCTTAAAAACAGATCCTGCAGTGGGAGATCACACCATATAAAGTTGTCTCCTGATAGGTTTCTGTGTAGGTTTTTAGTCTTACACCCTCTGGATAGATTGCATGTAATATTTTTATGCTACCTTTTTCATGCAGCTTCAAGAATTTGCACTGCAAACTGCATACATAATTATTTGACATCCTGTTGCAATGTAACATATCTATTTTTAAGATACGTTTTGTGTTTTTTGGGTAAATGAATTACTCTAATAATCTCCCGTTATGAGATGCTCTCCTTATATAACTGGAGAGGAGCCATCTTCAGAATCGCACAGCCCACCAAGTGCATTGCTATTAGGATAAAGATGTCCGTCAACTTGGGGCAGGCACTTTGTTTTGTGTATCCTTTTTCTACTGGAACTCACGAAGCTGATGATGAGGAAAATGACTTTTGGGTTCCCTGTGCTCTTAAAGTTGTCGAATCTTCTCAGCAACACTGAACCTTGGTGTAGGTATCATTCCAAATGTGTTCATCTCAGGGAACTGCAGTGATAGATAAGAAACTCACTTGATTAAAGGAGCCAAAGGAACCTGATGACATTAGGGTTTAAAATCATGGTCAATAACAGTAACAGTATTACTGTCTTCATGACAATGATATTGTCCTTCCTATTTGAAGATGACACTGATAGAACAGCTATTTGTGTGTATGCTGTAGTTGAAAAGACCTGTGTATAGTCAATAGATTTTTCCTGGCGTCTGCAGTGAGATATCTCTACAGCTCAGAATTGTGAAGCTCTTCCTCAAATTATAAGGAAATCTGTATTTACACTAAAGTATGACAGATCATGCTTAGACTAAGTCACCCTAACATCAGACGGGGCATCTCTCCTGTGAACTTAAAATTTTCCTTTTGGAATATTGCTCGTCTTGTTTTGATATCAACATTTCATATCAAGGTGGAGGTTTGCGATTATTACCCTGACCCCAAAGTACCTTTTGGTTTTATAGTGTCTTAGAATAACACAAGCACAATCACACTGACAAGTGTCTCCATCCTAATGATTTTCAAATTAAAGAATAGCTTCAAATTAGGAGAGCATTTTGTTCACCTAGCTGTGGAATAGCATGATGTATGCTAATTGCTAACTTTGTCTGCATTATTTTTTAAAGATCAAATGGGCACAGTAGTAATTTTCATGAGTCTCATACAGAGCAGCTAATTGGAATTTCCATTATTATCCATCCGTTATCTAGTTGTTTCCTTTGTTCGGTATCAGAACAGGATGTTAATAATGAGCCATTCTTGTATTAGAGCACTATTAGATATAGTGAAAAGTAGTTTCATCTAGTGCACTGTTTTGTTTTTTGGTGATTTCTTTAATGTTATGGTGCACTGTATTGATTATGCTGAAGATGCTTTGACGTCTTGTAATAGATTACTTTTTTATTCAATATTGGGGAAATGTGACATATCGTGCAAAAAAGGAAATAACACGAGGACCAAAATATTAGTGTTTTATTCTCGCAGTTTCACTCACTACGTGAACCTGTCTGGTCACCTCACCTCGGTTCTCTCTTTCTGTAATGAGGGTATTCGAAGAGCTGAACTTTAAGGGGCCAGTCCAGCCTTCACATTGCTGTCATGTTTTCATGCTGTTCATGTATGAACTTAGGGTAAAACCCCAAAATCTTTCTAAGCTTTATAAAAGGCATTGGTTGTACTGTATACTTTCGTCTGGCTCTGTTAGACTGTTTACCTCTACTCATCAGAACCGCAGAGTATCCTAAATTACATAATTTAAACTTGTTTCTAAAATTTGGGGGGAGGGGGTCGTCCCAAGGTGATGGGCTGGCCCCAAGGTTCCCTGAAGAGTATCTCAGCCCTGACCATAATGAAAAAGGGAACTAAGCATTTTCTGAGCAGCTTACTGGGTGAGACAGCACAGACAAAATGCCTGTTTTTAGGCACTTTATACGTATTGTCTTACTTAGTCCTCATAACAGACCTGAGGGGTAGGCATTTATTACCCCTCTATTCTGGAGGACAAACAGGTTTATACAGATAAATTCAACAGCCTGCTCAAAGGTGACCTGGAAGGTAAGTGACGGGGCCGTGAGTCAGACTCATTGACACTTTGAGCTGTCCCCAGCAGGCTGTCACACACTGTCGCAATCTGCCTGTTCTGTACTAGCACCTCTGAAAATATTGTAATGGAGTGTCTCAGAATTGTAATATTCTGAAGTAAAATGAAACTGAGTTCGGGAGCTTCAGCCTGTGGAAACTCATCAGTTGTTCATCCATTTGTTTATCATCCATGCACCCACCCATCCACCCATCTATTCATCTGCTCCCCCATCCATCCAAGAAATAGGTATTGAGTACTTACTTATTGAGTACTTACTATGTGCTAAGCCCAGTGTTCAGACCCCGTGATACTGTGGTGAACTAGGTAGGCAAGATTCCTGCCTCACAAAGCTTATGTTTTAATGAGCAAGACACAGTAAACAACGTGCCAAACAGGATAAACTTATATGAAGCTAATATTATAACAGAGGTTTAAAATGATGTTGTGATAATTGGGTGTGGAGGGCAGAGGACTATTGGGGCATAATTTAACTGATGAGAATCAGCAATGAGAGGTCACAGGTCAAAGTCTGCGGGCCGAGACAACAGCAAATACAAAGGTCATTCTGCAGAAAGAACCTGAGTGAAAACCTCCAGGGGAGGGGTCAGTAGGGCCTGGTTGGCCATGAATTAAGGAAGAAGTCTGAGGATCATATGGACATGGTATGGAGCAGTAAACTTGCACAATTTTATGCTTGGAATGGTTACTTGTTACTCCTTGTGGGTTTGTAGCCTTAAAAGGTGGATAAATAACTTCTGGGAACTTGGAAATGATTTCACGGTGATGGTTTCACTTATTGCTCCATGTATGTGGCAATTTATCCAGTCGACTTCTTGAACATCCACTGTAGATCCTGACCCAGCAAGAAAAATCACATCGGTGGCCAGCACACAAAATATGGGGGTGACAAATAGGAAATTGTCTTCCCTGTTCTGTAATGGTTGTGGACAGATTCAGTAGCAGCACGCTTCTGTTGAGGCTCATTAAGTTCAGTCCCTGTGTTTGGTACTTGGCAGATGTGGAGTTCCCAGTCTAGAAGAGAGACAGACACACATAATGACCTCTGTCCCTAAGTCTCCAGTGCTGTGGGAGTGATCATGCCACAGTGCTGTAAGGGACTAGAATTCCCCCACAGAAGACTTTGTCCATTTACTATTTGATGGATTTAAAAAAAAATTCAGATATTAAGAGTGATTGACAAACATTCTTAATAAAAAGCCAAATAGCATGAAACCCTAGGGAATCCATTTCTCATTAATAACACATTGTTATTTTTTTTTAATTCTATATCCTCTAATGATAGGACTTCTACCAAATGGAAAAACAATTGCTTTCCTTATTGTAGCTTGGATACTTAGCAGAAACTGAGTGCAATTTGTATGAACTTAGAAAATGGGACTCAAGCTAGAGTTTTCATTCAGGGGGACAGCTCTGCAATACATGAAAGGGGCAGTGATGATGATTTGTGTCTAGAATGAAGCTGCCAGTTCTAAGACAGTGTAAACGTTGATGTTTACTCTCAGCCTTTTCTCTCAACTAGTTACATCCTTATGGTGAGGTGACGGAGCTAAAGAGCTATGATGAAATAATGAGTTCTAGAAATAACTCCACATATATTGGAGCTTACGCTAAAAAGCAGTCACGTTCAGATAAATGCACTGCGTGACTTTTTGAAGTCATCTACGACATGAGACCGACAAAGTTAGAAAGGAATTGTTGGGGATTGGTGAATGTTTCAGACTAATTGGAGTAACTAATGTGCTACTTGGAGGCTGTGTTGTCCTACATTTTAAAAATGGATTTCACTGTTTTTTTTGAGATGGGCTGATAACTTGATATATTTCAGAAGATTTGGGGTCTGTTTGTTTTCTATTAAATTTTGTTCACTGTATTTTGTGAAATCTAATATAAATATCTTAGCTAGGAAAATTAATAAGGTGATGTCTAAATGTTCATCCTGAGGGGGTTGAGGACAATTCTAGCTTAATGTTAATCCTAAAAGTCATGATTGTGAATTTGAGCATTCCTGTCAGTGGTTCTTTTTGCAAAGGAAGCCTGTATTCTCTTTATGTCATGGTCATCAACAGTGTAATTCTCTTTTAAATAAGGCCAAGGGGAGCGTAACACGATTTTTGTTTTTTTGGTAGTTTCCTGTCTGGGAATCGAACTCAAGCCGCGGTGTTGAGAGCGTCGAAGCCTAGCCACTACACCGCCAGGGAACCCGCATAATGTGATTTTACCCTGTCAATTCCATGACCACAAATTTTTAAGTGCCTAGCACTCCACACACATTTTTATACAGTAAAATAGTTAAATATTCTGTGCATCATTTTATATTAAAAGTTAAAAAAAAAAACTTGTCAGCTGTCTTAAATCATTTACATATATTTTCTTTTATATCTAGGGAGGGCTGAAAAACAGCAAACATGAATGCACCCTGTCTTCACAAGAATATGTTCATGAATTACGATCGGGTATTTCAGATGAGAAACTTCTTAACTGCCTTGAATCTCTGAGGGTTTCTTTAACCAGCAATCCTGTCAGGTAAGTGGCTCTGATTGTATTAGTTTGATTCATAGAATTTGTACTGTATATATCTGTGGGGAATATAATCATGCATGTTGCTTGAACCTCAAGATTTTCTGATCATAATTCTGATGTTAGCTAATTAAAACAGCAGTGTCTGATTATGATGTAAACATTTAGAAAATATTAGTGATCAGTTAATCTGATCAGTTAATCTGATCACTAATCATGCAGTTTTAAGAATACAAATATTACTTGGATGTTAATTCCTCTATGATTATATAAACATGGATCCAGATGTTAAATATGCACATTTTACATGGAAATATGTGTACTCATGTAATGATTATTATTTATTTGTAAAACAAATTCAGCATATTGGCTCTATGATGTTATTTCTTTATAACTTGAGAAGTAAATAAAACTTTACATTGTTCTAGAAGATTTAGATATACTAACACATTTCTGCAATTTGGGATAGCAAAAATTAAATAATTCTGACCAATAAAATAAATAAGGAAGTATTAATAAACTCTTCAAAATGCTACACATTTAGGCTATTCCCTAGCTAAGAAAATTTTTTAAGGAAGATGTTCCTTGCCATTGTGGTATTTCAATAACTGATGTTCCTTTATTAACCATGAAAAGCTTTGAATTAATTACACCCCAAATAAAATGTTTTTATAAGGAAAATAGACTTTCAGTGTAATATGAAAATACCTTTGGATCTACTTACACAATTGCTAGACTCTTAGATTCAGAAATTCCTGGATAAGAGTCTGTTGAAACCATGTTTTTATTTCCTTCATGTTTTTCCTAATACATAATGGGGGCTACATCTTGTATTTCTTTCACCTGTCCACAGAGCCCTGAAACTAATTTAGAGCGCCACCATTTTATTTGGATTTATGTATAATTTGAAATATATCATGCTACACAACTGTGGATCCTTGAACTACACGAGGATTAGGGGTAACAATCGCCAGCTGGGTTGAAAATTGGCTTGTAGCTTATGTTAGCCTTTTCCATAATGCAGTTTCCGAACTGCCAGGTGTGACCCTTGAACAATGCGGGTGTGAACCACATGGGTATAAGTGGACCCGTGGTGGCCAACGGTCAACACATACGTATTTACCTTTAGTGCTTTCGGCAGAATAAGTGGGAGATTGCAGTTCTACAGTGACACTTTTAAAGCGGCAGTGGTAAGGTGTAAGTTACCTTTCAACATACCTTGCTGTTTCTTCCAGAATGCTTCTGGTTTGAATAATTGGAACAGGGATGTGAGTTCTTTGACAACAGTAAGCATGGTGGTGGACGGTGGTAGTTGCCCCCGCCGGCCCCCATCACCTTGCTGCCCCCGACTCCCCCATGTAACCTATAGCACTCTACTGTAGTGCTCTTTCGGGGTCTGACATTTCTGTTGAACGGCTGATTGAATGGGTGAATAACTGATTCTTTAAGAAGTGACATATACAAGAAGTGCGCCTCTGCTTTTCATTTGAACAAGGAAGTGAGGTCTTTCCGGGACAGGCGTTCCCCGCTCGGTTCCTGCCTGCCCCTCCTCCATCTCCTTAGCACCGTGTTCCTCTTGTCCACAGCATTCCACTATAGCGCACTCCTGAGTTCCGGAATTTCTATCGAATGGTTAACTGAGTGAATGAGTGAATAAATTCATCTTTAAGAAACGACTACAGAAGTTGTGACATTTAGGAAGGAAGGGGGGAGTAGCAAAGAGGCATTTTTATAAGATAGCAGGAAGGCCGAAAATTACATGCGGGGCCTTTAAAACGTAGCCCCGCCAGTACCAGATTCCAAAGGATTATGGGATCACACGAGAAACTGGAGGGTCCTGATTGGCTGGAGGCAGTTGCGTTCTGGTAGCTGATTGGTTCCATAGGCGGCATAAAGCGGCTGGTGTCTCCAGTTGCACATTGAGTAATGGCGCTTGGCCGAGGTAGGAGTGTGCCTTAGGAGCTCGCTGGCCAGAGCCCACTCTCGCCCTCTCATCTACCCGAGCTGTCCCCTAGATGAGTGAGGATGCGTGTGAGAGCCATGGCGGAACCAGTGGGAGCAGTGACCACCCCTCCGAGAGCGGCGCAGCCTGGTCTCTGAGGGCTTCGAGATCCAGGCCTCCCATCCCGGACTTTATACCGTGTTGTGTACAGCAGCTGCTCTGGTCGGCAACGTTTTCAAGGTTAGCGGAGTAGAGGTTTCCCACCTCTCGATCGTGGGGGTCATCCGGAAGGTGGAGAGAGCGCCATACTACATCCGTTACAAGATCGATGATCTGACCACCGGGCCCATCAGTGCCTGCTCCTGGCTCGGCCGAGAGAGGGCAAAGCAGGTACCGATACTGTTTCCGGTGGGAGTCTATGCCAGAGTGTTGGGGATCCTCAGAGGTTCTGCGGAGGCGAGGAGCCTGGAGGACATGAAGGAGTTCACCTTTCACATTCAGGAAACTGTCGATGCACACAGGACGCTGACTAAAGCCTTCCGAGAGGCCACAGGGCCAAGTGCCCCTGAAGCTCCCTCCCCAGTGGACGAGGCTCCGAGGTCCAGCGAGTCTGCTCGTGACTTTACCCGGAAGGGGGTGCTGCGTGTGATTGACCAGGGCCCTCGACCAGAAGGCGACAGCGTACGTGAGCTCAGCGGCCTGAGTGTCGCGGCTATCCAGGAAGCCATGGTCCAGTGCCACATCCACGCCACTGGGGATCGGGAGCATTTTTGAGAAGTTTTCCACTTTCCAAAGAGCCGTGCCTGTAGCTGTGAGTTGTGTTTGGCTTGTTGACTTAGGAAATAGTTTTGTTGTTTCTTAGTTTTTGTTTTTTTTTTTTTTTTCAACGAAAGATCTCAACTGGCATCCTTTGGAACCTCACTGCTTTTCCAACTGCTTTGAACTTTCCTGTTTTTCTAACTATATTTGAAGCTCAGAGGGAGATGGCGATGGATAAATTGATTGGACTTTTTGCTGGTGGGATTTATCAGCACGCAAATGAAGACACTCCTGATGGAGTGAATTTGGGGGAGAAAAGGTACAGAAAAATTGAAAACTATTATGTAGTTGCATGGGAGCGTTGTTTTTCTGAAATGTCTATGTATTAGGAGAAAACAGATGTAGTCACGGAGCCAGCTAAGAGACAAAAATGTTTCTCTTGTTCTTAGACTTATTTTCTAGGTTTGGCTTAAGCTTATTATACTCCTTGTTATCTCTTGCTAAAGATAGTAATTGATTAATTCAAGTTTGCTAAGGGTAGCAATTTCATAATTCAAATGCTCAGACAAGTGTTTGTTGAATGATTTGCTTTTATTACAATAGGTTTGATTTTTAAAAAATAAGAATATACTATCTTTAATGGTCAGCTTTGAATGCTTCTTTTCTTGTTCTGAAGGATTATCCGTAGTCCTAAATGTTTTATGTATAATGAGGTTTTATTCTTACAGGTTAGGCAAACAAATAGTAATTTTAGGAATATTAAGTTTAGTAAGTTTAACTGAAATTTATTTGAACGTAAAATACATGTGCAAAATATTTAATTCCTTGTGTGTGTTTTCTAAATACTCTTGAAAAGGCCTTTTGTTTTTGAGGAATAATACTTTAATTTTTTCTTTGTTTATAACACCAATAACATGTGCTATATCCTAGTTGTAATTATATTATGTAAGACTAGTTTTTAAAAACTGAGTAATAGAAGCCCTTAGTTATACATATACTAAAGATGGTATCTATCAAGTTACTAGTTTTATTACATTAGAGCAAAGATAAAAAAATACAGTTATTGAGATAGGTAAAAGAATAAAGCATCATCTATCTTAATTGGATCACAAAAAGAATGTGTAAAAACAGAAAATTCCCTTAACATACACCTTGGCCAGTAACCCACAGTGTCAGGAAAACTGTCAGAACATGGCTTCTCACTGTCTGCCCTCACAAAAACTTACACCAGTTCTTCCTTAAGCATTAGGAGGCGGAAGCTTTTCTGCCCCTGAAAAGCAAAGCCAGTAGTGAGGGGCACTGTGAGAACCACCAGTGATTAAGATACTGTTAATATAAACCTGTTGAATAATCTTTGTTGAGGCAGGTTGCCTGCCCTCGGGGCGCTCATCCCGGCTTGGGGGGCGGGTGTTCATGCCTCAGAATCTGAGGTGCAGAGAGAAATAGACTAGGAATCCTTGTGTTCTTTGGTGATAGCGCTCGTGCAAATGCAGGGACCCTGCGGTTCAAATCTGGTGTTTTTATGATTTTATAGTCACTGTTCATTGCAAAGACAGCCACTTTTCCCCCTACTCTAGAATTATTTCTCCAGAACTAGGAAAACAGCACAACCCCCCCCCCCCCCCATAAATAAATAGAACTGAAAAAAACCCCATTTTGGCTGTCTTTGTGCCTGGGAACTAATGCATACTTACACCTGAATTAAAGGCCCAGGACCATCAGATATCCTCTTAGGGGACCTGGCCTCTCTCTGTGTTCCTTGGAGTTCTTTCAGTCTTTGTTAATGATCCCAGTACGCCTTCACCCCGCCTTATTCTTCTGAATGGAATCGTGCTTCAGTGGGATTGTACTGCAGGGAAGGGACTGAAGTGGAAAAATCTGGAATGTGAGTGGAAATCAGGCATTTTCAGGCAGCAGATCCTCGCTGGGTTATCTTCTGCCTGCCGATTAGGCGCCTGTGCGGGACAGAATAGTTTTATTAAGATGCATCGCGAACACCCACCAGGCACGCCTAGTTCATTTTCCGTTTTGTTGGGCTGTAGGGCCTTGCCCGGTGCGCCCCTGGATCCCCAGTCCTGCCCCGGCTGTGAGGCAAACCTTAGAGGGGGAGATACAGACCCTGGGGAAAGCCTATCAGTGGTTTTGGGCGAGGGTATTGCAGCCTGAGGAACAGGAAGAACCTAATTGATGATGGTCCACGCGGGGTCGTTTTCCCGTGGCTCATAGGCATTCGGCATGTGCCTTGACATGGGCGTGGATTCTAAATTCAGCAAACACATTTGAAAATGGTTTTGAGAAGCTAGTCTTATCGCTGTTGTTATCATTGTTAGTGATTGTTTTAGGCTTTTACCTGTTAAATTTAGGTTTGGATTTTGAATGTAATCTGAGAAATAGAAATTCCTGTGTTTTTCAGTTTCCTTTTTTTATAACGATGAATCAGAAAGGTAACCACCCAAGAATTATTTTCAGTCATTAACTCTTTAGTAAGCACCTACTAGGTGCATTTAAGTATTAACTTTCATTTTAATATGCTGAAATTGAATGGACTTCTAAAATGGTTATTAAAATAATTTAATAATATTAGAATAATACCAGCTAATATTTTAACATTTACATAGTACTTATCTGGTAGGTGCTGTTCAGAGACGGGGGGCGGGGGGGCGGGCGGGTGGAGAGAGAGAGAGAGAGAGAGAGAAACAGTGAAACAGTCCCTGTGATGCCTAGATTGATATTTCCAGGTAATTCAGACTCAGTCTCCAAATGGCCTTCTTGGGTACCCTACAAGGGCATCTTTAAAAATATTAGAAACATAACAAGAAATACACGTATAACATTTATTGTCTCCCCAGAAGTTTTCTAAGACCTTGAAATAAACGCATGCAACCAGGGTAACTTTAGTATTAGTATTGTTCCCATTTTATAGATGAGGAAACTGAAGTTGGGAAAGTTGTAATGTGCAATGGCTAGTAAGGGTCAGAGCTGAGGTTCTAGCACTGGCAGTGTGTGTCCAGAGCCTGGGTCATTACCTACCCACTCTGTGTCCAGCCTCACAATAAGGAGCACCTTTTCCCTGGCCTCAGTATAGAAAAATGCTGAAATCTTTTAGTAGAGAGTCTGAGGCGACTGAAAACATCTGTGTGCTCATCTACCAGTTTAAGCCGCGAAACTTAATTTTGTTGCAGTTGTAGAGAATTTAGCCAGATAACTCAGATTAATTTTAATGATACTGTAATATGTCTTGAGCCTGTATTTTCACTGACTAAAAAAAAAAATCTGAAAGTCTACACATTCTATTAACCAATGCATTTATTTTTTGAAGTGTAATATCTTTAGAATATATGAGTCTGTCATTACAGTGAAAAGTCTTCTGTCGTGATGACCATGTGGCTCTCTGTGTCATGAAATTCGGGACTTCTTTGCCCTGTCTATTAGGGACAATACCTCTAGTAATTCAAATGCCATCCATATGATGATGATTCTGATTTCCTGCTACATGATAAATTAAGAAAACTTTTATTTTACTGTAAAGAGTTAATTTTTTTTTTGGTAAAACCTATTGTTGGAGGGGTTCAATGAATAGCACTTAATGTATTATGTGGTTTGTTTTTGTATAGCTGAGGGATAAATAGCCTATCAAGGAACAATGAAAAGAAATTCTTGTCCATCTGGGGCTTACATTCTAGTAAGAGAAGTCTCATAATTAGAAAAAGAAAATACACACACACACACCCCATCAGGCTGGAGCTTACATTCTAATAGGAGAAATCTCATAATTAGAAAAAGAAAATACCCCCCCCCCCCCATCAGGCTGTGATCTGTGCTGTTGGGGGAGGTGTTGCTATTTTCTATCAGATGGTAAGTGCAGGGCCCCTCCCCGCCGCTGACTTTAGTGACATTTGAGCAGGGGTCTAAAGGAATTGTTGGAGTGAGCTAGGTGTCCACTTGAGGAGGAACATTGTTAGAAACAGCAAACGGCAGGAGCACATGCCTGCCCTGTTCTGGCAATGTCAGGGAGGCAGCGTGGCCAGAGGCAGAGAACATAGCGTCTTGGGAGTCAGGGGAAGGACTTTGGCTTTTACCCTGAGAGAGATGAGGAGCTCTTGCAGGCTTGTTTAGCCTGCGGGCCAGGTTGAGTTTGAAGGAGGCCCAACAAACAGATTCTTGAAATGTGGTATTCGTTTGTGCGACCTGTTTTTTTTTTTTTCTAGCTCATTGGCTGTCGTTTGTTTATTTTATGTGTGGCCCGTGACAATTCTTCTTCCAATGTGGTCCAGGGAAGCCGAACGGTTGGACACCCCTGATTTAAACCCACCAACAGCCATAAGATTTTTGTTATCTAACCATCCACTACTTTAAAATCTCCCTCACAGAAATCGACAAATAAGGAATCCTACCAACACAGCCAGCAACCAGTCTTCCTGTTGGACAGAAACAAATACACAGACAAGAATAATGAAACCAAATGACAATAAAAAATCAGAAAAAGAGGAAAACCAGCATAAGCATAAATTGCACTGAAAACAAAGGAGAGAAAAATAGTCTATGAAAGGATAAATCAGCTTCACTGCATAGCGTGTTACGTAACAGTCAAAGATTCCTTGCAGTTGAACACGAATCCTTTAATATTGTTTTAGATTCCTAGGGCTTCCATATTAGTAAAGAACTGAGTAACTTTAAAGAACAGAAATTGATTCTCTCACAGTTCGGTGGCAGGACGTCTGCTGGCAAGGTGTCGGCCACAGGTCCCTGCTAAGACTCTAGGGCAAGATCTTTCCTCCTTCCAGCTCCTGGCTTCCTCGGCTTGTGGCAGTGTGACTCCCACCTCTGTCTCACTTGTCACATCTCTTTCTCTGAATCTCTTTGTGCCTTTTCTGTGCCCCTCATAGGAACATTCTGGATTTAGGACCCATTCTAATCCAGGCTGGATGTTATCTCCATCCTTAATGACCTCTATAATACAAGAGACTATTTCCAAATAAGGTCATATGCCGAGGTTCTGCAGAGATAGTCAGTGACTCGCCTCGATCAGCCCAGGAAATTTTGCCTTAAAATCATTGACATAACAACATGAAGATAAATTCTGTCTCGCTAAAAACATGAAGGGACCCTAGTCCAATCAGTGAATGACCTCTTTGGGCCTCAGTTTTGCCACATGTAAATGAGATTGGAGCCTGCCCAGCTCTAAACTTTGGTGTTTTCTTACTGTTTGCTTAGTTCCAGTCCTGCTGGGTTTTGCCAGTGGAACTGAATCAGGGTTGAGAAGTGATTTTGAAGAGAAAAATTTTCCTCCACGTGAGTGAAATATTTCCTGGCATCCCATTATTTTCTTGCACTTATAAATAGTAGATTTAACTGATGCCAGACAGGTGTTCGTAATTTCCTTTAAAATTCAAAAGAAAAAAAAAATTCGGAAGAAAGCATTTTCCGGACGTGCTACGTAACTATTTTTCAAACCTGATGTTCATGCGAATCTGGGCATTGCCCCCTTATGGCTGGGTTTCTTCCCTGCTACAGTTTCAACTGGTTTCTTTTTGGTCAACCCCTACTGTAAATAGTAAATAAATAGAAGCTTGCGCATGCACGCACGCGCACACAGCTTTGCTAAACATTTTCAAAGCACAGTCATTTCAGAAAAAATGGAGTCAAGAATTTCAAATGGACGTGGTATTTGATCACTCCGATGATAAAGGCTCTGAGAAAGCCATGACATTATAGTATTTTCTGCTAAAGCCAAGTATTTCAAAATCCTTTCATTACCCACCATTAACTGGCCACATCCCAAATCACTCCCTTAGTATAGATTCCTTCAGCATTTACGTGGTACTCTGTATATTCGTGTGTACCTGCATTGGTCTGTGATAGTTTCGGGCACGTAGGCACGTAGGCCTGCTTTTCTCGTTGAGATGTGTGACTCCTCTGGCCCTCTTACTGTTTGCTGACGGCAGGTGTGGTGTAATTTACATGCAGCAGCCTGTGGTTTGATGTGGATATTGACCCGCCATCAGTAACAACCTGTGCTTCTCTTGCGGAGAGACTGAGTTTGCATTCATCTGGTCCTATTTTGTGGCCTTGCATTTTTAGCTGTAATCAAAGAAAAAGAATGAAACTTCCCTTCTCTTGGCAGAAATGGAACCTGTTGGTTGGATTTGAACCATATTCACAAGCTCCAGACACTGTAGCGTGCTTTATGTAATGCTCTTTTTACTGTTGCTTGGTCACTTAATGAAATTGAATGATTACAACTCTATTTAACACCTTAAATAAAAATCCATGAATTTTGTTTATAAAAAAAAAAATCTCAATTGGCCATCACAAATTGCATCAGCCTCTGCACATACCCTGGTCCATGTGTTTTCAAGTGA
Source organism: Lyroderma lyra (assembly GCA_004026885.1). Lineage (NCBI taxonomy): Eukaryota > Metazoa > Chordata > Mammalia > Chiroptera > Megadermatidae > Lyroderma > Lyroderma lyra. Next base: position 248,159 of record PVJL010001069.1, on the reverse strand, counting down.
GAACTTTGTTATTTAAAGATTGTTGTTGATATCCATTTACTGAAGTTTATGAAAGGCCTCAGTACCTGCTGAGAAATGACCAATGAGTTGGGACGATTTTATTCCCAGCCAACCCGTTCCAGGATGGATAGGTATTTGGCAGTCCATTTTATGAAGATTCAAAGAAATGTGGAGCCATAAATCATTGTGCCTAAGGTTTCTCAGCACATAACAAAAAACAGCCAATACTGCTTTGAGGAATAGTGTCAGGGAGTTGGGAGGCTGTGGAATTCTTTGCAGAGTTGTTGCTGAACTGGCCTTGCGGCCCCAGGGTCCTTTACCCGAAGAGGAAGCTTTTTTGGTGTTCCGCCTGTGATCTGCCAAACTCAGGGTTTCCTTTCTCTGCTGCCGGCAGCCTCGGCTGGTGTTTTCCAGCAGGTGCAAACACCTGACGTGTCTCGGCGAGTGTGTGTGTGTATGTGTAATGATTTGCGTTGCCACAAGAACATTTGTTTTTGCTTGATACTGTCTAACTCCCCTTTAGATGTAAACATATTGTTCTAGCATCTTAACGACTGCACATTTTACCAGGATCATTGTAAGAAAAACCCGACTCTGGACGGTAATACAGATTAGAAATAGCGCTTTCTGAGTTGTGACTGTTAATCTCTGTTTCAGCAGCCTGTATTAAACTTACTGCAAGTCTGGTAAAGGAGCCAACACTGTTTAGAAAGTTAATGTAAAGGTAGACTCAGGTCAGTACTCCCAGAGCATTTTTGCATTGGACTTCCTGTGAAAAATGGAATAATGGAGATGATTTTTTAACATGCTGAAATGTGAACAAGACATTCAGATTGTGAGAACGTCTCATAAGGCAGCATTATGAGTAGTATTACTAAAGCAGCTTAATTTTGGTATTTAAATTTGTGTGCTTTGACTTTCACATGCATAAACCATTTTGGAAGACCCTACTGCATTTTTATCTGGAATAGAAAATAATAAGTTCAGTGCAGTTAGGTTAAATTTTATGCTTTCCTCTAAAATTTTGGTCAGAAACTTGAATTAACAGCAACCATATCCTGGCTCATGGAGCTAAGCTGATTCTGTCTCTCTGTCTGTCTGTGTGTCTGTCTATCTATCTATCTATCTATCTAGTGACATTGACTTTTTAATTATACAAGATTAGCTTCAAAACACAATTTTCAGCTAAGGCAAATCTACTATTATATCTCATAATAGAAGCAGACTAGATCTATGTGTCCTGTATTTTTATAAAGAAGAACATAGGAACAGAAAATACGGACTCAAGTTTCTGCAGGATTGTTTTAATGTTATGGGCATTAAAGTAGAATAAATGATGGCTCTTCTGTTACTGTTTATTTTATTATTACATGACTCAGCAATGCATTTTCTCATTTAAATGATGCATTTTAAATTAGAAAGCCAATGTGTATATATAACAACTCTAAAATATTAGAAATTCGTAACTGGACAGAAACTTGTAACTGTAGTTTTAAAGGTATATAAAATCTAGCAGTGGAGTCTAGGCACACTAATTAAATGCATTTCTTAATAGAAGCTAACTTCCTTCCATTTTATTTATTTATTTATTTTTTAAAAATGTACTTTTTCTTTTTTAAATTTATTTCTTTTCTTTCTTTTTTTTTCCTTTTTTGTATGTGGGTAGTTCCCTGGCCGGGAATTGAACCCAGGCCGCAGCGCTGACAGAACCAGCTTTGAAGCCTGAAGCCACTACACCACCAGGGAACTCCTCCTTCCATTTTAAAACATTTTATATGCCTCTTTTTTTTTTTTTTGCATTTTTCCAGACATTCAAGATTGGTCTTGGGAAGAAAATACTTATGAATATGTGTCGTTTGAAATAGTTTTCTTTTGATTTATATGAATGAACCGAAGGTCCAGGACACATATTAGAGTTGTACAAGGGGTGTCTGGAAAGTATCCAGCCATATAATATGAAAACTCGAGGCACTTATGGCTGGATTTTCTCCGGGCAGCCCATGCATGTATTTTATTATTATGGGATTCTCACTAAAGCAATTGCAGCTTCCAGTAAGAGATGCAGATTTCCCAGTACCCTTCAGACGAGGGTAAAAATACAAGCTCCAAGTTGACGGAGGGAAGGGGTTGCTTTGCCTAAGCCTGAAACACTTTCAGGTAATGACCTGAGTGTAAAATCGGTCCTGTTTCACTGTAGCCAGGGGCGAAAAAAGGCAGAGTACTGGGAGACAGCTGTTCCTTGATGAATGACAGACAGTGCCTCTGATTTTCAGGAAGGGCATTCTTCCCAGTTCTGAGCTGAGAGATTCTTATTTCGTGGTTCCTTAAATGAGAGAGATTGCACAAAACAGTAGATTGAGTCTTTGATAATTTTCCATGAAGAACAGGGGATTCATATGCATATCCTTTGCCTACATGGGGCCTTGAGTTTAAAAAAAAAAAAAAAGTCATGGTTTCTACGAAGACCCAGAGTAATAGTCTTGATATGTAGCTGCCAGCAATCTCACCTGCTTCCTAGGTGACCTGAGAAATGTTCCCGAGGTGCTCCCCTTGGAATGTCTGTCATCTCGGGGACTTTTGAGAAGTCTGCGTGGCGTATCCCGCAGTTCCTGGTTCAGATGACAGTGTTTGCTCTCTAGGTGAGGGGCTTTCCCACGTGGTCAGCAAAGCTGTACCTACGCCTTTCACACCAGGCAGGTTGAACCTGAAAGTCATCCCCAAAATCTGGCAGTTAAGTTCGCGAACTTGCCACTGTACTTATACTGGCGGCACTGTATAAACAATTCGGTAAGGCATCATAAGTTTAGCAAGGTACGACAGCTCTGATGGCCATTCCAGAAGAAGACTTCCAAAATTTCCCTGAAGGGTGGACTAGGTGCGGGAGTCACTGCACAGCTTCCCAAGGGGAGTACTTTTAAGGTGACCGTTGTGATATTCAGCGATGAGGTTTTGGAGCACTTTTTCTAGGATGAGTTCGTGAACTTAACTGTCTGAACTTGTATGTACCACAGTTTCTTTATCCATCCATCCATCCACCCACCCACCCATCTGTCCGTCCTTCCATCCGGCAGTGGACACTTAGGCTGTTTCCATGTCTTGGCTATTGTAAGTAACACTGCAGTTAACATGGGGTGCTTATATATTTCTGAATTAGTATTGCCATTTTCTTCACATGAATATCCAGAAGTATATTGCTGGGTCATCAGGTAGTCCTATTTTTAATGTTTTGAGGACCCTCCATACTCGTTTCCATAGTGGTGGCACCTGTTTGCAGTCCCACCAACAGTGCGCGACTGTCCCCTTTTCTCCTCGTCCTCTCCAACACTTGTTTGTTGATTTATTCATCATAGCTGCTCAAATAGGTGTGCGGTGGTAGCTCCTAGTGGTATTTATTTGCATTTCCCTGATCATTAATGATGTTGAGCACCTTTTCATGTACCTGCTGGTCATCTATGTGTCTTCTTTGGCAAAATGTCTCTTCAGATCTGCCCATTTTAAAACCAAATTGTTGGTTTTTGTTTGTTTTTTGTTGGGCTGTTCTGTTGTATGAGTTTTGTATAGTTTTTGGATAATAGCCCCTTATCAGTTACGTGATTTGTAAATGCCTTCTCCATTCAGTAGGTTGCCTTTTCCTTTTGTTGATGGTTGCCTTGGCTGTGCAGACGTTTTTCACTTTGATGTAATCCCAATATTTATTTTTGCATTTATTACTTTCACTTTTGATGTCAGAGCGCCAAGACCTGTGTGCAGGAGCTATACTTTATGGCCTTTGCTTCTAAGAATTTTATGGTTTGAGGTTAATTCAAGTCTTTAACAAACTCTGCAACCTAAGACAAGTCAGTAAAGCTCTCCAGCTTCTTCATCTGTAGGAGGACCCAGCCAACGTGGGGTAACTTTACCTAGACTTCACAACCAGTAAAGCTATTCTTACCAATGTGTTCCTTCAATGAGGTTTGTGTGTAAATGAAGACAAAACCATGCTATTAATTTCAATATTTGTGTTTATGTTGGTTTTTAAATGTTCCACCTAAAAAGAAAGTTACTGTAGCTTCGAAGAAGGCCAAAGATACTTCAGCAATTAAAACATGCTTGCTTTATAAAGCATTTATATGTTCTAGAAGACACGTGTATCTTTTAGGATTAGCTTTGTTTCTAGTATTTTCTGAAAATGAGTGCAAGCCAGGTTGAATACAGTTGAGGGCTAATATCTCTTGCACAGGATCTTTATACTTAATTGTTGCCCTATGAACATTTTTCTGTAAGTCATGTACGTGTTTGTTATCATTACTGTTTTGTTGTTGTGGCTTTGGGTTTCATATTACTGTAAAAGAGAAAAATAATGGGCTTGTTTGTCTTAATTTGTCTTAAATAATCCTTCACAATTCTCAGGTTGTTTAATGTGGACTTATTAAAGATTTTGACTGGTCATCGTTCAGTGATTATATTTTGAAAAAATTTACAACAGGTGAATATATTAAGAGATTTAACTGTGGTTAGTGCATTTGTGCACACAAACACACACATGACTTTCATAGTGTCTTTCTCAGTTTTAAGGGGAAGGGGCTTGAAAATATACAAAAATAAACCAGAAAAGACTGGAGCATTTACTGCTATGAGTCTCATTGTGAGGAAACAAAACATGTGGACTTGCTGAGCTTTTTTTTGACATCACAGTAAGGACACAAAGAAATAGTTCTTTTCAGTTTGGCTGCAGTTTTTCTGTGTTAAAAATATCCGCGAGCATTAAACTTCTTTGATCTTTGTCTAGTATCTATCACACTCTATAATGAGTCTTTAATGATATGTTTTTGGAACTGCACCTGATAGATGAGAAAGATGGTTGCATTTCTGTTCTTCCGTCATCAAATAGTAATTACCCTTCCACTCTCCTCACCCCAATTACCTGGTAAGATAATTCATTTAACTTCTCTGCTGCCCACCAGCGTCGGCGGGTATAACATGCAAATTGGTGGAGGAAGACAGGAAGTGCGTGGGGTGGAATCTTTTCTATGGTCCTCCTTGTGCTCAGAGAATCTCTTAGCTTCTTCCCAACAGATAAACTGGATGTCACCTGTCTTTCCTTTCCAGGGTTGACAGCCAAGGGATGAGATTTCTTGGAGTAAGTTCGTTGAAACAAAATCCCACTGAAATCGGATGTCCTTCAGAGAGTATGTGATACAATTCGAACTGTATTCCTTACCTTAGGAAAACTAACCAATACGTTTCCTGGTGGAAGTTAACATTTTCTTATAAGTTAGGCTAGTCACATCACTAAGAAGGCAACTTTAGTGTCCTGACATAATTATATTCACAATTTCAAACATATGGAAACCAGTTAAAATAGGACTAGCTTTTGTGTGAGTATTTCAAAGACTTTTTTCCTCCTTTCCCTTTATTTAGTATAGATTGGACATTCTGGTTTTATTTTCATTCACATCTTTTCATAAGTTTTATTTCCATCATTACTGTACAATAAGGTAATCTCTTATACTTTTCTAACAGTAATTTTTAAAGGAGGCTGGGGAGGAAATATTATTATTCCTGTAGCCTGTTGGGCATTTTAACAGATTTGAACTTGAGTAATTTCGACTGCCTCCGAAGTAGTTTTGAGTGCTTAAGAAATTGATTTTAGTGAATAAGAAACTTTATCCTTTGAGAGAGAATTTTTACTTAAAACGATTGCCCTCAGGAGATTGGTATGTATCACGGAGGCATCTACAGTCCACTGTAAATATATAAGAGGACTTTGTTGCCATGTAATAGGAAAGAACACACATTTCCTGTTTTTTTGAGGAACTCTTCCAAAATGTGTGAAGAGCACGAGTCAGAGCAGGATCTTTGCATGGAGGCCTCATGGGAGAATACATGCAACCAGACAAAACCGTCTTCAGTAGAGAACAGTCCAGAAAGATGGGGTGTCTTACTGGGTGTGTTGTCTAAGGAAATTCTAATCTATCTCAGCACGGAAGTCAAAACCACTGAGAGGCAGGCCGAGCTGGAAAATTGACAACCTTTCTGTAAATGGGGTGAAATGAGTGGAAAATGAATGGTCTGCTTCAAAGGAATATATGCAGATGTCTGGAGATGGCAGTATTACATCTAATAGGACTTCTAAGTGGTCTGACCTAGTTCATGTGCAAATCCACCATGATGCATAGTTTCCAAGAGCGTTCCAATCCTCCCGGCTACGGTGGGAACTTTCGTGCAGAGAAGCCCCAGTTGGCGTGTACGTTTTATTGAACTGAGACCACGGTAGTCATAGTGTGTACGTACAAATCCATGTTGTTTTGTGTTTAACATTTTCTTCGTTAATAGATGTCTTTGTTGATAGTGGAATTATCTGTGAAAATGATTCACCTGGGCAAATTGTCTGTTGAAAAGGCTGAAAATGCGAAGTGTTTCTTGGCTATAGATGCGTGAACTGAACACGTGGTCGTGTTTGCGTTGGGTGCTACGGTGGTTTGAATCGCCTGGGGACCTTTTCTCTCCATAAGTGCCTATTACTAAGGTTTCATTTTAATTGCCTCCAGAAACATTACATTGGCAACATTGGTGTTAAAATGAGATGTTTTCCTGGTATTAAACATGTAAACAGTGTTTACAGTCAGCTTTAAAGTCTCCTCAACCCTCGAGTTCGTGGTTCCATGTCTTAAAATTGCACCAAGTTTCTGAATTCCCCCAAGAAACTCTGTGAACTGTCGTTCATTTTATTTGACGTTCCAGTGATTTGGGTTGTAGTGTGAGGTTACACGTGGGAATAGAACACCATTAGAGAAAAATAAAATCATCTGTATGGAACGCGTAACCCTCTGTTCTAGCCTTGAGCACTGCACACACAGTGATAAAAGGATGACATGACTAATATTGGCCTCCTGCACACGAGACCAATTGCCTGTGCAGCTTATGGGACTCAGGATAGAACTCTGGTTTTAGCTTTCGCCCTTTTGAAAGACGTGAATCTGGACAATCAAATCAGAAATGTACCTGCCGTCCCTGCTTCCTGTTGTGTCCGTATGGTGTATGGGGTACTGAACGCATCCATCCACTAGATCATGAAGTCACATTTGCATGGACTGGAATTAAATGACTCAGGGTCTGAATCCCCAGTGAATGGATGAAAGGTTGAAGATTTGAGAAACAGTGACGGCTTTCCCTTTGTACACAGACGTGTGAGGGATCAGAATCTCATGGCTCCGTTCAGTGGGTTCATTGATAGGTTTTTCATCACTTGGCTTTTCCTCCCCGAGAGCTAGATAGAGAGGGGAGAATCTTGCCTCCTCGTGGATTTAGGGTTCAGTAAATCCTCTGATACTTTCATTAAATAGAAGATTTTCTTTCCTTTCATCATGATAATCAGTATAAGCAGGCCCATGATTTAAAAATCATGACCTCAGTAGTTCTGAAGGCTCGAGGCAGGTTTCTGTTTGAAAACCTTAGGTTTTATTTTGTTATAATTTTGCTATAATACTTTGATACCATTCTTTCTGTGAGGATTATGCGTAAACTATAAATAGACAGTGCCCACCTCACCCCCTTCCCCTCACCCTTGTAATTTCTATATCCCAGTGTGAATTGGTGAGTTCTAAATTTAATGAGAAATATATGCAAAGTTGAATGGTAACAAGCTGAAGAAAGCATATGAGGCAAATATATGTTAGAAAGTCTTTAAAAAGAATAGAAAAAAAATAAAAAAATGAATAGAATAACTCCAGTCTGTTTAGATTTTTCTGTGTATTTTATATTAAAATACTTTTCAATGAATGAATCCTCAACTGTTAATTATTAATGTTATTTAAACAAAGCCTTGCATTCCTGCCTAAAATTCATACTGTATTTTGGACTGGAAGATTCAAAGAGCATGCAAGGTTTTGGTTTTTAATTTTTCAACAGTATCTTAACATAAGTTCACATGTGGTATTTCACGTGTGTCATTTTATGTGGTAGTCACAAAGGCCTCGTGGGGCAAAGTTATGATTCTCATCCCTGATTTGAAGATGAGCAAACAAGCTTAGAGAGCTCAGGTACCGGTGGGATTGGAACCTATATCTGTCTGCTAAAGCGCATGCACTTAAGCCATGTGCTACGCCATGTTCCATGGATGGATGCTGTGGTATTTTCCTGACCTTTGAGTCAACTGGGGGAAGGGCTTGAGTTTTAACAATGTACCGAACGTTGGACTGCCTGATAGGGGTAGCCAAGCCAGCCGTTCCTGCCTGAGGTCAGAAAATACTGTCTTGTTTGTGTGAGTCAGTTCCTCTCGTTTGCTAGATAATATTTCTGGATTTTTGTGCAGTCTTCAGACCTACTTCTGGCCTTTCCTTCACTCAGATGTTAAACTTGCGACTGAATTTTCTAGTGTTTGTGTTTGGGTGGTTCATTTGTTTCGCCTGGTTGCCTGATGAGTGATCACACATGACCGTGATGGGTAGCATGTCAAAGCACCTCTTTCACTTGGGTAACGTAACGTAGAATCAGCGCTTTGTTAATACCCAGCAGTGAGATTTTGGACTGTGTAGCCCATCGGGTAAAGGAGCACCTGAGCTACATTCTGGCTCTATTCCCATAAGCTGCCTTACCTGAATCTTGATTGTAAGGTTTCATTGGAGTCTCCAGATAGCATCCCTTAACAGTCTTTGGTAGATTTCTTATGAAGCTTTGGACTTGATAATAGAAACGTGGGTTGAAAAGTTTGTGTCACCCCTAAAGGAATGAAGGGAACTGTCAGGTAATACAAAGCAGAGATTCATGGATGTAGACCCAGTGTGGTTTTGGAACACCCACTGATTGTTCAGTGAGTTACCAGTGGAGCTGTTAGCCAGACGTCCTCACAGGAAAGCATGCACCCGCCCTGGTGCTCATTTCGAATGGCGTGCACAGTCGCTTTTGGGTCAGATCTGGGTGCGCATCCCAGAACTGCCACTTGCTTGTTGAGTGATGGTTGGCATGTCCCTTCACTCTGCTTCTGAGTTTCTTCATCTGACATCAGTTTTCGGAAGGGCTGACGTCTGAGAGATGGATGATTCGAAGCGCTGGGAACGCCGCAGAGCGGTCGGACCCCGTGCCCTTTGCTGAAGGAAAGCCAGATGGCGGAGCCGCTTTGCAGAGCACTTCTGCGACAAGTGAGGCAGGCATTTCCGCTCGGACCCAGCGACTCCACCCCTACGGGACTTTCCCAGGACCAATGAAAGCACTGTGAAATGTTCGTAGCAGCTTTATTCGTAATCATCAATACCCGGAAACAACCTAGATGCTTATTAACTGACGAATGGATAAATAAATTGTGATGTGTCCATAAGATAAAAAGTAATGGACTACTAATACATGCAGCAAAAGGGTTGAATATCATAATATTGATGCCAAGTGAAAGAAGCCAGGCAAAAATCCTTGTTCCCTAGAAAATACTATGATTCAATTTCATACACGATGATTCAATTTCTAATGACATTCTGGAAAGAGTGAAACTAAGGGACACAAGGCAGCTAAGTGGTTGCCAGGGACCTGGGAGTAGGGACAGGGGATGGAGTGCAAAATAAAATGAGGACTATTCTGGAATGCTGGAGATGCTGTGTATCTTGTTTGTGTTGGAGGTTGCATGACTATATAGTCGTCAATGTGACGAATTTTACTGTATGCCAATTAGATCTCAGAAAAAAAGAAACAATCCTTGTGTTTGTGAGTGGTTATAGAAATTGTAAGAGATGATCCTCCTGCCCCATTTTTTTCTGTTGGATTCTTCGTTATCCTTTGCATCTTCCGTGTCTCAGGGACCACCGTAAATTGCAGTTTCTTATTGCAGAGTTGAGATGCTACAGAAGGTTTGTCTTGGTCTGTCCTCGGCAGTTTTGGAGCCAGATTTTAGATCACGTCACAAAGCGTCTGTTTATATTTCTAGAAACTGCAGTGAGTGCTGAATGACCCATACTGGGCACGCTCTACCCCCAGTACTCTGCTTCCACTGCATTCTAGATTGCGACTGTGGCCGTGCAATGGCCGGGAGCGTGTGTGAAGCCATCTTGAGTCGGAGCCTCCATGTTCCCCGAGAAAGACTTCTTCCACTTCCCAGCAAGCCCTTCTCCTAGCTCGGTGGCCCTCCGACGGGGAGCGGAGGGAGGGAGAGAGACGGTTGGATGGTGTGGGAGCTGGAATAATGTGGAGGCCACCAAGTGGTGATGCCCAGGGCACAGAATTGGCGCTGGCAGGAGATGAAGTAGAAAAGGGAGGTCAGGCTTTTAACCTCTTGAGTGTCCTGGTGCCACACGGCCATTACTTTATCCCCCTAACCACAGTCTGCCCGTGGCCTCCCGTTTTCTCGGTTTGCCAAGTTCTGAGGACGCCTAGGAGGCCTCTGCCCGTTGGCCCGAGATGTTGTATGCTCTCACTTCCCAGGCCTCGGCCTGCTTTGTGGTCGGTGGGCCACCGCCTCACGCTTCCGTTTCCTGGTCGTCTCCCGGGTGTTGGTGCCAGTAGCAATTTCCCCGGAATGAAATCAAAGTCCCATCAGCGGCACTGTGGGAAGCAGGCTGGGGTGTGTAGGTGGGTGACTGATTTCACACGAGCAGATATAAATCATGCTCTTGTGTCAGCCCAGCCCCCAGAACTCACCCGGAGAATTTTAATAGCACAAGGTGTAAAAAGAGAGCCCGTAAAACTTAGAATCTTAAAAGCAATTTGTGAGGATGAAATTTAAGGAAATGGCAGATTATGCTGGCTTCCCAGATGGCAGAGCAGATAGGGAGAGCTGCATGTATCCATTTGTGGAGAATTCCTATTATTTTAAGGTTGTAGTGGGGTTATATTGTGCTGTAATGATATCTGCTGATCTCGCTCTTCGATAGATTCGATACAATTCATTGTGCTTGGAGCTGATGCCCTTTCAGCCTCCCTCCACTACCCCACTGATGATCGGGGGTCTTGGGAGAAAATAGCTCATTGTGCCAGTTGATTACATGCCTCAGCTGAATGGTCGCCTGCTGCCAATTAGCATTACAATGCCATATTGATTTTCTTTTCCTTTCCACTATGAAAATGAAAGCCGAATTTGTTTAAAATGAGCTTCCCTATATTATTATGGATGGGAGTAGCTCTAAATATTGGAACTATTTTTAAAAACCTTCTCTTTGGAGATCTGATGTTTCTTTTTTTAAAAAAAAATTAATACCGTTTTATTTAACCCAGTGGATCCGAACGACTGTCATTTTGATTAATGTAAAATTTATGAGTGAGACAGTTTATGTTCTTTTTTTGTAGTGTAATTCTGATACCTGCTGTGTATTTCATTCTTACAGCGTATCTCCCACCAGACTGGCCACGTTTGAGGTCTCTGGTAGCTACAATAAGGTGGGTGGCCGGCCCAGCTATAGACTGAGGTCAGAATACATGATAGTGTGCATTCTAGAAGACAGATTGACCAGCTCTGGCAGAGACCTGTTTTTAAGCAAAGCTGCTGCTTCTGTGTGAATGCTCTATGTTGGATCTGGTGTTTATTATGGATAGTTTCTTAGAAATTTAGGTCTCTGCTTTGTTCGATGAGCTTTACCTTAGGTAGTCATTGAAACATAGCTTAAAGACAGTCAGATAGAAATACAGTCATGGTTTAAATATGTAGAGTGTAGATTTTAATTCCTGCTTCATAGGAGTCTGCTGTGTGTTTAATGTAGGTTTGTGAAGTTCTTGGGCAGTAGGAGACTGCTGATTCTCTTAACCTCACAAGTCAGTAAATGTATTGCAGTTTGAATTAGCAGATATTTATTTAGTAAGCCGCTCTGCTAAGTATTGAGGAAGACAAAGCGATAAATGAGATAATATAACTCTCTTCACTGCATTTTCCATCCACAGAGGTGGGTAAAACACGTGGAGCAAGAATGATGTTATCAAGTAATAAGATACATGGGTGCTCAAAGGAAAAAATAACTGATCACTGAATGAAGGACTCAGGGGGATAAACCTTCGTGGACAACTTGCCTGTCAGTTGGAGCTCTGAGGGATTTGGCGAGATGGAGTCGGGGTTCCCCTTTGGAAAGAAGGAACAAATGAGGTCATGCAGGGAGAACCCCAGGGCAGAGCATGTGTCTGATTTTTACTGGAATGGCTGGAGGCTGTAAGGGTACGTTGAGAGTAGATCAGGGTCAGGATTTGAAATGTGTTAGCTCGTCTGAGGAAATTTTTGGACAGAAGACTAGTTAAGTGCAACCTAGTATGGCATTTTGTAAACTGAGTAAAAAGAAGAAAATGGAGCTGTGAAGACCCTAGTTGGGAGGCAACTGGTGTGTTCAAGGAAGAGTAACTGGGGCTAAACCAGGGGCTAAGCCGGGTGTCGGCAGAGACAATGAAGGGGGAGGGGCACGTGTGCAGGAGTCATTCTAGAAGCACAGTGTTCTTGACTGGAGGACAGAAAGTCCAACTCATCTCCGGGGGATCGGTCTTCAGCCTTCGGCCGCGCATGAGACGTGCTTACCTGCTGCGCTCCCGAGCCTGCGTATTCAGCTGTAGCCACGCAGGTCTCCTCCTAGTTTCTAGAATATTCCAGGCACAGTAGCTATGACTTCAGTACCTGATAGGCACTCGTTCCTTCTACTGGGAAAGTCCTCACTTGTTTCAAGGCTCTGCTAAAATACCACCTTCTCAAAGAATCATTCCCTGACCACATTAAAAAAGAACATTCTGGTGCTTCTTACTTTATTTACCAAACAGCCCGGCACCTCTTGCTCCATTTACCAGGGTTTAGTTTTGTTCATAGCACCACAGCACCGACCTTCTACTACGTTTTTGTTTGGTCATCATCCTGTTCCCTTTTTCGAGACATTAAGTTTGGGTGAAGGGCTGGGTTTTGTCACCCGTTACACCTATCACCTCAAACACGTGTAGTAGTTGAGAGGCACCCCGTAAATGTTTACGGAATGAATGCAGAGTAAGGGCAGAGGCGAGGGACATGGGGGATCCAGAAACGACGCCTGTGCTTCGGACGGGCAGGGCCCAAAGCGTAGTGCTGTTAGTAACGGGGTGTGCAGGACCCCAGGAGGTGTCGCTGCAGGGGCACAGGGCCAGGTCAGCTTGCCTTCGGACGTTCCGGGGCACGTGCACGCCGCTGGCGAAATGACCGAGGCTGGGTCGTGCGAGGGGCCACCTAGAACCTGGGGACAAGTCTGAGACCGAGGGAAAGGTCTCCCAGTCATCCTCGGGGATGGAAAAAGGACAAGCACTGTCAGGACAGGACGATCGCATTTGACATCCGAATTGCATTTTCAATGCTTAACGTTTTAGACAGACAGACTTACTCATCCATTTTGCTCTGTTTATTTCATAGCTGGGTGAACAACTTTGGCCACGAAGGTCTTGGACTCTTATTGGATGTGCTGGAAAAGCTTCTGGACAAGAAACAGTAAGAATAAACATGAATAAAAATCACCAAAGGCGACATTTTTAAGTGCAACATAATAGGGTTTTCTTTTTCTCTTTTACTCAGGCAAGAAAATATTGACAAGAAGAATCAGTATAAACTCATTCAGTGCCTCAAAGCATTTATGAATAACAAGGTAAGTAGTGGTTATTTTTGCCTCTGTCACAAAAGGTGAGAACTTGCCTGACAGCATGCAAGTATGAAACAAACAAGAAACTGGGGGTTTGCCCGGCTTACAGAACAGCCTTTGTGATGCAAAGTGTGAAGTTTCAGTGCGGCGTTCTTTAAAGTATGTTTTCTGCACGCGATATTTATTGGTAGGTTTCTGCAGTCATGTAAGCATGTAAGTCTTGTTCCCAAATTAGGTAATACTTTTTTTTTTCTTTTATGGTATAGTAGGAAAACTTAAATGTCATCTGTGGAATACCATCTTCTTATGAGTGTTTTTATTTCCTTGAAAAGGCCAATTCAAAGCTCTGGTTTGACATGTCTGCTAAGAACATTATACATTTAAGATTTCTCTTTCTTGGGGATCCAGTGAAGATGGCAGAGTAGGTAACCGCTGTGCCTGCTTCTTTTCATAGCCACATCAGAGTGACAAACAAATTCCAGGACACCCATGAGGTCACAGTCCTTTTTTCTATGAAGTATTTTGTTACTGTCTTAGAAATGATTTGTTCCTTATTTCTACAGGTAAAATACTACTAATTCACTAATTATAATTCCTGGATGTTGTTTTAATAATGATCTCAATATGTTAATAGAGATAAATTATGGTCATGGTCACTAAAAACCTGCCAGTTGTGAAATACAGCTATGAATAAGCAGTGCAATAACATTGCCTATTTAAGAAATAGGCACTCTTTCTTAAGGGTAGGGGATTACATAAATATATATGTATGTATGATATACATATGTATCAGAAAGAAATTTTCGGTGTGTGGCACAGATCTTTCTAGTTGACATGAGACTCCCAGAGACTAGCTATTAATTGCGTTGTTTCTGGAAGCTTCTTCCAGAAAGATTTCCATCAGTACTAGTACAGAATGTCTCAGCTTCTGTGCTCATTGTCTTTGGCTGCACAGTTTGGCAGAATGTGATGCCTCAGAAGAAAGCACTCAATGCACATTGCATCCCCAAATCTCATGATGGCTCTCTTGGCCCCAGTGTGGTACTCAGAGCAATAATGGAACGACAACACAGTGCTAGAAATAAGGACATCCAGTTCATGCCTTGCCACTGAAGTTGAGTGGCCTTTTGAAAAATCATTTAACCTCTCTGGCGATCAGTCCCCTCATCTGTAAAATTAGCTGTAGGACCCTTTGTTCTAAATTCTTACTCGTGTTGCCAGCACTCACAGCTTTCCACACTACTAAGTAACTAGTCAGGGCAGTCACTAGAGAAAGTCGTATTGGTGAGATGACCAGTACGTCCTTTCCCCACAAAACGTAAGTGCAGTTACTGCTTAAGACTCTGGCTGTTTAGGAAAAACGTGATAGTTTGACTTTGATGATGCCACACTGAAGTTAAGCTTTAGTGAGGGCATGCTAATGTGCACATAGGAGCGCAGAACATGAATACTGGATCTTTGAAATTATAGGCACATGAAACAATAGGCATAAAGTGTGCACTGAAACTAAAAAATATACAGTGATATACACATTTCATGTTGGAATAAATTGTCATAAACAAAGAATGAAGCTCTCATTGGAAATGACTCAAACATCCGATTTGTTGTCCCCAAGGACATTATATTACCTACTTGAAAAACTTGTCCCTTACACAGTGCATGTTGGAATAGAACCACAGCTCTTCGTTGCTTCTTAACTTCCATTGCTGTAGTATTGCTCTCATGTTTAGATTGCTGCTTTTCCATCATTTCGCCTATCTTCGTTTTTATTTTTAGTACGTCCCTACTCTTAGCAACTACTTTTAAACAATAAGGGGAAATTTGAAACTCTAAATGATTTCACTCGTAGTGTAATTGATTTTCCCCATTTAAGATGCCTGTTTTTCTTGAAATTCCAAAAAGAACTGTAACCAGACTGAAGTAGACAAGAGTGTTTTAATCTGACTGTATAATATTTTCGCTTTCTTGGTGGATCACTAAAATATAACAAGATTGATTGTTCTGTATGCCCATTTGAATGTTGTCCAGGTAAACCATTGTTTGATGTCTTTTCAACAGGTCAACCTCTTAACTATGTAGAGTTTCTTCTCAGAAACATTCACGTATTACGCAGGAAACATTCATAGTTTCAGTGGGAAACATCCATAGTTTATATAGGATGTACAAATTGGAGACAAACAACGAAACGCTCACAACTGTAGCTGCCACCGTACTGTAGCTGCATCGTGGTTATGTTGTTCGCTGAGCTGTCTGCTATATACAACTGGGTTTTAATGGCGTTACTTACAGAGGGGCGGAAGCACTCATCTGAGTAAAGGCACTTGGGTTTACTGTGCACTTTTCATAGCCCTGTGAAAACACAACCATGATACACTGTGTAAACACCCTAGGATGTGAGATCTGTCTCCAACTGCAAACATCAGTGTCACAGGGTCACGGGTACAAGGTCTCCGGTGACGTGTCCACTTTTCCCTTGTGAGCATGTTTTTCATACAGGAGTGCTCTGCTTTTTGCATAGTACGTTCACTTATTTTACACATGGTGCCAGTGCTCAGAGCATGTCTGGAGCCCCTTTTTGGGTACTGCCTGCGCAGTCGGCCAGGAAGTTCTCTGAATGTCTTGATGGTGGCCCAACTCCGTCCTTTGAGGATGGATCTATTTGATTGGGGAAAACAGGCATGAATGATTCACAGCCAAGGGACTCAAACCATGGTCTCCCACCCTGAATCCCTTGTGAGGTGCCACTAAAAGCCGAGAGACCACTTTTCTTGTACAGCTTGTAAATTTCAGAAAAAGAAAAAGAAAAAGACTGAGCGATGGCAGTCCTGATGGAGGAAGTGCAGATTCTAGACTGATGACTGAGCAGCAGCGGCGTGTGTTCGAACGCTCTGTCCAGCCGGTGTTTTGCAGTCTTAAAAATCAGTCATTTTGTCGCCTCGCACGCAGACGATCGTGTTCCTCTTCCATTTCAGTCCCTTTCTCCTCCTGATGGATTGCCCTATTCAAGCTGTCCTGCGGCCCCTACTTCCAGCCAGGGAAGGCCTTCCGAAGCCCAGCCCGCAGGGCAGCACCTGGCAGCGGGGCTTGGGGCACCACCATGATGGGGACACATGTGTTCTTGCACTGCTTGCAAGGGTCCTGTCTATAGCAGGCCCAGCGAGATTCTGCCGGCCTGACATTGCAGTGCTCAGCGATACACTTGAAATGGGCCCGAGTTCATTTAAGGGCCTCTAAACCGTGGTGGGAAGTAACGGGAAGATTTTTGCCCCAGTGCGCTGGGGTCAGAAAGCCGTGCCCTGCCTGGCCGGGCAGTAAAGCAAACGAGGCCAAACCCTGGTTTCTGGAAGCAGGTCTTCCCAGGACTTGAAATACAAGGCTGCTCTTTCTCCACTGTGGACACCGGGACATGCACACGGGTCCTTTTCTTTCCTGGTCAAGATTTGGGCGAGTAAGTGGCACAGCCCTCTGCTCGCACCGTCATCACCCCTGGGGGCCCACCTCTGGCTGGACTAGCACATCCCCCCGCGGCCCATGCGTCAGTGCGGTATCTTGCACACCTGGCTGGCAGAGCAGCAGCTCTTTGCTCAAGGAAGGCCGCCATCTGTACGACCAACAGAGGCCTTCCGGCATGGACGCTATCCCCACTCCCTCCCGGAATGCACAGAGGGCTCAGGCTGGCAGCACCTGCCGCCGCCTCCCGTCACCTTTCTGTCAGCACATGGGGCCTGGTGTCTTAAAGAGCCCCTGGTTCTCCCCTTCATTTAGTAGCTCTCCCGTCACTGTCCCAGGAGCTTTGGGTGTTCCTGCAGCCTATCCTAGGGCTGCACCCGGGGCCTGCCCAGAATGCTCTGCTCCCCGCAGATCACGTGGCCCCTCTCCTCCGCCCCGTGGATCGCGGCCGAGGGTGCAAAGCTGTTACGTTAAGTTCGGGAATAGCGTGGTGGTCATCTGTCTCAGTTTTCCACGTGTGTTTTCCACGTACCTTTCTTACTGTTGATTACCTACCAGGCACCTGTACGCGGACTCGTATGTACACCTCCCTTCTGTTTTCTGTGCTGCTTTTTATTCTTGCCTCTTCATTTCCTGTTTGTTTGTTTTGACTCCGTGTATTTCCTCATGTATTTCGACTTGTGATGAAGTCACATTTAAGAGCATTAGCTGTTTTGCCCCCCAGCCCCAAATTCTTTCAGAAGTTAAATTGGCTCATACACTTAGTACTTTACTCAGGGTTAGCTTGAAAGGGCAGTTTTGCTCTGAAGAAATGTTGTTCGTTTTGACCATTAGGCTGTAGAAAAAGAAGGAAACGTATTTCCTAAGAAATCTGAGAAATACTTTGGGGGACAAAGATCAAAGAAAATATTACCTTCTGAATGTAGTGGAAACCCGAATGTCGGGCTTTTTTTGAAAAAGCATTTCTTTGACCCCTTCATTCTTAAAATGTGCATATGTGCGCAGGTATTCAAGCCCAGCTTTGTTGGCGGGGACACTTACTAAAACCCAGATGCCTTTTCTTTGGGTTCAGAGCTTCTGCATGTAGCTGCCTGAGAGGGGAGGACAGGAAAATCTCCATAGAGGTTTATTCTTTTAACTGGCACCGAGCATACCAAGAGCTTTTCAACATTTGACCCTTTTTCAACATTTTCCACACATTGATAATGGGGGATTTAACTGTGAATTCCTGGGAGAACCAGTGACATGAGTAGAACTTGAGAAAATTATACCAGTGTGTGCTTTACATGCTCTTACTTGTTGAGGAAATCTAGATTGTTCCCATTCCCCCCCCCCCAAATCTTTGTGGAAATTTTAGGCAGACTAATGGGAATCATCTGATCATGGGGGGAAATACTACAAGGTGTAGTCATTTCATATAAGAAAAACAGAGAGAAATAATTCCTTATTTGAAAACGATTTAGATAATTCAGTGGAACCTCATTGGGGAGGTCTGGCTTGTTAGAAAATCATTGTTGGTTTTAAAAATTACAGATATGTCCTCAAGACATTTTGAATGAAGTGTTTTTTTTTTTTTTTTCCTCTTCTTGAAGTTTGGATTGCAAAGGATTCTAGGAGATGAAAGAAGTCTTTTACTCTTGGCAAGAGCGATTGACCCCAAGCAACCCAACATGATGACTGAAATAGTGAAAATACTTTCCGCTATTTGCATTGTGGGAGAAGAGAACATGTAAGTATTGCCATGTTGTGGCATTAAGTCCATGGCAAGGACACTTGTGAAATTAACAGGTGATTGTTTTCTGTTTCTTTAGATAACTTGCATGAAGGTAGTATGAAATTTTGGGAAATCATTAGGACTTTTATCTTACCTATTTACATTTAGCCTTTTTTTTTTTAAATTCTTTGAAAAATAGGTTTATACAGGTAGATCCCTAATGGGAAATTCTTCCAAGTTGAATTCAGAGTGAGTGAATAGGATTTTGTGTCGCTGAAGGTAAAGCAGTTACTAGAAAAACAAGGAAAGAAAATGAGAGTAATTTTGCCTAAACACACACATACACCCTCCACATGTGCAAATCACTGAATTTGACTTCTCTAACGGAATTAACTAGATGCTTTTATTTTGTACTATTATTTTTCAATAGGATTTTGCTTTATCTGATGATAATTTTTCAGACTGTATATATATGTGTCAGTTTCAGCAAATTGTTGCTTTCCATGCATTAGATCACTACTTCTTATGGAAATCATAGTGAATCAGAAGCACAATTTAAGATTTCTGGTCATTAATATGTCCAGCTACTAAGAAACCATCGTGATAATGAAATACCTGTAAAGGACATGAACTGAAAAATTTCTTCTGAGCACTTTGTGTGCAAGCAGTAATTCAAGTTTCAATCAGGACAGGGCCATACAAAGATTTTAAAATACTCTAATGTGTAGCTTTCTTATCCTAGAATAAAAGGTGTTGCTTAGTGGTGGCCACTGTCTTTAGAAAGCAGAAGGCAAACACACATGTTATCATGGAGCAGTGTCTTATCTCAGTTAGAACAAACTAGATGAGGTAACAAACAAGGAAGGTTCCCTCAGGTTTTACAGAAACATTCATTTATATATGAGTCAGAAATACTTTTCTAGTCGATTTGATTTTTAAATACTTCATCTAATACAACCTACCTGGTCCACTTGTTATGTTGTAATTACAATTTCAGATAGAGTTGCATAAGAATAGGGTACTACATAGAGGTGAATTTGATTCAGACACTATACAGAGATAGTTTTTGGTATTTTTGTTCAGGGAAATAAGTTTCTTGTGTGAGGTAATTAAATATGCTTCCCTAATTGCCTGAGCTTTGCTTTCAGGTTATTTTATTTTCTTGTTCCATTTTCAAAGAATGTCAATATGTTCAAGCTCTTATTAAAATGTTTACTCTTCCCAACACTTTGTTATAAAATTCCAGTTGAGTTACACTTGAATAAACTTTTAATAATTGTCGATGCTATTTTGTGTTTAAGTCATATTAATACCTATTACATGAAATATCAAAACCTGAAACTTTAAATTTCTGTGTTTATTAAGTAGCTTCCAAAAATGTAACCTGGAATACTTATTTTCCCCATGATGTTTAAACTGAATTTTCATTTTTATGCCCTGAAATTATTTAAAGCTATCACTCTTGCTTTGTAGTAGTGTGCACACGGAACAGAATTCTTAAATTGTAATGGCCCCTATAATCATCAAGCAGCAGGAAAGAAACCAGGGAAAACTGAAAGAGAACCATGTTCATAATGTGTGTGTAAGCCATATTTCTCATTTCTATTCCGATTTTTTCCTCCATAGTCTAGATAAACTTTTAGGAGCTATAACTACTGCAGCAGAAAGAAATAACAGAGAACGATTTTCTCCAATTGTG
The DNA here is from genome assembly GCA_004026885.1 of Lyroderma lyra. Lineage (NCBI taxonomy): Eukaryota > Metazoa > Chordata > Mammalia > Chiroptera > Megadermatidae > Lyroderma > Lyroderma lyra. The sequence goes on along the minus strand of PVJL010001069.1, from coordinate 227,770 downwards.
GAAGGATTAGAAAATCATGAAGCTTTGCAATTACAGGTGAGTTAGTTTTGCCTTAAATTGCTCCTGGGATTACATTTAGAGTGTTCATTTTGTATGATACCACCTCCGTTTGAGCTAACACAGCGAATGGAACATAAAAATGAAATTCTTCCTGTGGCTTGGTCATTCATAAAAGCTTGACGTTTTGTCTGTGAGAAGAGCAGTTTGCTTAACATTAGACAAAGTGCTTGGTTTCTTATAAATAGGATGATGATGATTATCATTACTATTTGGGTAGAAATTTAGTAATTAATATAATAAGCCACAGAAATTAAAGCTTTAGTGATAATCAGGGCAAGAGGAACAGCAGTTCAGCCAATGTTACTACCGTAACCAGGTTAATGAAGCCCAAGGGTGATTACAGAAATTTAAGAAAACTGAACATATCTCTCTGTGCCATACCCAGAGCATTCAGAAGTTGGACTCACCAGAATAAGGGTGATTGAATTTCAACTCGTAGGTCCAGGTCTATCCAAGAACCCTGTGGAGATCCAGCCTAAATGTTTTCTTTAGATAATGACAAAACTCACTATCTTTTCTTAGATAATTTCAGGAAGTGACCCATTTTATGAAACATAACTTTGTTCTTGAGTGGGGAGAATTCATATTTATTGACTGTACTTATGGTGTGAGACCCTGGGCTAGACATTTTAATTTACTTCTATTATCTGATTTAATTCTCACAGCAACCCAGCTCTGTGGGGAGCATTATTTAGTGAGTGTTTAGATATTAAAATTTCTTATCTGATGTAAAGCAAACACTTTTCCTCTCTTTATTGTGTTATGAATTATTGGTATCTTTTTTTCACCAGAGTTTGAAGCTCCAGCTGATAGATAAATTGGCTGGTCCAAAAACAGTACTATAGTGTTACAAAACTGTAATTCCTCTCCAAATATTTAAGGAGATTTGTTCATTGTTACTTCTACCCCAACTCTGAAGAGCATGTTGGATAAACTTTTATGACGTGCCTTTTAAGTCCAGTGTAGTATATTTTTAAATAATTGGGGTATTTCTTCCAGTGCTTTCATTTTTACAAGCCCAAGAAAAGCGCAGTTACAGGTAATCACAGGGCAAGGGGGCAAGGAGACAATGATGCTCAAAAAGCCAAAGGCAGCGACGTTTTCGGGGCGGAGGGCGATGCACAGCCCTTCTTATTATAAAATTATCTCAGTAAAATTTAATATCACTATGGAAAGATTTGAAAACTATTTTTTTTAGATGACTTCTTGAACTTTGTTCCTGTTCCTATGGACAGGCTTCCCTAACTAAATGTCACTGATTTTCCATGACGTGTAGGAGTTTGTACTTGTCTTGCAGTTTGGGAGGAATTAGGTATTTTTGATACATTCTGAGAACTTGAAGCCAGGTCTTTGTGATGCCAACGTTTTTATACTGCATTTTCTGATCTTTAAAGTGACACCTCTGCCATCCAGTAGTTGACCCTCAACAATGGGAAGAGAATGACATTTTCTAGCCTTCAGGAAGCTGGAGTGAATGGAATGATTAAAGGGCAAGTTGTTAACAAGGAAACATAAAAAAATCCTGGACATCTTGCTAGGTATTCAGAAAATTATTGAATACTGATTATAGATGCAAACATATGCAAAACACAATTTGAAAGTTCCTATTCTAACGAGCTACAAAAAATTAGTAATTTGTTAGATCCAGAGCCTATTACTCTCACAAGAATTGTTAAGTGGGTTTGTTTATTGGATTAGTTCATGTGAATGTAAAAACTGTCATCGAAAAGTTGAGAATTATATTCAGAGTGCAGAATGAAAACCAGAAGTTTCAATCTGTTGTTTAAAAGATATAATTAGTGCTGTATTTTAACAGAATGACTTTTCTATTTCTGTAGTACCCTGAGAGTTCTCAAAATGTTACTGTAGTCTCAGGAAGTCATTCTGTTAAAATACAGGACTAATTATATTTTTAAGTAACAACTGTATACCTTTTATTCTTTTCGGGGTTTCAAAACACATTATAGCTTCTCACAGAGGTTTTCTAGCTCATCTTCGGTGTGGGATTTTGTACCTGAGAGAGAATTTTCATTGTGTTCAGCACAGAAAATAAGATCACACAGTAGGTGACGGACCTCCATAGTGACCTCCTTCCACCGGCCTCCCCAGAGCGTTCTCAGTGTCACTTGTTCACCATTCCCCTCGCCACCAACAGCGATCCTCTGACTCTGAAACCCAGGGGCCTGTCTCCAGTCCTGATCATGTGGCGCGCTGTGCATCGCCCTCCTCCCCGAAAACGTCGCTGCCTTTGGCTTTTCGGGCATCATTGTCTCCTTTCCCCCTTGCCCTGTGATTACCTGTAACTGCGCTTTTCTTGCTGCGTGTTTTCCTCCTTCTCTTGGGTATTTTGTTCTTTCTGTTAGCACTTTTGTACATGCATCCGTACGTACATATGCATGCATATGCACACATCTGCACGCATACATATACATATATGTACACACACGTTTTATTGTCCTCATGAATGTTCAGAGTTACTTCTCTGGCTGTACCGTCCCTGTGTTCTTGTGAGTCCCCAGATGTTTAAGTCCAGCTCATAAAGTTCTTTCTATTCAAACCTACGTGTCCAAATGCTGAACTAGGCATCTTGTAGACATTAAGAAACGAAAAATAGCATTTGTAAGCCATGCGCCAGGGTTCTAGGTAATTTGCATGCGTCACTTCCTTGTTAAACCTTGCAGCAGTTCTGTGACAGAGAGCAGTAGTACTCCTGTTTAATAGATGAGCAGACTGATGCTTTTAGAGGTTAGGCAACTTTTCTAGTGTCACACAGTGAGGAGGAGGCAAAGCCCAGATTAGACACTAGGGCATCAGGCTCCAGACCACATGCTCTTATGCACTGCAGGGTACCCCTCCTTGTTACAGCTGAGCTCACTCTACCCCTTACCCTGATGCCCCCCAGAAAGCAGTCAACACTCCTTCCTGTCTTTCTAATTTTAGATTCTAGATGTCTCATCTTCTACCTAACCTTTCATGTTGCTCAAGACTTCATTCTTCTTTGTTCTCTGCGCGCAGTCAATCAGGAGGTCTTGGGGAAGAGTCTGTGAATCTGTTCCGGTCTCTCTGTCCTGACTGCATTTATGTCCTCCCACCAGTATTATGCCAGCAGTTCCCTCATGGAACCCTGGCCTCATGCCTTCTTCCCCTCCAGACAAATGTTCTGTACTGTTGTCACTTACCCTGAAGAGATACGTGCGATTCTAACGCAGAAGCATTCCTAGAAGGCTCTGCTCCTGACCCATTGCTACCCGGATAGAGGTCATGATGTGTGACCTTTCTTCGTGTGGCCCCAACTTGGAGCCTGACACTCTCCCAAATGTAGCACACGCTTTAGCCACACTGAACCTGGTGTTGCCCGAATGTACTCTAGACTTTGAGATGCCCTCAAATATTTGATCACATAGAACACTTGACTTGGAATACCAGCCCTTCTGTACCCATTCCTCTTCCCTCATGGCAAGGTTAATGGGCTCACCATGGAAGGCAGGTTTCGCTATGTCCTGCCTAAATTGGGAGGGCTTCAGTGAGGAGGTGATGCTATGCCTGGATCTTGAAGGAGAAATAGGAGGAAACACTATTATGGTAGGATGGGAGGCAAGAGAACGACTTCCAGTTGGTACAGATGGAGGCCAGCGGCGTCTGCCAGTCACGTCACAGAAGAAGACAACGTGAGGTGAACACCGACATGCAGTTGAAACGGATTTCTGTGTGGGCCAGCGGGAGCCCCTGAGCATTCCTGGTATTGTTGAGGGAAAGAGAACGTCGTATAGTTATCCTCCAATGGTGCATTACAAAGAGCCCGACCTTTCAGGCCGCCGTTACCCTGAGAGGCGCCGTGTCGTCAGCTCTTTTGGGGGCTCTGTGCAGAAGTGTGTGTAGCATGCCTTACTATATTTTAAAAGTGTTTCCTGTGAGGCTGAAATAACACTAAAAAATCTACATGTACTGTCATTAGCCGTGGGGCACAAAAACAGCAGTATATATACGTCTCGCTGACATGTAATAGGTTCACTTAATTTGACTACCCATTGGATAGATTGATCATTTTGAAATATAACTGAGAATCAGAGAAGAAGAAAAAATGAAAGAAAATCTGAGCAGCCTACGAAATGGCACCAAAGCCATCGTGTGAGTCTTATGATGGCGAAGACCCTGGGGTCTTTAAGCAGAGCCTGTCACCCTTCCTGCCCGTGGCGTGTTAATGAGCCGATGACCTGGTTTCCAGCCCCGGCGGACGGGACAGGACACACAGGTGGGGAGGTTGGAAGGCTCTTCATTCCAGATCAATAAAGCGAACTGAGTGGAGCGAGAAGTGACAGCTGACAGCAAGGGCGGAGGAGACAGAAACACAACGAACGACTGGAACGGGGACGTAGAGATGATTATGTGTCACGTCAGATGCCCTAAGCGCCTCGAGAGTTCCTGAGGGCATCCCTGTGACAGTAGTGCTCTCACACACGTACATCCCCGCCTTAGCAAAAAAATGATCAGTGAGGTCTGGGGTGTTCTGCTTAAGAATGTGGGGGTGATGGCACTCATGTCAGAAAGGGTTTCATGCAGAAGCACGTGTTGCTGCTTACATGGACAAACCCTCGGATAGGTGGACTGGGTGGTCCCTGGAGCGTAGGTCTTGCCGCGGTGGTCCCCACGTGTTGGAAGTTTACTCTAAGCATGCTTGTGAATGAGCCCTCACTGCGCCCATACGATCGCCTGTGAGGAGGCAGCCCCCGAGGAACCATTCGTCGTGGCAGCAGAGGCACATGGCTAATGACACCAGGCGCGCAGGTGAACAAGGAGACGGTTTGGCGAAAACAGGTGCGTTCTAAACACTGAGTGTAGAATGAATGCCTGATGCCACTGAGGAAACTTGTCCTACTTCGTGACTGCGCAGGGTATGTGTCGGAAGTGGGACGGGACGCATTTCAGGGTCTGGGTTCTACCTTTCTGTTTTGATGGTTGCGTTCCATTCTGTACTGCGGTAACCAGTTTTTAATTTTTTATTCAGGTATAATTGATAAGATAACCACTTTCTGTACTAGCCTACAGATTGTTAAAATAATTGTATGTTTTTCTCATTAACCTATAGTTTCAACGCTATATATTCTCAGTATATTAAACATGGTCCACAAATTAAATTTTACTATCTTCCCTATCTTAAAGTCTTTGGTTGTGTGAATCAGTGAAGGGATTTTATGAAGCATCTGGAATGTGCTAGAAATTACTCTATTTGCAGTAAAATGATATGGTTAAGAATCATGTGTTTCCTCCTTGCCGTGTGACCTTGTATAAGTTATTTATGTGCTTTGAGCCACAGCTTTGTCATCTGTGAAATCAGAGTAATAGCAGCACTTACCTTGTATGATTTTTATGAGGATAAGATTAGATGGTGAGTTATGTAAAGCACCTAATATTTTCTGGGAATGGCCAATAAGAATCGTTAGGGGTTTTGTAGTTATCTGTGAGTTCAGAATCCATACAATGGGTATTTCATGTTTATAATTAATAAGATTCTTCTCTAAAGTAATTACATTTTGGAAATGAGTTTTATAGTTAGAGTAACAATTATTTTGATTTTGAATTGATTTTGTCCTGTCCTCTGAAAAGGGCAGTAATTGTGTGGAGATAATGAACACGGCGCTTATTTTCCACATTTATACCATACAAATATTTTTGTAAAGAGGATTGCTTTAACAGATCATGTTGTTCAGTGACATGAGAGTATGAGTCTTTGTCTTATGTTATTTGTAGTTAATTAGATATCTCTTAGAATTTGATAAACAATAACATATTGGTTAGCCAGTGTCATTACCAGTTTAACTACTGGGTCCAGTGTCTCCTAATTATTTTATACTGTACTCAATGGATAAAACTTGTTTTATTCAGTTATCTATTCACATATTATTTGTGAAGTGAGTATTTAATAGTACTATTAACATATATCTTAGTAAATGTGAAGTTACTTTGACACTGATGCATTCATTATTTTGCCGACTTTTACTATTTCTATCATCTCCTGATGTAAATCCTTTTATTTGTATAAAGGTATACTTCCAGTACTCAAGAACTTGCTTCTTCTGGAAGTGCTGTCTTTACTTGTAGGGTATTAATACAAGCCATTAAGCTAGAATTTCTTCTGGCAAAAACAATCCTAGCAGATGGCAACTTTTCCCTCTATTAATTTCGAATTGGACATGTACTTGGACTTGTTCGGTCATGTCAGAGTTGTAACTTAACAAGGATCATTCAGGCAAATAGAGTGATAATAGAGCTGTGAACGTGTAGAATGTAGCAACTTACATCCCAGCCTATTGTAACTGTATGAGGACCTTGACGTTTTCTTAGTGTAAATAGAAAGGTTAAGTAATCTATTAAGGCATGAGTGCCATACTAATTTATCTGCTATACCTTTTAGAGTAATGCCAAGTCTATGATTTAGTCAGTTGTATAAGTGTTTCAGCTGGACTTTGGAGCATTTGTAGGACTTAGGCTGCATTGTTTAGTTATCATTTGAATATCCAGTAATGCTTGGAAGAACCTCAGTCATCCAGTTTAAAGCATGTAATTTTAGATTTTTGAACTTGGATTCTGAGGTAAATGGGCTACTCTGCCCCCTACACACCTTAAATGCATAAGCTATAGCTATAAACCTAATGGCAATATATTATACCTTTTAATCCTTTTTCTCTACTTAAAACGGTAATTACAGTAGTAGGTCTGGGTGAGTCAAGTCCAAATACATTTGAAACAGTTTTTTGATAATGTGTTTTTTCTGATGCGATTTCTGCATTTTGCCAACCCCTGGTCTCTCTGCTTTGTTGAATCCTGGCAGCCTCAGGAGATGGGTTGTTGTTCAGAGGAGGAGTGGAGGCTTGGGGATGAGGCGGGTGACCCAGTGAGTCTGGGGTCCCTGTGGGGAGCTGAAGAAGGGGAAGGAAGGCAGAGGGCAAGGTCCCAGCCGAGAAGAGGCGCCAGGGTCTCGGGCACACTAAGAGGGTGGAGTGGAGCCTGTGCTAACTGTCGATTTCTTTGTGTCCCCGTCTGTGTACCCTGGACATCTTTACTAAATCTGATTGCCAGAAGTCTTCTTGCCGTCAGCGCTTCGAACATTCTACTAGTTATTGCGGACTTTAAAAACACTCACCTGACACGTGGGGCTCTTCACCTGAATCCTTAGCCCGTTGCCTTGGACGTCAGCGCCTTTTCCAAGGCAGCGATTCTCGAATAACGTGTGGAACACCTGGCGATGAGCGCGTTGTTTACTCCTTTTCCCTTGCAGTTACCAGGAATAAGTCTCCGTTTAGAGGAGGGGCTCTCCGTATCAGGAAGCAAGGAAAGCGAAACCCATTTTCCGGTGTCAATGTAATTAATGAATCCCCTTCACTCGGAAACAAACTCTTTCATTTACTTTATATTCATGCACGTTAGTGTGGGTGTCACAGTGCCTTCTCATTGCTCTCAATACTCATAATTCGTTTTTATATGTAGGATATACATTTATCTTAATCCTACTTTTTAATACTCTAAATTGTGTGCGAATCCATCCCAATAATAGATCAGAGGGAGTCGATGTCACTGTAATGATTTCTTCAAGTGGGCACTGTTGCCCATTTAATATCAGGGTACTTTTATAACTTTAGTTGATTTATTTTAGCTAAGTATTTATAACCATATAGAATTGAGGCCAGGTGCATACTGACGACAGCCGGATATGCAAGATACCTTTCATGATCTTTTTAAAGGGCTCTCTGAAAGAGTTTAGGATTCCTTCATGTTGTTTAGCAGAGCATAGCAGGACTTGACCATGAGTTGCATCTTCATTAGACTTATTCCGGACGTTAGAAACTTGATTAGTAATTTTGTTGTTTATACTGTAAAATCATCATCATCCTTAAACTTGTATAAATATTTGCATTTCTTATTTTTTATGGTGAAGATATATGCCTTTAATACACGGGAAAATAATTGAATGCATGAATTAAATATTCCTTCAATGAAAACTTCTTTAAAGAAGGTTTGCTCTCTGCTTGCAGGTGGCCTGCATGCAGTTCATAAATGCCCTTGTGACTTCGCCTTATGAACTTGACTTTCGAATACATTTAAGGAATGAATTCCTCCGCTCAGGACTCAAAACAATGTTACCGGTAAGTTGCCTGAATACATGTACTGTGCTCATGAACTTCAACATGTTTCTTCCTTTAGAGAAAAGGACTTGCAGCATAGTAAATAAATGTGCCTTTTGCTGTTTTCTTGAAGTCGAAAGGGAACGTCTTTTCTTTGAATACTGAGAACCTAAAAGACTACTGTATATTTTTGCAGTTTCAATTTATAGTTAAAATTTTTGGCTTTTCTCTTTGATAACTTAGATTGCTTTTATTTATATTCAGCATAAGTATGCATAGAATTTTGATTAGTATATTCTAGACACATTAGAATGGTGTTGTTACAATGCTGTGGGAACATTTCCAAAGAAAAACAATTTTATTTCTTGAATGTGAACATTTGTTTTAATTATGATTCTGTTAGAAAACATTTTTGAACTGATTTTATAGGGTAATAAGTGAGCACAGTTATACCTTAAATTCAAATGTGACGACTGTGACTTTATATTTTATTTAGTATAGTAACTGAAGAGGAATTTCGTTCAAGACCATGGCATTGTCAAAAGAGACCAAAAAAAAATTAAAAAAAATCTCAGCAGTCTCTTCCTTCAGGCTGCTCAAATCCCACCTGAGAAACAAGAGGTAAATGTCAGGAAGGGAAAAAAAATGACAGGAGAGAAAGCGCAGCACCAGCGCCAGTGCGCATGGTATAGCCAGGCAGTGGCAGTACCCACATGAGAGCAGGCTCCCGGTAAGAAAGTAGGGGTCTGACTGTCCTCACTGGAAGTCCTTAAAGCTTACAAAACGTACGATTGGGTCTGTTCTAGAAACCGCCAGTGTCACCTCCGCTTTGAATGAGTTTTCAATCCACGACTTTAAAAGTAAGGAATTGGTTGCAGGGAGTCAAAGCAGGACTCTAGGTGACCCGCGGAGAGCTTCAGTAGGCAACCAGCTTAGGCACACTGGCTAGTTCCACTGTGTGGGACACACGATTCTTGGTTTGTCACGAATCTTTCTTCATGAAAGGTCTGTGGCCGGAGCTAGCTCGAGGTAATGCTTAGCCTGCCCTTGAGGTTCCCACGTGTGGGCGTCCATGCTTGTCCTCGCTGGGCTAGTCCTGCGTGTCTGGGCCCGTACCCTCACATCTTTGGGTACTTGTTGGCCCGGGGTCTCCTTACATCTTCTTCCTCCACCTACTGACACCCCGTGTTTTCTGCCTTAGGTGTCACTCTTAACTCTTCCATCTTCAATTCCCTGTGTTCGGTACAACTGAACATTCAGTCTGTCCCTTACTTCTGCTGACTGGCTGCTCTCGAAAACCGTGACTCCCGTTGCAGTTTGTGTACGTGCTCGTCGTTTCAGGAAGAGCATGCGGCACAGTTCTCGGAGCTTCTGCGCTTGTGTCTGGGCGTGCCGGTCCCTGCGCGGTCGGCGGGCTCGTGGTTACTGCTGCGCCTACAGTAGCCGTTACGCCTTCGCGTCAGGATTTCTCAGCCGCACTTCCCCGTTGGCCCTGTCGCCACACAGTACTTGGTGTACCTAACATGTCACCTATTTTATTAACTCACTATTCATTTAACAAATACTTACATTTAAACCACTAGAACTTAGAGCAATGCTAAACATCTTTTACATAGGCACTGAAACTTAATATATTCATAGGTGAGTCTCTACAATCCTTTTTCCCTGTTTATTCTTATTTTGTACACTGTTGTAACCAGAGCAGCTCTGTAATCTTCTAGAGTGTAGCTTTCAGAGCAGTGTATTAGACAAGGCCATGGCCAGTGTTAGTGGTTGGCACATGGATCAAAAGTTATTACTACGTGGAACCAGTAAGCAGCAGGGAAGAGTACTTCTTGGTATTTCAGCCACCCCTGGGCTATCACAATGTTACAGTGGAGTCAGACTTTTTTCATGTAATTAGCAGAATCCTCAAGACAAGGACAATTCTTTTTTTTTTTTTTTTTTTTTTTTTTTTGCTTTTTGGTATGTGGGTAGTTCCCTGACTGGGAATCGAACCCAGGCCACAGCGCTGACAGTGCCACCGCTGAAGCCTTAAACCACTACGCCATCAGGGAACTCCCGACAATTCTTTTAATTACATTTCTATAAAAATGTATTTCCAAAATTCCCCTCGTCTCTGGATAAATTATAGTGTTTAAAGGGAGTTTATACTTTCTCGAAGTGGAAAATTCCCTTTTCATAACTTTGCCTTAGTAATTTGGGATACACGATTTGTTACCCAGCACACAGTGACGTGTAAAACAGTATTTGCTCTGTAGCGAACTTACATTGATTTGGTGTGAAATCTCCACCTGCCTTTTGTTTGGTTAAGCACAATGGGAAAGCGTGTCGCACATCAGATCTATGAAGGGAACAAAATCGTAGGAAGTCGTGTCTGTAGGCAGCAGGCTCCGTCTTCATCGCTGTTAAGAGACCCGGAAACCCTGCCTATTCCTCCGAAGATGAAGATTGGATTGGTTGATCATCAGTCATGCATTGCTAGTGGACTGATTTCCTTCCAAGCACACTGTTACAGAGGGGTAGATGTTTCAGAGACTGTCACAAGTCTGTTTTTTAAAAAAATAACTGAAACATCGTTATGATGTTTGACATAATTAAGAATGGTGTAATTCTATAACTTTACAGCAGTGTACATTTTTAAATAGAAAACTTCCGTAATCATATATATTTTCTTTTATGGGATATTTGTATTTTCTTTTATAGGATATTTATGGTATATAAAATCTTCAATTGATGAAATATTGATTTTTATCACGAATTTATGGGTATATACTTCATGGTTGGACATTCGAGTGAGTGAAAGTTTTCTATTTAAGGATGTGTGTGTATGTACACGAGGGCTGTCTGGGAAGACTGTAGCCGTGCAATGTGAAAACTAGAGGGATTTATGGCTGAGTGTTTTCCAGACCGCCCTCATGTATGCATACGTATTTATTTTAATGGGCCATTCATAAACAGTTACTTAACAAGGTATTGCACTTACACATGTCTGTTTTTATATTGTGCTGTGCATGTTCACCTGCAATACTATATATACATTATATAAATGATGTGTTATCCTAATTAAAAAACAAAATGAAACATTTTACCAGTTGTTTTTACTGAAAGTATTTTAATCCTGCATATTTATTCCAATTTACAAAGTGCTGATCTAATTAAATTACAGTATTGGACTTGGAGTTTTTCGTTTTTCAAATGTATCTTAATGTGTTCAAGTTTTATAGTGGGCACCTGTCTAAGAGAAAATGGGTCGGGAGGTGAGAATGAGGAAAAATTCAGATTCTGAAATGTGGTCAAGGTTGCTTTTCCATTGCCCCATGTGGTGTGTGTGTGACGTCTTCTCTTTTCTGAACCCTTATCTCCAGGGTTCTGAAGTCTCCTGGAGAATAAGACACCCCCCCTCCATGTTAGATACTCTAGTGTTACAGCAAATTTCTTTATTGTCCTTCAAAGTAGGGAAACCAGACCTAAAGCAGCTTATTACGAAAGAGGAGAAACGAAGTATAAATACCTTTATTTGTTAAGTATTTTATATTAAATTACACAGAAATATATTATTAATAAGTACTTTCATATGCTCTGTAGGTAAAGTTTTTGTTAAGTATTATGTATGGGAGTGTTAGGAAAAAACATCTAGAAATTGCATAAATATGTGTTTGACTTCAGTAATAGCCATTACATTTTCATTTAGAATTGTTCTATTGAATACAAGTAGAAACAAGAAATGCATCCTATTTTGTTTTCTGGACCTAATTTGATGTGCACCGTGCTTGCATTTCTTTGCAGAGTTCAGGTTCAGTTCTGAACATCCTAATCCCACTTTTGGTATCAGCCTTGGGCACCCACACTTGGGATTTATCAAGTAGAGTTTTGAAAGCTGCAACTTAATGGACACATATTAAAAAGATATTCCCGGTGATATGTATTAAGCCCAATAATCTCTAGTGTGGCATGCTTCCAAAGACTTTGTTTATACTATTATTTTGAAAATCATCGGAAGTTTGTAATGCATGTGGTTATAATGTATTACAGAAACAGACCTTTGATGCCCAAGTTGCTTTTTGTGATTAGGCTAAGCAAAAATGAAGACAGGCAGCCTGATGAAAAGTTCTGATGCCTTTTTGCTTCAAGTCCCAAAATACCCTTTAAAATAAATTTCTTTTTGCAACTTTTCCTGCCATACTTTGGACTGTTGTGCTTGAGTATATCCTTGCATTTGTTTTACATGAATACAATAGATCTATATTTGCATTTTTTGCCAGAGGCAAATGTGAATATTCTAACTGCATGAGTTCTTTTGATTAGTGTGTTTAGTCCAAATGACAGCATTTCATTTGGTTTGTTAGCAATTAGTTTTTTTCTCCCACTGTAAAAGTGATAGTTCATTTTTTATTGTGAGTAATCAAAATCTGGGGCGTGAAAAGAAAATGCAGTGAATGCAATGACATTCTTTTTTAAAATTATTTTTTGTAAATATGACTGCAATTCATTTCAGATAATTTTCATGTTGTTGGACCTCCAGTTTGTGTTCAATTTCTTACTATTATGAACCACACTGAGATCCACAGTGAACAGACTTGTAGCTAAACATTCAGGCTACATGTCTGTTTCCTTAGAATAAATTCTCAGGTCCGGAATTGCTGGATCAGAGAATGCACACTTTTTTTTCAGGCTTTTGATAGATGTGTGGGATGAACTTGCATTTCAGAAATGTTGTACCCAGTGATACTCCCATAAGCTGTGGTTAAGGGTACCTGTTTCCATGTCTTCACCAACATTGAATTTCATAATTTTTCACAATCTCTGGGGAAAGACAGAATGAAGAGGAAGAAAAACACAAACTGTATCTCATTTTTCCTAATGAAAAATTGCTTTACCAGACCAGATTTCTTAATTATGTAAACCAATAATGTTCATTATAGAAAAAGTTTCCTTAAAGATAAAAAAAATAAAAAAGCAGCCGTTAACATGAAGAGCGAAAAACCACCAACATTAAAATGGCCAAACCGAGTACATTTATTTTCTCCGAGGAAACCAAGTGTCTAGTATTTAAAATTGCTTCTGTGTGTATGAATGAAAATAGCGTCTGGTCTTTTACTACCAGTATATGATGTTGTCCACCTGATACTCATCTATGAAATGTTATGTTCTGTACCAGGATCTAAAAGACAAAGAGAACGATGAGCTTGACATTCAGTTGAAAGTATTCGATGAGAACAAAGAGGATGACCTAACTGAATTGTCACATCGCCTCAGTGATATTCGAGCAGAAATGGAATATCCTTTTGACAAGCCAGAAAAGGCATTGTGCGTGTATGGTGGAGGAGGGGTGTGTGGGTGGTGTGGTGGGATCAGTAGTAGGATTCTGGTCGGCCAGCTCCATTTATAGCCATTTATTGCTATCAGAGCCTCACTCTGATGCTGTCCTTGAGACTTCTGATGTGGTGTTGGTGTCCTACTGGCCTGATGGTGTACACAGGCTGTATTGAAATGCACAGTGGCTCTGCTGTGAATTCCGGGTGTATCCTGCTCAGTGGTCTCGAATAGAAAGGGCCGAAGGGCATAGACCTCACACATAAGGATTGGTGCGGGGAGAGTTCATTCCGTGCGTGTGTGACTAGAGGTAGTACTCTTGTTCAGTTTGTCAAATGGTACTCAGTGGGTTAGAGATATAATTCAATTCAAATACATGTCATCATATCAACCCAAATATTTGCGTTCCTTAGCCCACCCCAAAAAGTTTAGATGTGATAGTATTTGAGTGTAACAGGCCGTGTGGCAGAAGCATTCGAGTCAGATATTACACAGCCAGTCTGGTTTTCCTGTGGCGGCGACTTGTTAGGAAGGGATTTTAGATCTCAGAGATGCTTGTTGTATCATCGCTGGCCGTTGGCTTCACACCCATTGAGTTTCTTATTTGTGGATTCTGGGGGAACCCGGGGGTACTTTCGAACCAAAATGACCTTTGAGCTGGACTTTTGCTCTCAGATGTCTTTTTCCTCTTCCTCCTCCCCTGTCACGAGAGCTGTAAGGAATATGCCCCTTGGTAAAGCTCCTAGAGTACTTTGTAGCTCTCTTCTTGCCGTGTACTGTGAGATTGAGGGCAGAGATGTCCTGTTTCATCTTTCTCCTGCAGTGCTCCTATTGAAGCATCTTACCCGTAAGTACTGGATAAACCCATGCTTCACGAAGAACAATTTTATTCCTCTTAACAGATAACTTCCTGTCATTTCTTATCCATCATTAGTGACTCCCGTCTACAAGTGATTTCTATCATATTAAGTGGTTTTTGTGCCAATGAATATATTTTGTTTTTTTGCTTATCATAAATTTTTCTTAAATTCCAACTTCACCATAAAGCTATTTTTCCATCCATTCTGTAGCCATTTAAAGGACCTCACGACACTTTACATGGGGTCTAAGAAACAATCCCATCATTCACTTCAGTCGACTTCGGAGAAAATGTTGCCATTTCAGGTTATTTTTAGGCTGTTGGATTACATCTCCTCTTTTCCTTTTCTTTCACATCGATTTTCCCGGTCCATTTTAAAAATGTTTTCTAGTTTACTAAAAGCACTGAAAGTTCTACTATTCTTTTTATATCCTAAGGAAAATGTTTTGAGTTTCATTGTCTTGATCCTCCATCTCTTTTGCAAATGGTGGAAATACAAAGAATTGCAAACAGTGATCTTTTCCGATTAAGTTAAGTGTCTTCTGTGGGGAATAACACTGGTTTTGTGATGGGAATCTTTTGTCCTCTGTCCTGCCTGGCAGTGCAAATGGACTGGCTTTCATGAATATTATAGGTGCTCCTCACGTGACAACCACAGAAGGATCAACAGAAACCCATTTTCGTTAATGGCCTTGATGTAATGACCAGCCGATCATTTCAGGTTTGATGATTAAGTGGTCTTCGAACTACTCTTCAAGTCTTTTTTCTCTCATTAACAGATTGAAGTGATTCCATAGATGAAATTTCTTTGTGTAAATGTTTAAATACTGGGTCTCGGAGGTGAAGGTTTAGAAACAGTAATAGAAACAAAGCGATACATCCGTGAATGGGACTTTCCCTAAGAACCTTTGCTGTTTTTCCTTGACTCCCTCTTCACTGATATGAATGAAGTCTACCATCTTCTGTATAATATGTTGAAGGACACGGCTGCTGAAAATTACCTGTTATCCATTCTCCAACATTTTCTGCTCATCCGCAATGATTATTATATCAGGTAAGAAGCAGTTCTGAGAGTATGTTTGTATAATTGAATTAGATATTAAAGGGAAATTAACAGTGTACTGGGGTCTAGACAGTATATGCATGTAGACATACATAGAGTTTAAGAGTTGAAGGGCTTAGGGCCACGTTTTTAAACGGTGTTTGTTTATTCGGAATTGGGCCAGAGGGTCTGTTTATAAAAATGCGATACCCCCGCGGTGAGACTTTTAGTAGCAATGAACCCAACGGGTTTTACTGACCCCGTGAGGAATTTTCGTTGCTGGATTATGGTAGCCCTGTCAGTGCCAAAGAGTCTAGATAGGAGTCAGGTTTTACTGTTATTTCTATTTGCTCATATTTATCTATAGTAGATGTGATCTTGTGTAAGAAAATAATGCTGCACATTCAGCTTTATGTTCAGTAATGTAAGTCTTCAAAATAAATGACTATAATAATAACTCCCAAAGTTAGAGAAATATTGAAGTCTAATCATTGGGAGGCTATATGAAACCCAGAAAGTTAGAGGAAGGATTTGGAGTGACTGAAATTATTCATAAGCTTGTGACCATGATATTTTATTTACTGGTTCAAGCGATTTGTACTGTAATATGCCTGACATTCTGCCAACCTAGGTTTTCTGATTTGTCAAAACGTGCTTGACTACAAAGGGGAAATGGCAGGCTACCCCAGGGGTCAGGTACAGTTGGAACAAAAATGACAGTTCTAAGGCCACATCCAAACCCCTCGTTGTTCAGACTAGTATGGTAGCATCATGGACAACATGATGTTACAGAGACACAGGAACATGTTTAAAATGTTATGTTTATTCTGTTTTTTAAACAAGAAAGGCGATAATGCATCTCAGATAAGTCCTGGCAGTTCAAGGGGTCCTGTGGCAATGTATGTGCAGGGACCCGGGGAAGTCCTTTGTGGGAAACTGGTAACTTGTAATAAATGAGAACTCACTCTCACGTGACCTCCTTTTTATCTTGAGAACATCCACATGAGTTAAAAGTATGACAAGCAATTGTCTTTTACTTCGGGATAGCTAACCTGTCCTTAGAGACGATAATTGTCTTTTTCTTATGTACCCACAGAGTCATTCAGTGGACTCATTATAATCCAGGATTTACCCTAGACCTGATGATGACTTGAAGGGGCCTCAGATGTGTGACATATATTACTATTTATTCTTATTCCTGAGTCCATCTTTATGACAGAAGACATAAGAGGAATTAGAATCTGTTTGGCTTTATTTGCAAACTTGTAGTAGGTTGACTAGTTATTAGCGCACTTATTTTAAGGATATTCATATCGAAATTCGTCTATACCAGTATTTTGTTCTGGTTTTCCTATGTTCAATTTATTAACCACTGATAAATATTTAAATTTTCGCAAGTAATAATGCAAGAAGAACCTTTTGAAAAATTTTGAAGTATCCAAGTTGTCATTTTTCAGGCCAGGATTGTCTTGATAGATTACAGAATTGGGATATGTTTGAAAACCTTTAACATCTTGGACACACTGAGGCTGTGATCATGTGTATTAAACATGTATGTTCCTATATAATGGATCTTTGGAAATACTTGTATACATATATCTTTGGAATAGCCCACCCTATAAGTGGCTCAGGCCAGTTTTGTAAGCTGTAACAGCTAATCTTGAGCAAAAGGAATGTAGTAAATTCAAGACATTGCTTGCCACCAGATGCCAAGATACTCATTCTTTATCAAAATTGAGAATTTGGACAGGCCTACAACCATTTCTGTACCCATGGATGTAGGACTCACGGGTCATTTGTTTTGATTAACTTGAGGAACAACAGCTTAAGTAGATCAGGTTGATAAGTATCTCGGTACCCAAGCATGAATCTCTGCAAAGTAGATTATTAAGTCACTAAGTGTTCACAGCTGATTACATCACAGTGGGTTTTGCACTCTAACATGCAGACCATCCCTAAATGGAGGCGTATTTCTCCTAAGGGATGGTAATGACAGAAGAGTTATTTTTTTTAAACCGGTGCTAGAAAAAGACTTCATTCTTTTATCCTGCTGCCTCACCTCCTAAGAAAATATATCTGCATAGGTAGGAAAGGCATTCAAGCATATGTTCTCTCTCTTTCAGACCACAGTATTACAAAATAATTGAGGAGTGTGTCTCCCAGATAGTGCTGCACTGCAGCGGAATGGACCCAGACTTCAAGTACAGACAAAGACTAGACATTGATTTAACTCATCTGATAGGTATGTACCAGGACCCTCAATGTCCTTTGATTGTGTTTACTCTCTGCTTTCTAATAGGCACTTTTTAAAGGTACTTCTCACTGAACCTCCTCTAATAATACCTGTTAAATCAGTGTCCATGGGTACTTCATCACTGTAATTGTTAACTACGGTGATCATGGGAGTTCTTCCTGTGTGATTGAAAATATTAACCTATTTGATTAAGTTTCAACACTCTTTGAATTCAGTTTAAAATCAAATTGAATTCAAAATAAATCATTTATTATAGATAAATGCCTTGCTTTTTAGAGAGACAACTCTGAAATCCTCTGGGTCACTTTATACTGTTACCTAATGGTTTTTGTAGAAATCATGTGTACAATAGGGTCTAATTAGTAATTCAGCTATGTTGTTAGTGTTGACATTTGAACAAAGAAATACAGGCTGATTTCAGAAACTTCAGACCTTTTAATTCTATTGAAGAAGGTCAATTTATACTTCATAGATCTATGAGCTGGGAAAGAATTTGAGATGATCATGTTCATCTACTTGGGTTGCTTAGGAAAGGACCGTATAGCGTCCTGTGCTGGTAGTTAGCTATACTTTCTGGAACAATCTCTGGATGATGTGGAACATCTCTAGTGAAATATGCTATGCTATCTGACCTTATAGTTAAGCCGTTTTCCTTATACCTAATCAAAATCACTTCTGCTGAGATTCAAGCATGAACTCATTTGTCTTGTCCTTGAAGAACACAGCAACTGTTGAATGCCAATTACATATTGTATTATTCTTCACCCCACAGCACAGAACAGACTTGCCATAATATCCTTACTATTGTTTATCACATACTATTCTTTCCTGATTTGAAAACTACTGTTCACGTATTCTAGGCGATCTAGACACTTAAGTGAGTGACAGAAAAAAGCGCCAGTGTCATTTTTCAACTCATTTCTCTCTGTCTCTGCTGATTTTTCGTGGAGCATTTATATCATGAGATGTTTTCCATTTTAACCTGTAAAATGTGACTTTGGATTTCTGCACAATAGTCCTGGGAATACCATCATCATCTGGATTAGTCCTTTCTCATTGTACATCTAGGTTGCTTTCAGGTTTGCCCCATTATGAATGAATCTCACGTGAATGTTCTTTGTATATAGGTTTGGCTTTTTCTCCGTTTCCTCAGGATTGGTTTCTGTAATTGAGGCTGTGAACTTTGAAAGGCCAAATGCTTTTGAGAAAGCATGCACCAGTTTACCTTACCTAGCAGTGCATGTGAACGTGGGTCTCACTGCATATTTTCATTGAACTTAATAAACTCAGTAGTTTATGTCATATTTTCGTGGAGAGAGTTATAAGAGACTGTTCCCAAATATTTGTGTTGGCTTATAATCTATTGCTGTTGATTTTGGCCAGCTTATTCAGTGTTCACAGATATTTGCTTTGTGTGCTCTGCGCCAGGTACTTATAATTGTGTACTGTTCATCAAGAGAATTGCGGTGGGCAGAGATGAAGGAATCAAGTGAGCGAGGACACTCAAGTGTCTCAGGCCCACGTGTCATCTCTGGGATGGTGAATAAATCACTTCTCTAGACATCAGTTTCCTCAACCTAAATTCAGACAAGTCAAATATGTATGTGGTTCTTAATATTTTATGATCAGATAGTTGATGAATGCTGTTAAACTTTCATTAGGACGCATATATACAGCACACGTGTGCACACCAAAGTTAGCCGGTGCTTGAAGAACTTCTAGGAAATCTATGGATCTCTGTGTTCAGATCCCCTGGACAAGCCTTGGGTTTTCTATAAATCTTACCATATTCCTGCTTAATTTCTGATCCCTTCTGATTGAAATTGAACGATCGTGAACTACAGTTGCAAGCACAGCAAAGACTAGGTCTTTCCTGGTGCTCATCATTGACCAATTTACTCCTTTGTGGCCTTACTCTAGCTACACAGCTCCTTAAAAAAAAAAAAAACAAACCTTCATCAAGGTATACTAGACATGAGGAAAACCACCCATCTTTAAAGCGTGCGTTGGGATAAATTTTGGTATCTGTGTACATTTAACACCATCATCACAGTCAGGATAAGCCACATGTCTGTCACCCCTAAAATTGTTGTGTTTTTTTTCTAGATAGTCCGTCCTTCCCATGGCTACCCACCTCTCCTGTCCTGAGACAGTCACTGATCTACTTTCCGTTAGGATAGATTCATTTCATTTTATAAACTTTTATAGAACTAGAAACTTACAATGTGGACTCTTTTTGTCTGGCTTCTTTTATTCAGTGTAATTATTTTGACATTCGTTTATGTTCTTGTATTACATGTATCGATAGTTCATTACTTTTTATGACTAAGTAGTAGTCTAATACATATATACTGAGGGTGCCAAAAAATGTATGCACATTTTAGAGATGTTATCTATGTATTAGTTGTCAAAGTTTAATGAATTATGGTATCAATGTGTAGTATGAATTTACTTTTAATGCTCAGAAGATGATGTTCATCAAATGAATGCTACCATCACCATGTGACAGGTAGGACAACTAATGAAACTGGCAGAAATACGGTTGTCCAAGGAGTGCAAGAGCATTTTAAAGTGGTATTTGAAATTCGAGAACATTCTCCTGCTTAACACCCCTTGACTTCTACCTATGGGGACCTTAAAGGACATGGTGTACCGTAGAAAACCGGCCACACTGGTGGGACTTCAGGAAGAGGTTGAAATGGCACGTGCAGTGATACAGGTGGGCACTTCGATGAGTGTGGCTCAAGCAGTAGTTTGCCGTCATCAGAAGTGTCTGGACGCTGATGGTGACGACTTAGAGCACCTCTTGTCATTGCAGAAGTCACACGTGACTTGTATTCATCTCTTGTTATCGACACATACTGAGTATTACAATTTTAATAGCGTTTTTTCCCTTTCTTAAAATGTGTATGTGTTTCTTTGGCACCCTCTGTACATCACAATTTCTTGTTACATGTGCTTGTTGATAGACATTTGAGTTCTTCCTAGTTTTCAGATAGTATTAATAAAGTGGCTACAACATTCACATACAAGTTTGGGTATGTAGATGTTTTTATCTCTTTGGGGTACATACATAGGTATGGAATGGCTTGTTGCAGAAGAGACTGTATGTATAATGATGAGAATATTCTCCAAAAAAGGGTCTTCAGTTATTTATATTATGAAGTGTTTGATTGTATGGGGGAAGTTTGGTGTTCATTCCCTGATTTACATAATATATTCTGCCCCTAATCAGAAGTTATTTAACTGAGTTATTTAGGAAACTTAAATTCATGAATGTTGTTGTGTCTCTACCTCTCGCCTTATTTTAAGGGTCATTTTGAGTCTTAATGCTCTTAAGCATAGATTCTTTGGCACCTCTATACCCATAATAAACTACAAAACAGTTTTTAATGAATTCTGTAATCATAGAAGTTATAAAATAATTGAACATCTTTAAAATGATGATTTTTGTCAAATAATATGGTTGGATGCTTGCTTTTGTGCCTTAGCACTAATGCCATTGAGTTTGGGTAGTATGCAAAAGAAAGCAGATGTGGTGGTTTATGTTTTATGTGTAACGTAAGTCACTTTGCCATTAATAGTAATTGACATAGAAATGATTGTCTGCACAGTAGAATTACAGGCTAGCCGCCATCTACCTTTGGCCTAGAGATCTGATGTACTAATTTCTCATCATTTTTTTTGTCACTCTTAAAAGATTCTTGTGTGAACAAGGCAAAAGTTGAAGAAAGCGAACAGAAAGCACTGGAATTTTCCAAGAAGGTAAGACTTATAAACTATTTAGAAGTTAAATTACTAATTTAATCACACTATTCTACCTCGTTTCTCCATGGGAGGCCTCCCGCTGTTGTCCCATGAACGCAGTACTTCGTGTTTCTGGATTCCAACATAAGCACAGAATACTGACTTCTGTCCTGATAGGGCCATAGGGTTGCTGCTGTCTCCTTACCACCTTCAGTCTGTTAGGGAAGAAAAATACGAGTCGTCGTCTATTATAATGATACATGGAAGTAAACGAGGTTGCCGGAAGGATAACAGAAGAAATCAGCCCAAGTAGATGCCTCCGTGGCTTTCCTGCAGTTCTTGCGTACCCAGCCGGTCGCTCCTCGGAGAACTGGGGGATCTTTCACCTGTCCTGCCTCTTCTCCCAGGAAGTTTGTGCTGTTGAGAGCAGCAGACCGCCGCAGTGTTTTCTCTCTGCGTGTGCCCCTCTCTCTGCTGAGACTTCTTCTTTCAGTTTTATAATGATCGTTTTTTTAAACGATGCTGCTGCCTCAGGAAGTGTTGCTGGAACTTGACGTTCTCTTTCTGCCATGGCAGCTTTCTGAATATCTTCCTTTCATTTAGACCTCAGATTGTTTCACAAAAGTTGTCTTTTGTTTTTTTTCTCCCCCCCCTCCACCCCCCGACAAAGCGTGAGCATAGGATTTCTTTCCTGTTGGTGGCAGAAGGATTGAAGCTCAAGTCCCAAAGCTGTACGGTTTTCAGCCTTCTGACAGCACAGACGAAGTGCTTACATATTGCCGTCTCTTCAAAGTTATGACTTACCTTGGAGATTAGATAATCACTTTGGCTATCACTCTGGAAATTACAGAGTATTCCTGAAGTTACTTCAGGGCATCTGAAGAAATGTCTTTGCTCTTTCAGTTACTGGAATAGATTTTTAAGAGCCTGAGCATAAAATGTTTGTGTGAAGCTGTCATTTTTATTGGTGAAGGAAAATGTGCACTTTCTGATTAATAGGCCTTTATATTTCTGAAGTTCTTATTTTAAGTAGCACATTGAAAATTCCCTTTGAAACTCTTAGACTCCCTTAATTTTTCGCTGGCTCTGTGATTACACACCACCGGACTGGAGCAAATTGCAATGACCTACCCAATAAGATTTTCTGTAAGCATATGTTATGGGCAGTGGAGTCCTCAGATAATAAGAAAGGAATTTCAGTGTTTGAGACCTTATTCTCATCACCAGCATCTAGAAGGATAACCTGTCTGATCTCCTGGTGGTTCTCTGCCTGCCTTCTCTTGTTCTGGGTGATTGTGTGAGGTTGTACATAGTTGTCCAAAAGAGGGGGCGCTCTAATGAGGAACAGTGGCTGTTAGCTGTGATCTCAGCTTTTCCATTAATGAGCTGTGCCTGGAAGGATGCCACTCAGCTCTCCTTGGGTCTTCATTTCTTCATCACTGAACAGAGTGGAGAAGTTCCGTGGATTTGTGAGACGTCTTCCAGGTCGCACATCTCTAGCTTGCGTAACTCCTCGTGTGGGTGAACAGACTCGGATCATTTTTGATTAGAAGCAGAAAGACCGTGTGCCCCTCTTCAGCTGCACTACTAACCAAACTGTAGGGGAAAGAATCCTGTCCCAGCTGCTCAAACATGTGGGTGAAACTGACTTTGGGGGGGAGGCTGGTGGTATAGAATCGGGCAGATCTGTTCACGAATAGTCACGAACTCACAAGCGTGCCACCTTGTCTATGACCATGACACCAGGCTCACGGGTGGGTTTGCAACAGAAGGAGATGAGAGACAATTTGGACCAACCTCTGTGGGACATTGTCCTGGTACTCAAGTAGAGAGGACGGAAAGAACTAACTGTGTAGTATTTCAGGGGTAGCCCAAACACTGTCATCATACAGTGTCCTCACCCGGTGTCTCTTCAGATTTGGACCTGAGTGGCATTTTATAGTTTCTGAAGGTCACATCTGTGAGGCTGAATATTTCTTAGTCCTCTCTCTCTCTCTCTCTCTCTTTCTTTTATTTTTTTCACAGACTCTAAACATCATTGTAGACAGATAGAGTAGTCTTAAAAATCAGATACAACGTTGTTGGATGAATGCGACTTAAGTGACATTCACAATAAGGGGCAGATGTGTGAAGTCACAGGCTGGCTTGGCCCTGCTCAGAGCACTGACTGAGGGCAGGGCTGAGCAGATTACCATCGGGGGCTGTTAGATGGTCTCTGCGGCGATGCACACCGCGATCGAACCTCTCATTCTCTCTCCTGTAACACTTAGCCCAGTGTTCTGGTGAATCATCTGGAGGAGAATGCCAGTCGGCATCTGTCATTCTACTGGCAGATTTTGTAGAATACTGCTCACTTTATGGATGCTAGACCATTAGGATTATAACAGAAATGTTCTAATTTGTATTAGTGTATATCCATTGGAGCATTCTAAACGTGCAGTCTCTTTTCAAGCTTAAATATTGTTAAGCAGTTGAACTGCTCGATGGCTAATTTTTAGGTTTCACGTTCTAAATTGAATAGATGTAAGAGTATGAGATTAAAACACTTACAAACACGAACAGTTCCAAAACCTAACTTTGAGTAACAACAACAGAAATCCATTATGTATGAAGGGAGCCTTCTTTGTTCCCCCTTTCCATGATTTGATTTGTGAAAAGGCTTTTGTTTCCTGTGGTTTGGGGACACCTCTCTCCTCCTCTCCCACCACAGACAATGCCTTTACCCCCCACCCCCCACCCCCCCACATGGCGGCTTAATTGTCATGAAAATAATTGAGAGCTGGGATCTGGGGAGTGACCTGGGAATGCGGTGGAGCAAGAGAAGGTGGGCTCCTTGACTGCTTCACGTTGTGTCAAGCTTTCTCAGTGCATTGCTAAGCGAACGTTTATGGTGTCCATCTCTGCAGTTCGATGAAGAATTCACAGCTCGTCAGGAAGCTCAGGCTGAGCTTCAGAAAAGAGAAGAGAAAATCAAAGAGCTTGAGACAGAAGTCCAGCAACTTCGAACCCAGGTAAGGAAACAAGATGGAGACTCTGTGTCTGTCACAGTGAGTTCAAATTCTCGTGGCAGATAGAAGGAAAAAAAAAATGGGGCCAGAGGCCGACTTGTGGCATTTTTCCCAATTTCTTTGAGGTTACTACCAATTTGATTTGCCAGGACAAGAAGTTATTTTAATGTTTGGATAGAGATCTCCATTGCTTATAGTGCCCCGAACATTCTTAAAGCAATTGTGGGGAGCTAAGAAAAAAAAATGGAACATTTTTCCTGCCACCTTCTAAGTTCTTGTAGCTGAACTACTAATCAGATTCACAGAGCAGGATAAATGGGAGAAAAATGAAATGTTTTAATCCACACACTTGGGGAATTCACAGAAGCACGACAGTTCCAGTCAGTGAGGCCACAATGGGTGCGGTATGTGACTTAGGACACGTATGTATGGCTTAGGACAAAGTAGAAAGCGGGGAGGGGCATTAGATTTCAGGAGTGAGAATGGAACAGAGGTAGCAGGACCTTTGCTACTGGGCGACTCAGAAACAATGGGGCCCAGCGGGTAGCTAGCCAACAGACACCTGCCGGGTTGTCTCCTCTTTACCGTACGTACTTCATTCAGATAAGACAGAGGCAGACAGCCTTCCTGAAGCAGGTGTCTCTGTCCGAATGCCTTGGGCAGGGAAGGTGGAGAGGCTCAAAGGGTCTGTCTGAGTCTTGCTTCTTAATAAATAGCTTCAAGTCAGTATCCCAAAAGGCCGCTTCATCGTGGTACAACTTGGGTTCCTTTCAGAGTATATGACGTGCAACTGTTTCTGACATGAAATTTGGAGGATGATTTGGAAAATTAGATGCATAACATTTTCTTTCAAAAATAATGTGGAAATGCTTAATTTTAATTAGCCTCAAACCTTTTTGAGATGTCTTTAAAATTTGAGTGCCATAATGTCAAAAAACCTCTAATACATTTACACCCACATTGTCTATGATGAAAAACTCCTATATGCCCTTAAATTTTAATTATGGTGTCTAAACGTTACAGCAGTTCAAGTACTCAGCACCTTTTCTGTTTTCCGTGAATATGGGGGCGTGGAAGATTACTCCTTCCACATCGGATGCTCAGGTGTTGGTTCATTGATTAGGTCCGTTTCCACCCATGCTCTGAAAGGTGACTTGACAGTCGTCAAAGTACTCCCAAGTATGCCATGCAGTGGCATTTCCTACCATTGGCCTGCTCCACTCATCTGAAATACCTGATGAGTTTCTTTTTCCTACATCTTTCTCAGAATCACGTGGCTTCCCTTTGTACATCTCTGAGAACTCGGTTTCTCTGTGTTTTAGACCCCCGCCCAACGATGGCATTCCCCAAAGTTCTGCCCTCTGCTCTTATCCCCCTCTGTGTCCGTGCACTAATATCCCATCAGTGTCACAAATTCAGATGCCACCTGGTAGTCGGTGTCAAGTGTCATGTGTTTGTGTTGTACGAGGACTGTCCGGGGATGGGGACAACCAGCCAGAAGCATCTCTGTTTTTTATATGACGTGGTTGGAGACTTCCCCACAGACCTCGTACTTCCAGCCCCCTGGTAGCTTTCTGCCCGGGAATGCCCTGCCGGATGTTGGTACCGAGCCCATACTTGTGGTCCCCTGTATTTCTTCAAACTAGCTGGGTCTCCATTGTTTGTCTCAATACTATCACCAGTTTTCTTTGATCACAGCACTGGAATTTCCTTGGCCTTTTTCTTGCCCCGCCCCCTGAGAAATTAAGTTTGTCACTGTTTCATGTCACTTCTTTCTCCCTTGCATCAAGACCCGGAATCACCCAGGGCCACTCTCCTGACATCCGGCCTGCAGTGTTACAGTGGTTCCCTAACTTTTCTCACTGCCTGTGTTCTCCTCCTCCTCAAAGTCATCCTTATTGTCAGTGGCAAATTAATCTTCTAAAACACTGCCCTGATGATTGTCACTCCAGGCTTTAATATGTTCAGTGGTGGCCCGCTGCCTTCAGGATTAAATCGCAATCTCCTTACCAGGAATCGGAAGGCCTTCCATGCGGGCTCCCTTATCTCCCCTTTGCAGCTGGGTCACCTTTCCTGCCTTCGCACGCACGCAGAATTGACTGTTGCCACCCTTCCTCCTCCAGTGCTTCCCTGACACTCATTGCGGAGATGCTACTGGGTTTTGCAGGAGGACAGCATTCCACAGCCCAGTAAATTCGGTGCCCTCGGAATTCTCTGGGAGAGTCACAATACTCATTAGCATATTAAAGGGTCCCTATGGAACCGCCTCATTGGTTCGCCCTGGGCTTTCCCAAACTCATTTTAGCCGCAGAACCCTTTACCTCAGTCTGCCTGTTCCCATCTCCCCGAAGGTAGTGTTTCTTTTTTTTTTTTTTTTTTTTTAATTCATTTTTATTGTTAGACTTATTGGGGTGACATCTGTTAGCAAGGATTACATAGGTTTCAGGCACACAACTCCACAGTGCATTGTCAACTTGATGCATAATAAGTTCACCACCTAATGTGACCCCTCTTTCCATCCCCTTATATTTAGCTTCCCCCCCTCCTCTCCCACCCCCTCCCCTTTCTCC
>PVJL010001069.1:0-200694 GCA_004026885.1 Lyroderma lyra | reverse complement strand
GCAACTTTGTTGCGAACTGCCCGGTCACGTTGTCTCCATCAGGGATGCCCAGCGCCCTGACCCGCGCCTGCAGACCGCTTCCTTCCCTGATGCCCTCAGAACAGTGGTCTTTCAGAAGCTCCACCGAAAAGTCCATCAAGGAATTTCTGTGAACTTCTCTGTCCCTTTCATAGACGGCTCACCCTGTTTGTCTGTGCGCCAGCTCTCTTTTGTCCACCAGGGCGTGAGCACCTTCCCG
The DNA here is from genome assembly GCA_004026885.1 of Lyroderma lyra. Classification (NCBI taxonomy): domain Eukaryota; kingdom Metazoa; phylum Chordata; class Mammalia; order Chiroptera; family Megadermatidae; genus Lyroderma; species Lyroderma lyra. The sequence continues at coordinate 200,456 of PVJL010001069.1, read as the reverse complement.
ACAGTCTCCCACGACCACCATTCCAGTCCCGACTGCCCCTAGAACGTGGTCTTAGCCCTTAGTGAGTAGTTGCTTATTTATTAGTAAGTTAGCCAGTCTGCCGAAGGGCAGCGTCACCCAGTCGGTCCTTCTGGTGCACCCCAAATAGTCATTGGCCCTATTCCATTCTCAGAACTCCATCGCAGCATTAAGTGTTCTGTTCCTAATTCTTCCTGAGAAGGAACAAAAGGCCGGAGAGGACTTGACTTTTAAAGCCTGCTGGCCTTTAATACAAACATTTGAGTCAAAGTCCCATTTGAAAGCTGTAGCACTTTTCCCGTTGCACACGTTTCCTAGTAGAAATACCTAACAGAGGCAGGATTTGATGTTTACACACATGTGTGACTCAACATGATAAAAACAATCAGGCTGTTTTTGGAAATTTTGCCGCATTAAAAATAAAATGAAAAGAATTCTACATAGTTTAATCCTATCTTTATAATTCTTCCTAGTCTCAGGAGAAGATTACATTCCATGACAGGATTGTCATTTGTTAAGTGTGTGAAATTTTAGTTGTATATATGTAGATACACACATAAACTTTCATATATAAAATGTATGGACAATGCACATTGAATAATATGAGAACCATTTTCACGACTCTACTAAGGATCGTTAATTTTTAATCATCCTATAAATGGATAATCTTTTAAGTTGATTGTTCCAAAAATATGCTTCAAATTATTTATTTTGTCAAGGTGTTTCTAAGTTTAGATAGCAGAGTTAAGTAGTCCTACTGGGAAATTATGTTATTCGTGAAGTTAAAGACAGCCTCCCCAAATAAAAATAGCACTACACCAAGAAATTTCATTGGTTTTAAACCTTTCATTCCATAAATCTAATGTTGTAATTTGGTTACAAAAGATGTCTGTTCCTTGGTAGGAGTTTCTTTGGAATTTTTATGATAAACGACTTCACTTCTATATTAATTGATTTTGGAATATGCACCATGACTATCAGTAGTTGTTTAAAGAAGTAGGTCCAGATTAATCATCGGAAAAGGAGGCCATGTGGCAGCTGTGTTCCCGTTCACCTGCCATCCCACCTCTGAGCGAGTTTGAAGGTACTTTCTGGTGGTAGAACTGAGTTGTACTCTGCTCATTGCAAACGGTGTGAATCAAGTCCCCTCATGGCAAATGACGCCCAGGCGTGTAGTGGAAGGTGGACCACGTTAGGTTTGAGGAGAACTCCACTCAGATCTCAATCCCATTTCAGACCGTGTCACCTTGGGTTAGTCAGTGAACGTTTTTTGCAGTTATGATTTCTTCATCTAAGCAGTTGAGATAATGGTGTGATAACAATGAGCTGCCTGTATTACTGGGTCATAATAAGAGTGAAATATAATAGGTATAAAAACCTTGATAAACATTCATTAATATTCAGATGGGTTTTACTAGTATGAATTATTGGCGTTAGAATACAGCTCTGAGACAGGCTCTTGGTGTAAAGCTAATTGGCCCCAAGGGAATCAAAGTTATGACCTTTTATGTATTAATTATCTCAAGTTTAAAGCAACTCATCTCACAGGCCCAAGCCATATATACTACTACTTCTTTGCATATATTTGTAATGAAAGGGACTTTTTCGTTAATTTGGTGGAGTGTCTTGCAGAACCTTTGGGGACCCCACTTTTCTTAGCATGTAGTAGTCAGTGTGTGGAGTTCTTAATGCCTAGGAAAAATCTCTGCACGTCTTTTTTATGTCCTCTTAGGCCCTTAGGTGTCGCTAACTTAAGTAAGTACATTCCATCTGAAGTACACAAAGCCCAAAAGTGTGTGAAGTTCTCTTGACTGCCCGCTATTACTGTAAGCACTTACACGTTGCCTTGTGTCTGTTTCAGGGAACCTCAGGTGCCTCAGGAATCCCAGGTCCCCCGCCTCCACCTTCACTGCCAGGGCCTGGACCGCCCCCGCCCCCGCCCCCTCTACCCGGAGGAGCCCTAGCTCCTCCGCCACCTCCCTTACCGGGAATGACTGGGGGTATACCCCCGCCACCACCACCACCGCCTTTGTTTGGGGGACCTCCTCCACCACCCCCGCTTGGAGGAGTTCCTCCGCCCCCAGGAGCACCCGCTGATCTGCCTTATGGAATGAAACAGAAGAAGATATATAAACCCGAGGTGTCCATGAAGAGAATCAACTGGTCAAAGGTAATAGGATGACTAGTGCTTCCTGGCTTTGTGTGACGGTATTGGTCATGACCGTGGGAATTACTGTATTGCTCTATGTGTGAGTTGTAGACTCTGCTTGTTCTGTGAGTTCTCCGTCTCTGTTCGCCTTTCAGTCTAGTACCTAGAGAATGGGACACTCTGCAGGTTAATTTGAAATTCCTCTATCTCACAGAAGGAAAATCAAAGCAAAAGTGGTATTAGACAATAATATATGAAATACGTCACCAAATGAAAACTACCGTATTTTGCCGTGTGTGGTGCGCACATTTTTGCCCAGATTTGTGAGGAAAGAATAAGGATGCACATTATGCTTGGCTCCTACTAATTCCTTATTCTATTTAAATGTATTTAATTCTTTTATTTATGATTTTGGGTTAAAAGTGTTACATAAAATTTCTTGTATTATATGTTAAAAATAAACGCTAAAATTTCTTTGTAATATAATAAAGAAGTACCTAAATCTAAACAAAGAAAAATTTGAATTGAAAAATTAAAATGAAAGATTTTTGTATGGAAAGTTTGGGTCAAAAACGTGGGCGCTTATTATACAGAGCCAAATACGGTGAATTTTTTTGAGGGGATTCTTTTACCATTTTTAACTTTAAATACTATAACATTTATAAATATAGTCTTTTTATTGAGCCTTTTGATCTTAGTTATCTTTGTTCTTGGGAATGATTTTTGGTGTGTATATGGTTTTTTTGTTTTTTTTTTTAGTTTTAAACTTTCATATAGTGTGGGATATGTGACTCTTCAGTAGTGATATAAACTAATTGTGTTTTTATATGATGTTCGAAAGTTTTTCTTTTGAATGCTATTTTGTTTTAATATTATCAAATAGTATGTCTTGTAAAAAGCTTATTTATTATCAAGACTGACAGTCTCCATTCACCAGATTAGAACTGATCGTCTATTGAAAATACTATTACCCAGAACACTGTTTAGGGAAATGACTCATCCAAGAACATATGTACAGTGATAACTGACAGTATTTATATAAGTTGATTTGACCAGAATAATGGTTAAGTCAGTTTTAAAATTAAGCTTATATTTATGCTTTGATCATAAAAGTAAATCAAGTAAATGAGGTCTAAGTGGTTTTAAAATGTTTTTTTTGTTTAAGTTGTGCACAGTCCACCTAACTGTAGGATGCAGAATTTCTGTTCATCCAGTGTGTGTACATGTAATGATATGTTAATTTAACAGTTTAGCATGCAGTGTAATGGGACTTAGATGTCAAAAAGCATCAGGATTCACTGGAAAACACCCAGGTCTGATCTTGGGTTTCAGTGTAGTTGCTAAAAGCCCAGTTCTCTGCAGTTATGCTGCCTTTGCTATTTAAATATGACCTTTGCTATTTACCTTAAGTGAGCAGCCACTTAGACTTACTGGAGCTCAGTTTCCTCATCTTGAACATGGGGATAGTAATAGTTCCTGCCTCAAAGGGTTCTTGTGACTTAGTAACAGGTCCTGCCCGAAAGGAGGAGAATAGATGAGTCAGTGTATGCAAGTCGCTTAGTACAGTACTGGGCCATGACGAGGCGTGTGTCAACAATTATCACAGTGGTTGCCTTTAACATAGGGAGTTCAAAATTCTGAATCCCACTTTCCCCATGTTTCAGAATCCAGGAACGAGAAGACGACATATGAATTGGGGAGGGATTTACTAAATTATTTTTCAGCTACCTTCCCACAGAAGATTTATTTTTTTCAGTAGGAGATTTTTTAAAATGTAAATTGCTGTATGCCCTATGGGTATCACATACCTTTTCTCTATACCGATAGAGTTCTGTGACTTTCTCAATGACTATTTACTTAAAAAGTGTTATTTTGATAGATCCTCAAATTGATTTAGTAGGTAGATTAATAAAGGAGCTGTCATTCAAACTGGGTTAAAGTGAATTCCTTGAAAAACCAAATAGGAAGTGATGCCTTAGAAACTTCTCTTTCTTCTGACTATTCCAGATTGAACCCAAGGAATTATCCGAGAACTGTTTCTGGTTAAAAGTTAAAGAGGACAAGTTTGAAAATCCTGATCTCTTTGCAAAATTGGCACTGAATTTTGCTACCCAGATGAAAGGTAAGTTGTATTTTTTTAAAATATCAATTCTTTATTCTGATATATTGAATTTACTGCTTTGCTTAAATTTCTAGTCATGTGTACACGTCTCATCTTTCTACACTGGTCGGTGCCAGACAGAAGTGGATTAATAAATGAGCTGTACCCAGCAACCGAGCTGAAGGATAGCTCCTTTTTTTAAAAAAATTTTACTTGACTGAACAATTATCATTCATTTGAAAATACAGCTTTTCTTTTTCTGGTTTAGTCTGTGAGTTATAACCCTCTGTTTTAAAGTTACCAGTTTTACTAAGCAGAGGAGATGAATTTCTGGATTCACCATGTAAGAGAAACTAATGTAGCACAATAGTGATGGTTCAGAGTATTGGTGTAAGATTGGTGCTATTGTGCTTGAACAGTTTTTCCTCTTATATTTGTACTGCTTGTCAGTTTGGTTTCCTAGGAAACTTTACCGTTTTTTACTATAAGCAGATTTTCTGGAGTACATTCCAAGTCTCATACTTAATATGGAGTACTTTATTTATGACTAGATCCTTGACCCCTTGTGAAGTTGACACATACTTTCGGTGCTATAGAGGTAACTTCTCAATCTCATAGTTAAACATTGTGGTTGTGAATTCTTGAAGTTTTATATTAACATCAATGTTTTACTAATTATTGTGGAGTTTATAGTTTAGATAAGTGTAGGATTTTTTCAGTCTGAATGAATCTTTCCAACTAAGAAATGGATGTAATCCATATGCCCACGCACTTGGAATTCGCACCTTTGTCATTTGTTTGACTGATTGGTCACAACATGTCCTAGCACGTGAAAATGTGAATTCTGGAAGATTCAGAGAGAGAGAAAAGGGGTGAGCTAGAGAGAAAGAGGTGGAAATGACTCCTTTCAGTTTTTCTGTCACATCTTGCACACTCAAGGTCCATGTGCTGTGTTTGTTGTTCCTTGTAGCTTGAAGTTGACATATACACACAGAAATCTGGGTAGATTAACGTATTCTGAAGAATTTCGGTATTTTTAAAAATTCCTATTCTTAGGTCTTTATATTCTTCTTTGCTATGGTGGACCTTACATTTAGAGGGCTTTCAGTGACTCCAAAGACTGTGCTGTTTATTATAGTCACTTTTTTGAAATTTGGAAGCAGTAAAACATGCTTATGTTAACATATTCACATAGTGAAATAAAAATGCATGGTAAACATATTTAATTCCAGACTTCCCAGCTGTTTCCCTAGAGAAAACCACTCTTACTGATTTCTTGCATGGCCTGCTCGAAGTAGAAATATGAGGGCTGTCCGGAAAGTGTCTAGCCATGTGCTATGAAAAATAGAGGCCTTTATGGCTGGGTTTTTTTGCTGGACAGCCCTTGTACTCTGTACCTCTAGAAGCATATGTGTATTTGTCATTTTTTGTTTTACTTCTTGCTGTTTTTACTTAGTTCCTTGGATATTATTCCATCAGAGCTTGTGTTTATCTACTGTGTTCTTTCCGGATACTGCATAGACTTTCGTGGTCTGGGCGTGCTTTAACTTGGCCAACCAGCCCCTATTAATGGTTATTGAGATGAGTTCTAGTCTTTTGCTCTTTCATCCACCCTTCTGTGAGCGTGTTACCTTTGTGCACATAGAATCTGCCTGTAGGATAGATTCTACAAGTGGAATTCCTGAATAGAAGGCTGTATCCGTTTATAATTTTGATAGGTATTACCCAGCTGCCTTCCAGAGAGAGGTTCCATTTATAGTGCCCCCTAAAATCTCTGTGCGTATCTGTTTCCCACAACCTTTGCCTGTCTCAGAGGTGAAAACACTAATCATCCGTGTAACAGATTTACTTCTAAGTTAGGAGGAAAGCTGAGCAGCTTTGCTCCTGTTCATAGGCACAATTTCATTTCTTTTTCCTGTGAACTTCCCCCTCCGGTTCATTTTGTAATGAGCGGTCGCCCTTTTACTTGTTGATGCATTTGGGTCCAGTCCCACAGGAATCACAGGTTTCTTACAGTTTGAGCGTTGGTCTGGATTTTAGAAGTGACTATTTTACAAATGTAGACAATCAAGTTTGAAACACAGAGGCGGGTATAAAAACCCATTAGGGAGTTTCTGAAGGTAGTGATGGGAAAAGCCAGAGCAAATGGACTCAGGCGTATTTGCATTCCCGCTGTGATTCTTGTAACCTCTGAGACGGGGTCTCCCCCTCCACAAAATGAGTGAACTCACGTTTACCTAGCAGTCTGGTGAGAATTAAAGAGGGTCACACATTTAAAGCACCCAGCACAGTGCTTAGCATAGCAGGAACTCAATAAATATTCATTCCCTTTTCCCTCTCATTTAACATGATGTCGTGTGTGTGCGCGTGCATTTTGGTTTCGTTGTCAGCACTCGGCACAAGTGTTCACTCAGCAAGGGGACTTGCTGGTTTTCCGAGCAGCGCCTGGTACAGCCAGGCGGTTTCACTCGAAGCGGTTCGCACTGTGTCTGCCCGAACCCAGTGAAGCCGAAGGAAAACCACGCAAAAATCAGATGAAGGCTCTAGGGTACTCCCTGCTGAGAAGGCTGCCTTTCTGTCCCTTTCAGCGCTGATCCTCCGAATGTTCTATGCAGCACGACTGCTGCTTTCCTGACAGCGAGCGTTTGAGTCCGCTCAGGTCAGCAGCACCTTTCTGAAAGCACGTTCAAGGGAACAATTAGGCATTGTAGCATATTCCAGACATGTGCACTGTCTCCACAACAGATTTTAAGGATGCAGAACTGCCGCATATTTGCGTGACACTTAGTAACTATTGATCGATCCCACCCTACTCTCTGAAGGTCCTTGTCACTCACAATGCCTTGAGTCACAGTTTGGTCCGTAGGTGGCAGGATCAGTAGGAAATCTGCAGGAGGCTCTGGCCTCCGTGTTTCCAGCTCCTTCTGCTGCAGTTTGCCAGTCACTCAGCTACCTTCCGGAAGGGTGACACGCTCATTGTGTCTAAGAGCTGTTGCCGAAGCCCTTAGACCCCGGGTCCTAAAACCTCTCAGAAGTTTTTCCCGCTGCAGGGGCTTTGGAGAGCTCACGCCTCTGTGTTTCCTAAATGCGTTGTAAGGCATCACTGGTCCAGGTTCTAAGAGAATGTTTAATTCAGGAGTTTAAAGGTGCTTTGGGTTGCTCAATAGAAAGAAGCTTTAAAATATTCTAGTTCTGATACCTATAGTATTTAACTGTATAAATATTTTAATATGGGAAAGTACCGTTACATTACACTTTCTGTTCGAATTACTTATTCTTAGAGTTGTAGAGAAATGTGTTTTTAATTTTCTGTTATAGGCCAAATTATTTCTATTTTAAGAGAGAGTGGATCCCTCAGTTTATTTAATTGTTATTTATAGAGTCCCCACTATGTGCAAGGTCCTACATGAAGTCGGAGGGAGAAAGATGAATGAGGTGGTGTCCCTTGAGCTGGGCCTGGACATTTAAGTGGAATTCCAGCAGGAGACGAGAGAGAGAAGGCAGTTCCAGGCAAAGACCACCGTGGGCAAAGTGGGGGGCCATAGAGGTGGAAGCGTAGCCTGTTGGCTCGAGACTCGGTGGGTGAAGGTGGTAAGGTGACCTTCACACTGAGGAAATAGGGTTTTGTTCTTTAGAGTCAGGGGCCCAGTTGTTTCATGATCAACCACTGAGCATGTCTTTGGCAGCCAGATAGGTGAGGGATCATTCATTGTGAACAGTGGCCAGGAGGCCGGGCCACATACGGTGGGAGCCCTTAACCTCTCCATTCCCATGCCCCCAATACTTGAGTTCTTCTTCCCAGCCATAGTAATGATGCCCTGTGACAAAGCGTGTCTCAGAATGCCCTCCAGACGAGTGAAAAACAATTACGTGTCTGTAGATGTTCGCACGACTGGGAAAAGCCTCATCCGTGCTTTTGAGTACACATCATATATGAAACTCTTAGAATTTGTGTAGTTTGGTTTGATTTATTATTTGACTTGGTATTTGGCAACATGCAGACATCAAGGCTGTAATAATGGCGTCATTTTCATAACAGCGATATTATACAAGAATTAAAGTAATGATGGCTAATATGAGCTCAACTTGAAATAATAATCAAATATGTGGGTTATAACTGCTAATTCTAATTAGAGTTTCTAGGGTTCTCTAGAGGCTTCGGGAAGAACAAAAATAGTGTGTGTGGAAGTTGTAAGCAGTTTTTGGTGTTAATGTTGCTTGGCGGAAATAGGAGAAACAAACATGAGAGGTTAATAACATTTAGCTTCTTCAGTAATAAATCTCTGTAGTAGAATTTAGCTTTAATAACAACCGGAAACTGAGGTGGTATAAATATTTCAAATGCATATAAATGTCACTTTGCAATGCTTGAAATATGGAGCAGAGCTTCAAAATGACAGCTGGAACTAAGTTGGAAGAGATACTTTTGTAAAAGCGCTTGTCCTGCAGGGTCATGCTTGGAATTGTGTTTCAGTGTTGGAAGCAGCTGGGTCATTTAAGGAGAGCCGCTCTCGTTTGCTCGCTTAGTACAGTCCTCTCTATTGACTGAAGTAGCAAAAAAACAAGAGTGGTGAAGTGAACTGAACCCTGTCTTTATAACGTAGCATTCTTGGAATTGACCTGGAAGTAATGAGGTGTCCCTCTCAGAGTATGCACCCCCTATATAAGATAGTGCTGAAGGAGACATGTGATGTCCTAACAGGTAACGTGTGGTCTTACTGACACAACCTGCAGCTCTGAAGTAGAAGCTTTCATCCACAGAGGGCAAACCAACCATATAATCCCATCATTTTCTTGTAGCTGCATTCTTTGGGTTTCTCAATTGGGAACATTGTAAAGTGTTTTTACTTATGCCTACACATACATTCATTTTCAGTCGTCCTGTTCTGGTGTTGAGAAATCACTCTCTTCCTGTAGAAGAAGGAACAAGGAATTTGTGAGCCAGAGACACACGCTGTCATTTAATTAGCAGTCACTAATTGTGGAGGACAATTGACACCTGTGCCTTCAGCCTTCTAAATGACTAGGCTTCAGAATGGCTTCATCTTCATTTGATTGATTGGTGATGGTGTGACAATTGTATTGCTTGTACTAGTAACACATCACTATTAATAATAGTAGTAGCAATAATAATTGTAGCAATAGTGGCAATAATGGCACATTTATTAAGCATTTACTCTGTTCCAAGCGCTGTCTTAAGCATTTTAAATCCATCTCTCACTTAGTCCTCACACCACCCCTAGGTCACCTTAGTGTTTTCTAGGTGAAGTATCTGAGCCTGGGGGAGGTTAATGAACCAATTATGTCCTGTTTACATAGCTGATAAGGGGCAAAGCTGAGGTTTGAGCCCAGGTTTGTTCTTAATCACTTCTCTGTGTTGTAACAATGACTTTTAATGGCTTCTACGCCCTTGCCCTTAGTAATCTGTGCGTTTTGTTACATAGCTGATCACCTTTTTAATAGGCGAAAGTACGCTTACATCACATGGTAATGTAATAAAGTTTCACACATGTTGCATGACACTGTGAAACGTGTAATTCTCTTATCCTGGCGGTGAAGACAGTTCTTTATCTCTTCCACACATTTGTGGAAGGGAATGAGGGTTTTTTTTTTCTATGACTGAGTTATTTTTAGCCACTTTCTGCTTGCAGTTTATCAATTGTAAAGCATTGCTATGACTTAGGAGGTGTCTCTTCTAATAACGAATGAAGGAACGTGGTCTTCATGTTATTTAACATTTGGTAAGGACGTGTTAACATACATAGGGGGTACATACGTGGAACCTACTAGAGTCCGTTTTCCTTGGGGCTCCTTTGAGGTATCTTCCTAACATTCCTGACACCTTATGTTATTTTAACGTGATGCTTTTTGGCTGTGAGTTAGTGAGAGCGTGCCTCCCTGTTTGAGGAATTTTTGCTGACAAGCCTTGTGTCATTTAGGCAGAACAAACAGGTGTTCAGGTGATAGCATTTATAGTACACACAGATATTTATTGACATTTAGAATTACTGTTGTAGCTAAATTAGTTTTATTTTGGCAAACAGAAATGATGTACATGAAATCCAGTGGACATTTTTAACATAGGTACTGATACATAAAAGCACAACGTGGTGCATTTTGTTCCAGGTGGGTACCTGTGGCAGGTTAACCAGTTCCAGACACGCTCTCGCATGATGTAAGACGTGAGAGCAAGAGGTTTCTCTGATTTGTTTAAGAAATGCATTTAATTCAGAGAAGTTTAAATCTGGTAGCTTCTCCGAGGCATTATGTATAAGTAATCCCTTCAGTCGTTTCCTCCTTGGTAAGAGTACATTTAATTCTTCCTTTTTAAGGGGTTATTCAGTAATACATGGCTGCTGCTTAGTTTTCTTTCATTTAAATTATGCCTTCTGGTATTATTATTGTCATTATTATAACTTCGTTTCGCTTTTGTTTTTATTGTAATTTTTCCAGTTTTATCATGACATAATTTTCACACGAGGGTGGACAATTAAGCTGGTGACTCGTCCTAGAAAAAGTACTCCATCCCTCACTGCTGAGTATCACTACGGTCACCTTCGAAGTCCTCCCCTTGGGAAGCTGTGCACCGATGCCAGTGCCTAGTCCACCCTTCAGAGCAGTTTTGGAACTCCTTTTCTGCAATGGCCATCAGACCTGTCATTGTACCCAAAATCTGGCAGTGTAGATCGCGAGCTTGCCACGTGCTTACGGTGGCGGCACTGTACAGACAACTCAGTAAGGTGCCATCACCTTGCCAAGGGGTGACGACAGCTCTGATGGCCATTTCAGAAAAGGAGTTCTAAATTGCTTAGAAGGGCGGACCAGGTGCTGGTGTCCCTGTGTGGCTTCCCCGGGGGAGTGCTTGGAAGGCCTTGTGGCCGGCTTCGTTCCGAGCAGCCCTCCTCCATAGGGCTCTGTACTGCCCGCCTTTCGGTCATCAAGTGCATGTCTTGGGACGTGTCCCCCACGAATGCAGGGGGACTGCTCTCATGTTCACAGTAGTCTGTTTCTTACACTCAGGATCTTTTGTCTGGGCCCATTTTGTGTCTTCTCGGGGCAGGAATAAGAAGCAAAAGTAGCAGTGACAACAGCCTTTTATGGCCAGACCTACTGGAGGTTCTTTAAAGATTGTTTCAAAGATAACCTTAAACCTGTGTTAGAGGAGACACGGGCTCCTGGCTTTGGGAGCACGTTATGCAGGTGTGTGTCATGCCAGTCCTCCTGGGCCGTAGCGAGTCCTGTACTCACTAGTGGAGTTCTTGGTGTCCCTAGGCAGTCAGTGGGCTTATGCCCAGGCTAAACTGTGCTCGAGACTGGTCACGGCCACCGGGTTCTGGGTAATTTTTGAGGGGCTTACTTACTTGGGGGTCACGTCGTCCAACTCTCCATTCCCTCATCTCCACTTCGTCATCCGCAGCAGTAGCGTGGGGAGGAGGCCAGCGACCTCAGGGCTGCTGGGGTTAGACTCCCAGCCGGCGCCTGGGAAGTGCAGTCCGTGGTGCGCGGTTCGCGTCGCGGTGCGGGCGATCCGTTGGCCGCTCGGCGAGGGCGCTGCGTTCCTCAGCCACTGAGCATGGCTCAGCAGGGGCACGGGTGTGACCCGGAGCTCAGCGTGGGTGCCGTGGGGGACCGGGTACACAGACGGCGCGTTACGTACCCCACGTTGTCGTCGACTTTCTCCGTATAGTAAACCGTTCAGTTAATCCTCAGGACAGCAAACCTGGGAGGTATTGTTGTCATCTCCAGTTTTAGAGTTGAGATCCCTGGATCACAGGGAGGTTAAGTGACTCGACCATGTCACAAGGCTAGCAAAGCTGAGTTTACCCCAGTGCTTTCCATTGCTCTGCAGACTGCCAGGCCCCAGCTCCTTGAGCCGGGGTCACTCACAGTTGGTGAGCCAGGCTCGTGTTGCACATTGCTGAGGTGTATGCGCAGCCGCCACAGTCCTGTCGCCCCGGCCCGATGCGTGCTCAGGCAGGCCTGGGGTGTTCCTGACAGCAGGGAAGTGTGCTCTGGCTGGGGGGGGGGCAGTTCCCGGACTACCCACCTTTCTGTCTCAGTGGCTTCTGAGTCTCAGTGGGATTCTGCGACCTTGGCATCTCTGTGCACTTATTTTAGAATCAAATCTTGGAGGTGACACTTGCAGCGGTTTCGGAGGGGCACAAACAACCATAACAGAAGTTGCCGTTGTTTTAAAACCTTCCGATTCTGTCTTAATTCTTACCCAGTATTCTCTCCTATTGAAACTGCTCGGTCGGAGCGTTTCCTAAATTCTTTGTTAGGAAACGCTACCCAACATTTTTCAAGTTTATTTCCTTACTATATTAAAAGCTGAGGATTCCACACTGATAGCACAGTGTCTTGCTGTCGTGTGTGTGTGTGTGTGTGTGTGTGTTTGTGCGTGAATATTTCCTACCCCCGCCCTTACTAGATGGAGGAACTGTATGGGTTACATTCTCATGTTCTTTACCTCCCTGGAGGCCTCAGGTCACATGACTTGGAGAAATGCTCTAACCCAAGTACATCGGTGAGTCTTCACACCTGTAACCAGATGGTCACACTTCCCTAAGCGTGGGGTTTTGTGTTCCAAGGTCATTTCCAAACGTCTGCTAGAAGGTGACCGTGTGTACAGTCTCGGGCCTGACAGCATGTTCTTTTTGACTGAAAGGAGTCAATGTACGAACTTGTCAACATACATTTTTTATACTGCTTCAAATAGATTGCTGTAGGAGCATGGTTGAAAATGTAGAAATGATTTAAAAGCTTAATTCCATAAACATTTTTGTCAAATTAGGGATTAAATAGACCAGGCTGTCATTTTTACTTTTTGTGAGAAAGGCACGTGATCATTTGTCAGAATTATTCTAGTTAATGCCCATCTGTGCTACGGGCTCACTAAAATGTTTGGTACCCATATGTTTTGAATTAAGGTCAGATAAGAGGTTTTGCATAAAGTAGTTTCAATTTGAATTGTCAAAAGAGATTCTATAAATGGGCTTTGATACACAGTGATAGGAATAATATGTGCATTTGCAGTGTATTAATAGTTACACATTATGAAAAATTAAGTCTAAGAATAATTACCTAGAATCAGGTTACTTTGAATATTTTTGAACACATTTTAGCCTGAACATTGCCATTAAAGAAATCGACTCTGTAGGGAAGAACAGAGTTGCTAGGATATTGGGGTTGGTGGAACGGTTGCATATAGAGCATCGGCATTGAACTTAGATCCACATTCCCCATTGTGATGTTTGGAAAGGAAATGTGAAAACATCCCTGGCTTGGTCCTTTATGTTATGTGTATCTGCGTAATAGAAATGCAGACTTTAAGGAATGGGTGTGTTCATGATGCGTTCACTCTTAAGGTTGCATGCTGTGAAATTCACAGAATTAAAGCAGCCTGTTTCCTTGCCACATAGAAGTGGGTACCTGGGGCGTATGTACTATTAGACAGCTCTTTCCCCGTCGAAATAGACAATATCGTGATGCACGAGTAACTTTTTGTGAAGGCACCAGCTATGAGTTAAATAAACCATCCAATAGGCTCGGTATGTCAGCATGCTAACGGCTGTGGAGAATTTGCTTGTGTGGACGATGCCTTTCCCAAGAGTTACTCAGTGCTCCTCTCCATTTCTAAGCAGCGATTGTAGAGTCTTCGGAGAATAAATTTTAAGGAAAGACGATGTTTTTTCTTTTTTTGAATCCTGCAGCTAACATTAGCAGTCTGAATTCCTGCTAAGTTCAGCTAAACTTTATACAAGAGCACCCTTTCTGCCTGGGAGACATGGATGTCTCCCTTCTGCAGGGGACCAGGTACCTGCGTCGTCGGCGTAGTGACACATTTCCTGTTTCCCACATCTTGGGCCAACCAGTGCTCGGGTGTGGGGAGCTGCCTTTCCGGCTATAGGTGGTACCGACTAGCGAATGCCTGCGTGGGGGCTAACTTCCTGTCGGACGAGGTAACAGCATTCTTCTAGCACTTCTTCCCGCCTGCACTGAGGCTGTCGTCCGCGCCTCGTGTGCTCATTCCGCAAGTATGTATTGAATTTCTATCCCATGCTATGCACCGCTAGTTGTCACAGAACGCTCTCGGCGCCATCAGCATGTGACCCACAGGATGAGTGTGACTTCTCCCTGGTACAAAGGGGTTGCCTTTATCTTCTTTCATCCTGACAGCACCCCTCTGTTTCTGCATGTTAGGCCCTGCTCGCTCCCTCCGACGTACAGAAGTGGTTTTTCTCCCTCCCACAACCTCCTGGGCTCCCCCAGTTATTTGGGGGTGGTTGTGTGCCTGACCTACTCGATGCGGTGACGGATGGGGCTTTTCCAGATACCGTCGGCTCAGCGCTGCCCTTACTGCGGCCCTGTTGGTATCCACGTGCTCTCGTTGCGCCCTGCAGCTCGGTATGGTCAGAAGGCCCCTGTGGGCCTTGGGGTCACCTGTGCTTTGGGGTTTGGAACTGAGGGTGGCGGAGACAGCAGTTAGAGTATCCAATAAAAGGCCAACTGAGACTGAGGTAAGGACAGTTAGGGCTCGTGTAGTATGCTTGTCACTTTACTAGGCATTTTATTTACAGAATAGTGAATTTTTTTGAGGAAACTGCTTATATATTCTCTGAAATGTATTATTTTCACTTTTCAAGAAGTGTGTAATAAGCCATCTAGAAACTCCAAGTCCCTTCAGAGAAATTTAATTTTCTCTGTGTTCTTAAACTTACAAATACGTGCATGAGGCGCCTACTGTCCTCGATGCTGGTCTAGGCCTTGGGTTTAGGTGGGTTATCGCTGTAATTAAGGCAGACGTGATCCCGGCTCCCTTAGAACTTAGAGTCTTTCAGAAAAGATACAATAACAACATGTGATTAAGTTAATAGGGATCTCTGATAGCTTTAAGTACTCTAATGAAGACAAAATGCAGTCATGTGATAGGGAATTATTTAGGTGGAGGAGTAAGCGTGATGGTTTTGGAAAGTCATTTTAAAAGATATGAATCGGGGGATTTAAAACACACATGTTCACAACCAACAGGACTTAGGGGCTGAGCGCAGGGGAGAAGCAAAAGGCAAGGATGCCAGTGATCACTTGCAGGTTTGGGGCTTGCACAAATGAAGTATTGGCCAGTAAACACCCTCTTCTAGCCACTGAATCAAACGGACACGGGCCATAGTGTTGACAGGAAAAGGGGTCAGAGCATTAAAACAATGTGGTCCTCAAGATAAAACCGTCTTTGGGTGTGCTATACGAAGACAGGAATGACTCTGTAGCTTGAATTTGTTCTGTGCAGATGCATGGAAATAAAATGGATTGCTTTAGCATTAACTCGCTTCAACTCTAGGTGTTTGTGCCTCTTCCAGTTTGATTGTCAAGACAACCTTTACTTCCTTCTCTGTGCTTAACTATTTGCTCAAATGAACATTGCGCTCTAAGTGTTTCTTTTGATTTACTCTGAGCCGAGGTCATCCTGTGTCCTAGGTGGAATTAATTATGCGGCGACCAAGTTTGCTCTGGTCAGGAGGGATTTTGTGCTCATTCCAACTCAGCTGCGATCTCAGAAAGCTCTTTGCATTCTTGGTGTGCCGAGGGGCCTTGCAAGTGCACCCATGGGAGTCCCGTCGAGTTTAGAAGGTAGCTTAGCTCATTTCTTTTGGGTCGTCTTCTAAATACTCGAAGCACCATATGCCAGAGTCCTCTTTCTAGGTAGAAGTCATGCCCTCTGTCCAGGAAATTTTTAAAGGTTGTGAATTACCTTGCTGTAGGAGGTGAAAGTCAATTTCGCATTTATTAATTATTGGGGAATTGCCCAAGTGGATTATAGTCGTGCACATGTGACACAGATGGCCGTGGAAATTTTGAAGTGTGTTCTTATTGTGGCTGTGTCATCATTTGTGATAGGTACCAAAGGGCACTCTCGCTTATTTCTTGGCCATTTCTCTGATAACTTGCTCCTACCAAAATGAGTGGAATTCGTAAAGCAACTGTGATTGTTGAGAATTTCCTTATCTTTGCTATCCCAATACACTGAGCGCAAAAATCTGAATCCTCAGTGGGTTTGCTGAACTTGCCAACTTTATCCATGACCATCAATAGACCATCAGTTGTAACATTTTGTTTCATTGCAGTGTAGCAGAGAGGTACCGTAGCTCCGTGGGAGAACTTCATTTGTGAGAGTATTGGAGGATTGCATTCAAGTAGATAATTGACTTCTCTGTGGGATAGTCTTTTCAAATGGCATTCTAGAGCACGTGGAATGTATGTTTCAATTGAGATATGCTAACCTGCATCTCAGAAGGCTTGCTTTACACTTGATCTTGGCCAAAAGGCCGAGAAGCAATAAGATGGCTTCCTTTAGAGATGACTAGTGAACTCCCAAGTGGGAAGGTGATGGCACCTTACCAAGTGTTTGTACAGTGATGCCAACGTAAGCACGTGGTGGCAAGTTTGCGATCTTAATTGCCAGATTTTGGGGACGACGATAGCTCTGCTGGCCATTCCAGAAAGAGTTCCAAAATGGCTCTGAAGGGTGGACTGGGCGCTGGTGTCGGTGCACAGCTTCCCAAGGGGGGTCCTTCGAAGGGGACCGTGGAGATACTCAGCAGTGAGGGATGGAGTACTTTTTCTAAGAGGCGTTCGCAAACTTAATTGTCCGACCTCGTATGTATATGTGAACACATATATAACCACCAGGTTGTTTGCTCTGACTCTAAGGTAGTGAGGTGGTATAAACTTCAGTTTACCTTAAGTGGAATTACTGTGCCTCAACTTCTAAGGGTTTTTTAAGAAAGAAGAAATACTCAAAAATACCTAGAATACAGCAGTGAAGTAATGAAATCCTGGTCCATAGAACTGTCAGAAGGGGGCAGACTAGAGAGCAGTGATAGCCCAGATAGAGCGTACAGTGGAGAGGGTCTGTCCTGTCTCCCTTGAATCAACAGCAGCCATGCTATCTGTGTCATTCGTTTGGTTACTTTGGTCCTTGCTCGTCATTGAATGTATTTTGGGAAGGGGTATCCAGAGCAGAACCCCCTGACAAACCTCAGGTAATGGTTTGGTCAGGCTGGTGGGGTAGGTAAGCGCTGTAATCGCTTCCCCTCGTGGCCACATCAGAGTTCTAACCAAGGAGCGGCCGGCATTGAGAATTGCTGTAACAGCCACGTGTGCTGTCAGGCGAGTACTGGATTTGCTGGGGTGACAGATGCCAGGGCCGTTGGGGGCCAGGTGAAGGAGGGGAAGGGATTAGCAGTTAACAAATAGTCATCGATGTAAAGTAAAACAGAATCTAGTCAGGGATACGGTAATAACTGTGTATATGGTCAGGTGAGTACTAGACTAGCCGGGGGCGGGGGGTCCCTTCTTGTATAAGTGTCTGACTACTGTGCTGCACACCTGAGGCTAACATAAAATAACATGCAGTGTCAACTATAATTGGAAAATTAAAAACGAGGGAAAGGTGACAGGGAATAAGAGGTTCAAATTCCCAGGTATAAAACAAGTAAGTCATGGGGATGTCATGCACGGCATAGCGAATACAGTCAGTAATAATGTGACATGGTGGGACGGTGTCAGCTCGTAGCTGGACTTGTCTTGGTGATCACTCCTTTTAGGAGTATGCCCGAAAGCAGTGGTATATGTTATGTAATATGTTATATTGTACGTTAGCTGTATTTTAATAAAAGTCTTCCAAAATCCCTGAGGCAGCGGGTTACTCTTCGTAGCAGTAAGCACCGTGTGTCACAGAGCACCCCTGTTCTCTTAGCTGTAGGCCAGGGCCATGGGGCACAGTGACCGGCTCATCTTCACTGTGCTGGGGCCTCAGAGACTAGTTTTCTCATTCCTTTCATTTAAGCTTTTATTGGTGTTTCTGTGTTACCAGGTACTCTGATGTTGCTTTGCCTTTTGTTTGTTCACTGTCATCCACGTATGATGGTCACAGCTGCTGACAGCTCAGGCAGTGGGACCGGGGTGGGTTGTGACCAGTGCATGCCAGCAGAAAGAACGATGGAGACTTACGTGCAGGGCAGTACAGGGGCGGACACTGGGACTCTCTCTGAGTTGGAAATCAGAGAAGAGGTCTAGGGTGTTCCTCCCGGTGTGAAAGAAGCGGGGCAGGGGGCCTAGGGCAGAGCTTGGCCTGGCAAAATTCCGTTCATGAATGGCGCCCCTATGTATGACGACTGCTTCTGCAGCCCTGTGCAAGTCTTCTGCAGTTATTCCTGTGCTGTGTTCTTTCACTTTCTGAAGACCCTTTGGAATGCAAGTAAGTTGGAATGACTGTTGTTAAAGGGAAAACGTGGCATCTGTTTTTTTTTCTTTTAACAGTGAGTGATGCACACATTTCAGTCAAGTATTTATGAAAGTAAAAACTCTTTGCATTCTGCCTGAGGAACTGATGATGTCACAGCCGTGTGACAAGACACTCAGGTTCGGCTCTGCTGGACTGGGTGCCATGATGACCCGGAGGGAGATGCACCTCCTGGTACAGCTCATCTGTGAGCAGGGTAGTAGGCTGGTTTCTCGGCAGTTCGGGAGAACATTATCATGTCTCAGGCTGTCCTGCTCTTGCAGTCAGGTCTATTAAGATGAAGGTTTGCTTTGTGTCCTCAAGGAGCTTAGTAGTTTTCAAAAGAAGAGCACACAGGTAAAGTATCTGCTATACGTAATCACTGTAATACAGTTTTATAGCTGCTATAAAGAACCACGAAAGAATAACATTCTTACTACGGAAGCATTATTAAAGATGAATCCAGATGTTTTCAGAGGAAAAAAGAAAAGTGAGTGGAGATCTGAGGCACATGTAAGATTTTTTCCAATGAGAAAGAGGGGCATTCCAGGCCGATGCGCGTCTACCAACCAGGGTCGGTAGGAGAAAGCAGCGCACGTTGTGGGCTCAGGATAAAGTGTTTGGCTGGGGGAGGACCTTTCTCCTGTGACCTGTGGTGAGCCTTCCGGGGAGTTTCCATTAGGGGTTCGTGGGAGTGTGATCAGACTGTGTTCTAGAAAAAGTGAAAGGTGGACGTGCACACATTTAGGAGGCTGTTTTGTAGTAGTCTGAGAGATTTTAATGTCTTGGACTGGCACTGGGGCAGTAGAGGAGGGCACTGCATCTTCAGAGAGTAAAATTCACAGTTATTAGTGGCATTCAAATGGGTTGACACGTAGGGAGGGGACGGCGGGTGCCGGTGCTGTTGACTGAGTTAGGGAAGCGCAGATGAAGCCCAAGTCCAGTTTCACACCTGCTGAGTGGGAGAGGTGGGAGAGCTAAGTGGCGATGTCCTAGGGGGCAGTGGTTTATGGAAATTTGGAGCTCAGAAGTATGTGTCAGCTTGCAGAGAGAGATGGAGATTGCATCTGCATGTCTATGGAATTTAATACCCTGAGAGTGGATGAGATTGCTGAAGGGGCCAAAGCTTTGCCACCCTAAATCAGCCTTTTGGGGTATTGATTTTAAGCTGCTTATTAAGAAAAATACAGCTCAGCAAGCACCTTGGACCCCCAATTCCAGCCTCAGAGATTCAGCTGAAAAGGCCTCAGGGAGTTTCGGGCCAGCTGGTTGAAGGTGAGAGTCTTGTCCTGTGCCTTGAGGTGGCTGCAGGGGCTCACCTTCAATTGGGGGACCTCCTGTACACATCCGTCATCAGCAATAGTCCCTACCCGCCCAGCAGTTCTGGCTTCCAAGACAGGAGCTCCATCTTCGGGTCTATGACCTGTGGTGAGCCTGGGAAAGGCATGTATCCCGCCAAAGGAGTTCTTCTGGAAGCTAATTCTACAGTGAAAGCGTCATCGTAGACTGATTCATTCCGAATGCAGTATTGTGGGCAGAAATGTGGGAATGATCAGTTTTGATTTAAATTCGTTTTGTCGCATAGTTTTTGATACTAGTAAAGAAAACATTGAATATCATTGACCTTATTTATTTTAATTTTATACAATCTAATACAAGTTATGTTAGTGATTTTACAGAATGAAACCTTTATCCATTTATGCTTCTGAAAAATGACCTTGTAAAATGTCAAAATTGCTGTTGTACGCTTTTGAAAAATACTTAATGATTTGTGCTTGATGTATTTAAACTCTTTATTGAAGGTCAAGGATTCTATTAGGGAATTTTTGTCAGTAAAATGTTGTCAGAAATTAACTAGGCAGTTGAATCTCCCTGACAGTACTGTCACATTTTTAAAGAAATTGTCTAATGACAAGGCCAGATTTTGCTCATTATTTTTCTTAGTAACAACCACTAGTTCCTTAGATATTGCCTTAATTAGAATATGTGCTAAGTGTCACAACTTTGTGGTCACGGACACAATTCTTATTTAATATGTATTTAGTTTAAATTGCTATAGTTATGTTATCCTCAGTGACTGTGTATATGTGCCATGCATTTTGATGAGATGCGATTGTGCAGATATTCCAGAAGACTTGGTAATTGTATTGACCTTAATGTATTTTTGATATTCGATATTGAATTGAGACATCCGCAGTTTGATCTGCAGAGTCACACCCCAAACTAGTATAAAGTCACCGAAGACAAGAAAGAAAAGCTGGACTAAGTTTTTAAAAGAAATACTCTTATTCAAAACTGCTCCATCACCTACTTACTGCAGTATATTTTGTGGACCTTCAGATTTGTTACTGACCACCTAAACAGGAGTTCAGGAGTTGCTGTTGTTATGTGACAATTTTTTTTTTTAAACCCCTGGCCCTCTTTAAGGAGATGGTTTTAACAAACATAACACTTTGTAAAGGACTACTACCGAATTACAATGAGTATATGGTGTAAAGGAGGAAAAATTATTTTTCCTTTACCCTTCTAGGTTCTTGGCTGAAACGCTCTGTAATAAAAAACAGATTGCCAACAGAAAATCAGGCAGAAGTTTATTAACACGTATACCTCGAATTTACGTGAAGAGGTAGATACCCCTGAGATGCCCCAAGATTCTGCCTTGGATACCATCTTCAGCTAAGGTCCAAAGAAAGCTCTTGAGGGATGGGGGAGGCCAGTTCTGGGGGTTACCAGGAGGTGCAATGGTAAGGCTTGTTATTAATATTTAATTAGGTGCCTTCTCCTTTGATGAGAGTTTCTTGTGATTTAGACTCATCCTTCCCTTTCTGGTACAGATGTTACCGAACAGAAAATCAGGGTCCCCAGCACATGCCCATAGGACAGGCAGAAGCTCCCTGAAAAAGGTCTCCTCCGTTTTATATTCCCTGCCTGGGCTCTGTGCACTGAAAAGGGTTTAACTTTCCAGCCAATCTCTGTCCCAGGCTGGCTGATTGGCGTCCCCCCTCTGTGCCATTTCCCGAAAGGGAACAGGAGGGTCTTTTCCTCTGTCAGTCACGTTCGTGTCTGAGAGACGTGCCTCTGCCTCTAGTGCTCCAGCTGAGGGGACAGCGGGTGAGATCCTTCACAGCCCTCCAACACTTTGTCATAGTCATCCCCAGGCAGCTTCCTCCTGTTGGCCCCTCCCTTCATGCCAGTAACAGAGAGTTTCTCTTATAAATGCAAATGTGTGTCCAAAAGGGTAACTTGTACTCCGTTTGCAGAGTTTCTCCTGTGTCTTGTGTTTTTCCAGAATAAACTGATCCCAGATAGTCTTTTCCTCTAGCCTTCCAGGCTTGTGGCTGAACTCGCCTCTCCTGCCCCGTAATAAAAAGAAATTTAATAACCTGTACCTGTATACCTCCTGTACATTGAGGAGAGACCCAAGAATACTGAGTAATTCCCATAAATGGCCTGGGCTGTCACCTGAAATACCGTCTCCAGGTAAAGACAGAAGAGGTGACCAGGAAAAGCACAGTAAACGACAAGGGTTAAGTTGTTACGTAGATTTAAGTCCCAGCCTTCTCCTTTGATAGGAGTTTGTACCTCTTTCTGCTAGAGCGAGGCAGGCATGCTCCCAAATGGGGATTTCCATCGCAAAAGGTAAACTACAGAAGGGTAACTGCTAGTCAGTCTTCAGGAGCCTCCGTGGCTTCTTGCTTTGTCCATACTTAGATGCACACACTTGTATGTGTTGCTGATGTACCATATTAAATGTATGCATTTTTGAAGATTCTCTGGTTGTGGTACCTAGCAGTTATGGAAGTATGGTGAAATTATCTCAGAATTCTTTGGCCTCAGGGTGTGACAAAGGCTTAGATGGTATTTATGGCATCCTCATATTCCCCCATTACCTGCAGCGCCATAGCATCAGTGAGCGTTTAATTTAGGTTTTGAATCCCATTTAGGAAATGATGCATAGTACCCTATGACTCTCGAATACTTCGGGTTTTCATTCAAGCTCTGGATCTAAGTATTCTACCCTATTAAACTTTGTATGGCATATAGTGGGGCATCCAACCTTTGTCCTCCCCTGGGCTGCATATAAAATACACTCACATGAACAATAGCTAGCTGATAAGCTAAAAAAATGAGGTTGCAAAAAATCTTAGTGTTTTAAGAAAGATATGACGAATTATTGTTGGGCTGCATGTAAAGCTGTCCTGGGCCACATGCAGCCCCTGGACCACTGGTTGGACAAGCTTGGTGCACAGGAATCATGAGACCCTTTTGGTTGCTATTGATTATTGATGTGTCTCAGAGCCTCCAGAGCTCTGAACATAGCTGTGCTTCATTTTCTGAGAGTCATTGAGTTTCATGGGTCTTAAGAAGACCTTGAGCTGTCATTGCCTTTCCATATTTATACCCCTAGCTTGATATGAAATCCATTTTCTTAACCATCTTCAGTGTTTTATGTACTTTGTTGGATTTTCTCATTTCATCTGATGATTGCGATCATTTCGATTATATTAAATGTCATGCCTTTAATATTCCTGCTTTGAAAAGATATTGTAATAGATGGCGTAAACATTAAAAGGTAAGATGGTGAGCTTAGTGCTGAAATGTCTAAGGTAGGCAGCAACTCTCACTTGTGTAATTCATACTTTTATTACAGATATCATTGTCCACTAGGGCTGGCTTAGTTTTTATCAGATAAAATGGTGGGACACTGTATTCACAGTTAAATGACACCATTTTTCAGAGGAAGCCAGTGCTTTTTCTTAAGGGACACCCTTCACTTCTCATTCCTGTGATTTAAGTTGTGTATCTTCCCAGTCCATAAAGAGAGTTATCATATATTTCTGTGTCTGAGATGATACTTTTTTCTAAAATTGTTAGACCAAAAATTGCGGGTCATCTTATAGACAGGTGTAATCGGTTGATACTGATTTCTTATTGATGGGTTAGAAAAGTAGGGGTCATCTTATACACGGAAAAATACGGTGTACTCTCAAGAAAATTTTATATTCTACCTCAGTAAAGATGGTAATTAACGTATATTGGCCTTTAACCCCTGTTATAGTTCCGTTTAGAATATGTGAATGGAGTGTTATTGATCAGTAAAGGAGAAAAAAAAACCCCATAAAATCTCTTTTACCCACGTATTTTCTGCCATAGTTTAGTGAGAAGACTTTTGATTTGGGGGAAAAATTACAGTTGTCTTGCATAGAATGAACTCTTTTTCATGATTCACCCCATAAAGGAAGAAATGCTAATGCTCGGTTTATATGGAGGACACATGAATCCTTCTTGCTTTGGAAAACTGGATCCCTTTCATATTCCTAATAGTTTTTATTGTTGGGTGAAGCCAAGCCCGTGTGTTAATTTTCCAGTTATCTTCCATGATACCAGTGAAACATCATTGATGACACACTTTTCTCCGCTGACGGTAATCATTTACGATAGAATAAAACTTAGCTTCACTTGGTTTCTCTGTACGCGATGCTCAGCAGGAGGTGGCTGTGATAAAAATTGAGACAAATAGGTCCGGTTGGTCAGACAGGCAGTGGTCGGACAGCGGGCTCTGAGTGAGGCCAGACGCCTTGGGTTCAGAATCCACTTCTGCTTTGTAACTTGGTGTGATCTTCTCTAAGAGACTTACCATCTCACTCTCATCTCCTAGATGGAGAGAATTATGGTATCGCCCCCTTGGGTTTGTTATGACAGTTGAGTTCTTATAGGTACAGTGTTTGAAATAGTACTTGCCACATGTGAGAGATGGTAGCTCTGGTGATCACTACTTCTCCGTCCATACATTATCGGCTTATTGTAACGTCAATGTAAGAAACGTCCCAACCCGCGCAGAGCCTTAGTGAGTTGACTTGAGCCAACCCGACTGACCACGCGTGCCCGGGAGCAAACTCTCAGGGAATTGAGAAAAGGCTCCGGAGCACAGCGGTTTGGCAGCTCATTTTACGCCTTAGGATCAAAGCGGGAGCCGTGAGGGGGGTCACGTGGGATCCACGGGTGGTAGATGCAGCGGGGGGGGGGGGGGGGGGAGAAAGCAGAGCGGGGAATCTCCGGGATTGGATGGAAGGTAACACGCACACACACACAGACTTCTTTCACACGGGGCGGTGTTGGGGGAACAAGATCAAAATGAGGGGTTCCGAGGTTCTGTGGTCTCGTGCTCTGGCGCAGTGGGTTGTGCCCGGAGGGGTCTGGCAAAAAAGTGGTGACTGACATTCCGGGGGCATGTGATCTTAGACGCACAGAGATAATAGGCGGGCTCAAGACTGACCCTTGTCCAGGAAGCTGCAGCCCAAGAACCTGAGTATCTGCTGTCACCTGCTTTTAGGTAGGAGCTTTGGTTCCAGCTTGCGACAAAAAATTTCCTTTATGCCATTGAAAGAGTGTGGATTGGAGCTTCTTGAAAGGATGTATTCTGTATGCTTTCTCATTCTACATGCTGTAACAATTTTTAATAAAAGGTCCTACTTTTATATATGGAATTTGAAGAAAATCAAGGTTATATGTGCTGTTTTGTAGACGTACAATACATTTTGACAGGAAAAAGAATTCTGATGAAACAGTAAAATAAATCTTAAATATGTGACTGCTTCTCCTTTTCCTCTTTCCCCACTCTTGTCATGTTCCATGTTCTTTGAACTAATTCTGTAATTTCTGTAATAGTGGGGGTTTTTTGTTTTGCTTTTTTCATATTTTATCTTATTTTTTAATACTATATTGTATATTTAACATTTGCTAAGAGTAGAATTTAAATATTCTCACCTAAAAAGAAAAAAAGGTAAGGTGATGGATGTGCTAATTAAAATAATGGGGACATCCTTTCACAATATATACATATATTAAATCATCACTTTATATACTTTAAATATGCCTCAATAAAATATCACTAAAAAAGAAAGAACTGACAATTGTTACTGGATTATTTTGTCTATAACTTACTGTTCACACTGATACACTGAGACTTGTAGATCCAACAAATTTTTTTTTTGAAAGTTGACATAGGATTTTATTCCATTTGCCTCATGTGGCATATTACTTCTTTTTTTAAATTCATTTTTATTGTTAGACTTATTGGGGTGACATCTGTTAGCAAGGATTACATAGGTTTCAGGCATACAATTCTAGCATGTATTGTCAACTTGTTGTATAATAAGTTCACCACCTAATGTGACTTCTCTTTTCATCACCTTATATTTAGCTTCCCCTCCCTCCTCTCCCACCCCCTCCCCTGTCTCCCCTCCCTGACCCACTCGTCCCCAAATAAACATTAAACTATTGATTGTATCCATGGGTTGTTTGTTTGTTCATTTCTTTTCTCTTTGTTGCTTTCAGTTTTATATTCCGCATATGAGTGAAGTCATACAGTTCCTTGTTTTTTTCTGTCTGGCTTATTTCACTAAGCATGATGATGTCCAAGTCCATCTATGTTGTCGTAAATGGCAATATTTCATCCTTTCTTATAGCTGAGTAATATTCCATTGTGTGTATGGACCACAGCTCCATTATCCAGTCATCTGTCGCAGGGCACTTGGGTTGTTTCCGTGTTTTGGCCACTGTGAACAGCCCTGCGATGAACTGCCTTCCACAGTGGTTGTAGCAGTTTGCACTCCCACCAGCGGTGTACCAGAGTTCCTTTCTCTCCACATCCTCTCCAGCACTTGTTATTCCTTGTCTTGTGGATAACAGCCATTCTCACAGGTGTGAGGTGGTATCTCATTGTGGTTTTGATTTGCATTTCCCTGATAGCTAATGAGGATGAGCATTGTTTCATATGTCTGCTGGCCATCTGTATTTCTTTCGTGGGAGAAGTGTCTGTTTACTTCTTCTGCCCACTTTTTAATTGGGTTGTTTGTTTTTTTGTTGTTAAGTCTTATTAGTTCTTTATATATTTTAGATATTAGACCCTTATCTGATGCGTTATTGGCAAATATTTTCTCCCATTCACTTGGCTGTCTCTTTGCCTTGTTGATGGTTTCATTTGCTGTGCAGAAGCTTTTTAGTTTGATATAGTCCCATTCATTTATTTGTGCTTTTACTTCCCTTGCCTTTGAGGTCAGGTTCACGAAGTATTCCTTGAGTCCTAGGTCTATAAGTTTAGTACCAATGTTTTCTTCTATACAGTTTATTGTTGTAGGTCTGATAGGAAGGTCTTTAATCCATTTTGAGTTAATTTTTGTATGTGGAGAGAGTTCACAGCTCAGGTTCATTCTTTTGCATATGTTTTTCCAGTTTTCCCAGCACCACCTACTAAAGAGGCTGTCTTTTCCCCATTGCATGTTTTTTGCTCCTTTATCGAAAATTATTTGTCCATAAATTTGTGGGTTTATTTCTGGGTTTTCAGTTCTATTCCATTGGTCTTCTGCCAGTATCAAGGTGTTTTGACTATTGATGCTTTGTAATATGAATTGAAGTCAGGTAATGTAATGCCACCAGCCTTATTCTTTTTATATAGTATTGTTTTGGCAATTTGAGGTCTTTTAGGGTTCCATATAAATTTACTAATTCTTTTATCTATTTCTCGAAAGTATGATTGTGGGATTTTGATGGGTATTGCATTAAATATGTAGATTGCTTTGGGCAGAATGGCCATTTTAACAATGTTAAGTCTTCCTATCCATGAACAGGGAATATTTTTCCACCTCTTAAAGTCTCTTCCAATTTCTTTCAAAAGTGTCTTATGGTTTTCGGTGTATAAGTCTGTCCCATTCTTCGTTAAGTTAATTCCCAGGTATTTTATTCTTTTAGTTGTGATAGCAAAAGGAATTGACTCTCATTTTTCTTTTCTGGTCCTCTGCTATGTTTGGAAGTGGTGTGCATCTATCATGGTCCCTCCGCTTACTGTAGTTAGTTAGTTGGGTGGGGATGCTGTAGGAAAGTGGAGAGGCCAACAAAAGGCACACTGGGGCAGCTCCACCTTCTTCCCTATGCTGGGGAAGCTGGGGGATGCTTGATGCAGGCCAAGGCTGCTCCTGCTGGCTGGGGCGAATGCTATCAAATCTGCCTTTCTTCCCGGGGCCTGCTTCTGTGGTCAAATGTTGGGGCAGAGTCTGCAGGATCGCACTGCTTTTAGGACCCAGGGTTGCGCAAGCAGGTGTGCACACAAGTCCGAAGGTGTGAGTCTGACCCCAGGGTAGAAAGGCAGCTGGGCCCACCTCCACAGGGGGCCTGGAACGGGAGCTGCAGCCCTGTGCAGGAGTCAGGCGCACCTGCGCTGTAGGTCCCTAGGGAGCCTAGAGCCAAGGTCCTCTCTGCAGTTCAGAGTCCTCGCTCAGCCATGCTACCACGCAGGAGTTTCAGAGGCTGGCTCCCAAGCTCTGTCCGCAACTTGCCGCTCCAAATTCCAGCTCCCCAGCCCAGCTCCCCTAGGACTCCCACTGTCCTGCCACTTTGCTAGGGCTTTTCCTCTTGTAGCTTCTTGGCTTCTGCCCTCCCATGCACTGCAGCCAGCCGCGATCGGGTCCTGTTGTGATCTGTCTTTGCTCCCTCCCCTCTCTCCCACTCGCCCCCTTCTCTCCAACCTTCAGGTGTTTACTTGCGATGCGTGGATGTCTCAGCTGCCATTTTTGTCACTCAGGGTCCTCTTTCTTGGCTCCTGGGTGGCCGTTCAATTGTTTTCTGGGAGAGGCTTTAGGGACTTCCTCTCTAGTCACCATCTTGCCCTCCTGCATCTTATTTTATTTTTTTAATTGTTAAATTTTAATGGAAGGAGAACCGACTCTGAGTGATAAACACATAAGGCAACACATAGGCAGTGCACGGTAGAATTGCACACCTGGGACATGGGTAATTTTTATTGACCAGTGGTGCCCCAAGAAATTGCTTAGGGATGTTTAGATTCAGACCTTCCTGTGCGCTTACTTATGTCGTCTGTGTCTGTAGGACCCGCCATGCTGGCCTCCCCTGGGCTTGTCGGGTTTAGTGCGTGGTCCCCTTTGTGTCCACACAGCAACGGGTATTTGCTTCAGCCCAGGGGAGTAGTCACCTCTCTTCAGTGTTGGCAAAGAACTTGCTCAGCGTGATTGATGCCATTGTGAGCGCACTGATCTCCCTGTAGGGTCTCCTACCTGGTTAGCATTTAGTACACTGACCTTACTTTGTTGGAAAAGACACTGTGGGCCAGAAATGCACCCCCTCGGGGTTATCACTCTGGTCATTAAGAATCTGATTTTGACTACTTGGTCTTCATGGCGTAGGTTTGTGTTTTCCTCTTCATTTTGGAGTGATGAACTCCTGTACACGGCGAACTCTGAAGTAAGATTATGGAATTATCTTTGAGTTGATGTGTGTTGTGAAACTGTCTTTGTGCCCTAACGTCATAAAAGTTACACTCGGGAATGGAGGGGGAGAAGGTCAATGAGAAATAAAGGACCAGAACAACTTGGGGTGGCTTTGACCGCTGTGGGAGACACAGACTGCAAAAGAAATCACTGATAGGGACGTCGTATTTCCACATTGTCTGCTTTGAAAATAAAGGTAGGATGTAATATTTCCAAATTGTCCACTTTTCAAGTCAAGGTCTGACAACTGTGGAATGGAAAATTCTGCCATTTTCAGGCAATAGAGATTGCTAAAAGTTTCAAGGTTCAGTCCTGCAGCTTTTAGTTGAATATTGATTCTTCTCTCTCAGCCCTTCATTTAGTAGTTCAGGTCTTTCTAGAACATGACTTTCTAGAAAACATTTGAACTCTGTGCCTACTTTATGCATTTTTTACAATGATAATATTTGCTTTAAATGAGAAAGTACCTACGGCCCTGTTGATGATGGTAAAAACGAGTAATCCCTCACAGGCTTCTGCTGTCTCCACTGTTACCCACACCTTCACTCCCTGACCCCGAGTGCTGGCAAGCTCAGTGTGCAGTGCACTCGACCAGGCCGATCTGCTTGTCCTCACTTGTGCTTATGAGTCACGTGGTCTGTTTAGGAAAGCGCTTCCCCCAGTAAAGTACCCGATGCCTGACTCCACCAATGACAGCTCTTACCCCTGTCACATCGTGTGTCCCCGATCTGATGATTCCCAAGACCTGCTGGCCGCATCCTGCGGACTGCTGACCTGCCCGAGTGGAACCTCCACTTTCTTACTGTGCCTTCTGAACGCTCTGGAGTTGCCTTTGACACGTTCTCTTTGGTGTCTTCAATCTGTCCCTAGCTTCCTGAGGGCAGGAGACACGTAACAGGTCTGTTTTGTTTCCTTCTCGACCTCAGTGGGTATTTAGTTCCAGCTATTTCCTGACTCACTTCCTCACGGTGTTGGGACTGTTTTCAGTTAGCTGATGCAATACAACACCAGGTAATTGCAGGGGTTGCCGAGATTTATGATCTCTTTAAAGTCCCAAGCCAAACGTATTCGTTATTTGTTTGGAGTATTATCATTATTGAATGCTTTCCTTTGTCTGCTTGTTACTATATCCCTGAAAATGGAAGCAGGTTCTAGAAAATGTGGGCAGCGAAGAATGTACCTGTACCGTGACGTTGTGCACCTTGCTTGGCAGAGCTAGTCCTACTTGGCCATGTGTTTTAAATACGTTTGCCTTCGGAAGAATGCTCATTTTCCCGATTGGGTTCAATATTTTATGCACGCTGTTTTTTTTCCTTGAAATCAGAATGAACGTTCCAAGATGAGAAAGAGAGCTACTTCATAGATGGAAATAGCTTTTTTGTAGAGGGAAAGGCTGATGAACAAATACCATCTTGGTAATTGAAGTCGTTAACCCGTGCATGTGTGTGAGTCTCACAGGGTCACAGTCTCTTGTCTCATGTCATCCACGCATCTATAGTCTCAAGTGCTCATTTGCACGTTGGCTTAACTGTGTATTTAAACACTGCATGTGTCCATAGATCTAAGTTTGAGTACATTACTAAAACTTTTATCCATTGTCTTTCCAATGCAAAGAAGTGATGCCTTGTAATGCATAGATGGTCTTGGAGTTGCCATGGTCTTCTTGGTGTTCTATGCTGGGCTCAGCCTATCCATAGGGGTGCTGTGGGATAGAAATGGAAAAGGCTGGAGGCACTCGCTTGGGCCCTGGGATGAGGCTCCCCCACAACACTCTCACACACTCTTCTCTGTTTCCCCTCCCCTTCCTCCCCCCCTTCCCCTTTAGGAGCCAGTGTTGTGGCTGGAGCAGCATTTGTGGTTCTTACTATATAATTGCAAGAAACACCTCAGCAACAGCCCGAAAAGAGCAAACAAACAAGATTTATTACTTACTCATCCCGGGGGAGGGGTGGCACACCCTCTGGGGGACCACAGCAAGAGTGGGTGAGAGAGAGATTGAGAGTGCACGCCAGGGAGCACACACCTAGGCTTCCGCCTTCATTGGCACTGAGGGCGGGCCCCTAGGGGTTCAGGGGCTCATTCCTCATTGGTGGATGGGAAACATGAACACAGGAAGGGCACGCCCTTGAACTTGTCGGGCGGGTGGTCGCAGGTCCTGCCCTGGTCCAGTTCTGACAGCGGGTCTCTTGGGGGCGGTGGTCTTGGAAGCGAATTCCCGGGCAGTCAGAGCTTTACGTCAGGGGCTGCTATGGCCATCAGAAAGGCTCCCTGTTAGGAGCTCACACCACAATTGGGAAGCAAGTAGCCTTTGAGAGCACACTTCCCCGGTGCGGGGAGGTCTGTCGGCCGAGCATCAGAGGTGAGGTAGGTAGCCTTGGCCTTGGAGAACGAGCAAGAGGTGACCACAGAAAAGTTCAGTAGACTGTCTGTTAAACAGCACTCAAGCAACTGGCGAAATCTCCAGCAAAAAAGTTACTGGTGGCTGGAGATCTTGCCAGGTGCTGGAGTGCCAGGCCACAGAGAGTCCTGTGTCGTTTGGAGAGGCCTCCCGAGGAAGGCAGCCGTGTGAAATTGCTTAGCACAGTTGCTGATTGCCGGGCATCTCCTCGTTCTGTTCTGTGCGTATCTTTACGAGCCAAAGGAGGTGGTCGAGGAAGAAGATGGAGCAAACTGAACGGACTAGAACCCCGGCCCAAACCATCTCCATGTGCTCACTGAGTAGAAAACAGTCCTGGAGCGAACGGGGTGGACAGCTGCTGTGTTCTTGCTCGTCAACTCTCGGTTGGAGAGGAACACGCAGAGAGAATCACAGGAGTCGCTCAGGGTCCCCTCTTCTGTCATTTAATAGTTCTCCTGTCTGCTTTTTATAGGTGTTTTGTCTTCTCCCTGCTGTCAGCTGTCATTTTGTGCACTTGTCAGTGTGACTGCCATACCTCATTAGTCAGCGCCCAGGGGCTGGCATGAAAGAACTTAAAGGCTGCAGCACCTTCGTTTCTAAGTTGCCAAATTAGCCTGGATGTCTGAAGCTTCTAGAATCAGGAGGCACACTGTATTGTCAGCAAGGAGGAGACGGGGCTGAGTTAGGAAGGGCAGCAGGATGACCCGTGGCTTCTAGTTGGGTTGAGAGATGGACTGTGCAAAGGGAAAGAGTCGGAAAGGTAGGTGTCCCACACTTTGTGCTTAGGTCCTGCTGTGTGAAGCTGGACATGTGCTTGAATATCACTGTCCGGCATGATACTGTGTAGTGATGCCCACTTTGCACTGATGAAGAATGTCCTAGCCCAGCTCCTGCCCCACGGGAGACATTCAGCCAGTGTGACATTGTTTACGATCCCATACCCCCATAAAGACAGATGTGCAGCTAACTACTCAGAATGCCCACGGTCTTGCTAGTGGGTGCTGGTTACTTTTGGAGGCACAGAGGTAAGGACTTCATACATGTTACGCTGGATGGAGCGGACAGATCAGGAGGCGCTCATGGAGGCACGGGGAGAAATGGATGTAAGTCAGCGGCAGGTGCACACGGGTGGCAGGAGTGTTCACATCGTTGTTCGAGAACAAGTTCTGGCGGTTGGTTTGTGTCTGGCCGGCATTAGGGCGCCTGGGCGGCCCCCGCAGGCTGATATTTGGGACGAATTGATCTGGCAGCCGACGTGGTCACCAGAGGCGGGCACGCTGTGGGAGGCGTGCGGGCTGAAGGACTGCTTTTAGCAATCACTGTGCCCAGACGTCCCGTGTTCAGCGGGACAGAAAGCAGCGGGGCCTCCCCAGGCTAACTAAATCCAGGGGGTCTGCCTGGGCAGGCTAGCAGTCAAGGCTAAGGGAAGGTCAGGGATGGCGTAGCAGTGGACAGAGAGGAGGAGGCATGTCGGAAAGGGCCAGTGAGCACTGACCGTGGGCGGAGCCGCCGGAGGGACCAGCCGACCAGCCTGACGGAGGAGGGGATGGCAGGTCCAGGTGTGCAAAGGCAAGCTCTCCAAGACTGTCGCCGAGGAGGGATCCCGAAGCCCAGTGTGGACGGATTTCGGGGACCGTCATGGCGGAACGAGCAGTTTCAGGGAAACGGTGGATCTGAGAGCCTGTGTTGGGGGTGAATGGTGGGGTTGGATTTGTCTCTGGTTTGCTTCTTAGAGTAATTTTCTTTTTAAAAATGATTTTTCAGTTCCAGCTGCCACTCGGTAGGCTTCTACATGAATTTCGGGTGCGCGGCACAACGGTTGGACGTTAGGCATGTCATGCAGCAGCCGTCCCCACGGCAGTCTCGGCAGGGCCTTGGAATAAATTGCCCGTGTCCTTATTCCAGATTGGCAGGCCGATGACTTCTGTGCTGTGCTTTCCTTTGCCTGTTTCTCCTCATGCTGTTTTCCTGCTGTCGCTCACGGAACATCACTTTTTAATGTCATCGTTCTGTCTTTTCTTTTCCCTAACCCTGCCATCAGTCCTCAGCACCCATCCGCTTAGAGCACATTCAGTCCCGTCGCCCTGCGCTTCTGGGGACCAGCTGCAGACGTGTGTCTGTCCCCAGCCCCCGACAAGAGCCTTTTCACGGTGGGTGGGACCTTGTGCAGCTTCAGGGGGGTGAGCTCAGGGGCCAGATCGCCCTGCTTGCTTGGGACCCGGCGGCCCCGCACCTTCTGGCTCCATCACCTGACCCGTTGCTCTCAGTTTCTTCATCTGCGAAGTGACAGCGACAGGAGTCGTAGCGCAGGGCGTTTTCGTGAGGGCTGCAGGGTCAGAGCGTTTAGACCGGTGGCCTGCCTGCCCCATGGGAAACGTGAGTGTTGAGTGCTGTCATCTTGTTCTCGTCTTTTACTGTCATCTGCACCTGAGGCATTGGTATGATTTAGGAACATATCATGCATTTAGACTTGCTTCCTTGTTCTTAATTTATATATTGGATAAATTTATCCTCAAAATGACTTGGTTTTGTTTTTGAAATGTGTTTAATTCGGTCTCTTTAAAGATGGGATGGGGAGCATATTAAGAATGTGGGTAAGTAGCACTTTTATTTACCACAAATTATATAAATAACATAAAAGTTACACAGAAATTAGGCTATGAATCGTGTCTTTGCGTCCTCAAAATTTGGCTTATTTCGCTTAAAATATTCTCTCATACCAACTTTTCTATGTGGACCAGTGAACGCTTTTAATGAGCATTATTTTTTAAAATGGCACTTGGATGGCATCTCGTTTTTTATTGTGTAAGTGCTCTGCCCTGCACAAATTCTCCTGTGGTTCATTTTGGGGACGGCCTCGTTCCGATGCTCACGATAAAAAGTGACTGAATTCAGTGATTTCCATATGGTCTTCCCTCTCTGCGGTCACTGTTGTGTTCCCTGAGTGACCTGGCTTTTGGCAGTCATGCTAAGCTTCATATACTGACAAATATCATCTAGTAGGCTGACCTCTGTCATATTTGCTTTCCTTCCTTTGTATTTAAAATCTGTGCTTCGTGACTCACGTGCGAATATGCATCTACGTCGTGCCTATTAACATGGCTTCTTGTATATGCAGTGGCTTTGCGGCTCGTCTTTTCCATTTAAGGCAGATACTGGCTCCAAATCTCTTTTATAAAAGAACTTTGCAGCAGGCGATCCGTGTAAGAGAAAATGAATAGCTGCACCTGGAGTGGTCTAGCTGCAGATGTATACAGTGCAAGTCAACGGATGTGTTGGTCAATTCCTCCATGCTTCAGAGCTGAGCAAATGATATTTAAATCGTTCTGTTGCTAGGGATATCTGAAAAACCTGCTCAGCCTTTGTGTGAGCAGGAAGTGAAACAGTTATGCTGTGTCCAGCTGTTAACTTCGTGTGACAGGAACACTCACCTGTTCTCGTCGGACTGGAGTACTGACTGGTTATAAAGGTGCGTCTTGACACCAGTCCCGAGCTGTGGGTGGGTGGGTGCTAGATTTCTTCATTTTCGTTGGGATCGGCAGGTGGGGCAGTTCAGCAAGCTGAAATCGACATTCAATCTTTCTGTTTCTGAAATGCAAACCCACCAGTTTTGCTAATTCATGAAAAATTGACGCTTGGCTTTTCTTAAGGTTAAGTTGTTTTCGTTTGTCTTCGAGCACATCTCACTTACGCCGTGAGTTTGTACAGTTGGGCAGAAGAGGAAGATGTAGTTTGAAGTATTAAATTTAACTCATTCTTGACCTTTTATTTTGCAGTGGTAATTTCAGAGTCTTTAGCATGTCTTGATGAAAACTGAAAATTCGAAGGAAGAGATAATCGGCTTTCTTTTAGAACTACGTGTGTGCTGTGTGTGGTAGGTTAGGATTAGTCTTTACTGTGTAAGGAATTGGTCACATTACTGACTTCTCTGGTCTCTCTGAGCAGGTTTCTTCCTAAAGCTCGGGATATGGAAGACCTTTTTCTCTTAACAACAGAAGGTAATACATCAATTTCCAAGCAGAAACTTACTGGTGATCCAGTCTTACTGGTCCGTGTTAAATGTGACTGATTTTTGTCCAAGGTGAAATGAGAGAGCCTGTAGGATATGTCCCCAGGTCCCCTCATGAAGGTGGGCATGAACATGTGCACCCCTTCTGCTTCGAACAGTTTTCTTGGAGCTGCCACCCGTTGGAACACGCTAAACCTAAGATTTGTCAAACAATCCGGTTGAGTTACCACACAACCGGAAACGTACGGTGTGTCTCTCAACGCAAGTGTGGCCATTGCTCAATCTTCTTAGCATACCCTTTGAGGGAAGGATCGTAAGTAGTTCCTCTTGGACATTTCATTTCCCTGTTGGAGTTGTACTCTCTGGGCATTAGCAGTTCAGAACGTTTACCTTTGCTTTTCCTTCCTGTAGTAACACGGATAAAGTCCTGTATAATCTGAATTCAGATGTAATTCCATTGGGATAGGTAGGATCTCTCTCAACAAAGAACTAAAACAAATTCTTTAACCACAGCATGAGGTTCTGCCGCAGCTTGGTAGCAGTTGGAGGGCCCGACGTTTCCTTGGAACGAGTTCCTTTAGCTTTTCCTTTTGGACTGTTTTAGTGATGGTGAGGTCAAACCAATGGCAAATCTCAGTGGTGGGACTTAAAATTATGTGACTGCCTCTTGTCTAGATTACTGGTCCAATCTTCATGAAGCCCACAGAAGGAGGAATAGCTAGGGGAGGGGGGCTGCAGTGCTGCTGGTTCATTGTAGTTAGTACTTTTGGCCAAGATGGCAGGACCCATAACCTGAGAGAGGCATGTTAACGTACCAGAATCTTAATTGTACCAGAATCTTAATTGCCGAGGTGAGCAAGGAACTTGCTGGGTGGAAGCTATTCGTTACCCTAAGAGGTCTTGCATTTGCATTTATTAGCCTGCTCTATGCGTTTATGATACATTTCTGTATTTTGCACATTAGACCAGATCTAGTGGAGGCTCCATGCCCCAAGTTTCCCTTAACATCAACAGAACATGCTCATGTATTTTTTGTTTATTGATTAATAATTTTCATTAATGTACACTTGCCTTATGTTACTAAGCCTCTAATTTTATGTGCCTATTCATATGTGAAACAAGATGCTAGGGTCTTAGGACTTTTATATAAAAAAGTTTGTAATGTGTTTCTTTTATGGAGCTTAGGGGTCATTTTTTAAAAAATACTCTTCAGACATTACAAAGTTAGGTGGTAAAAGAGGATACAGTTGTTATTCGTCCTTATTTTTTATGAGAAGTACTGTATTTACTTTGTTGTTCTTTTGACCATAGTACCAGTATACCAACATATTCAATACATTAGGAGGGCTGTCCGGAAAGTATCGAGCCATGTGATATGACGATGCTATATTGACAGTGGCTGGACTTCTTGCCCCACACAGCCCTTGTATACTGTTGTATCAGGCTTAACATGCATTGGCTTTAACGGAGAGAAGTAAGTCCTACGAGGGCTGTCCGGAAAGTATACAGCGTGTCATAGGAAAACTGGAGGCATTTCTGGCTGGATGTTTTCCCGACAGCTCTCTATATTTTAAACCCATGGGTTAGCTAGGCATTCACAAATGGCTGGTGGCATTTTTTATTTTTTATTGTTTTAATTAACAGACTATTTTTAGAGCCCTTTCAGATTTATAAAAATTATTGAGCAGAAAATAGAGTTGCACTGTATGCCCTACTGTACCCCTAGTTTTCTCTCTCATTGCCATCTTGTTACAGTTGATGAACCAATATGGATACGGTACTAACTGAAGTCCGTAGTTTCCACGAGGGCTCCCTCTTTGTGTTGTACCATCCGTGGGTTTTGACGGAGGTAAAATGGCATCTCCCCATCATTACCGTCTCATACTGAATTGTTTCACTGCCCAGAATTCGCCCAGGGCTGCCCTATCCAAACTTCCCTCCCTGGCCCCACCCAGGGCCTTGGCAACCACCCATTATTATGCTGTCTCCCCAGCTTTGTCTGCCCTTCCCGGGTTGACTTCTGATGCTGAGCGGTGCGCTGGGTACTCCATGTCTTTTCTGGCCTCATGGCTTCTTTTCACCGCTAACAGTACTCTTGTGTGGACGTAGCAGGGCTTATTTCTTCATTCTTTCATTCATTCATTCATTCATTCATTCATTCATTCAGGGCCATTGCCATCACTCCCAAGTTTTGGCAGTTATGAACAAAGCTGTGAGTTTGTTCTGTAGATACAAGATTTTAACCCCTTTGGGCAAATACTAAGGGGCGCGATTGCTGGATCGTGTGGTGAGAGTGTGTTCAGTTTTGCATGGCTGGTGTTTGATTCCTCCAATCTGGTTTTGGACCTCAAGGTCACAGAACTGGACTCATCACAACCCCTTTGTGCAGAACCCTCTCATCTTTGATTTGTGAGTCACTGTTATTTATTCACTTACTAAGTTTATTAGTTATTTTTAATAACATAGGAAGTTTCACTGACCTCCCCATTCAATACAAAATTCATTTCACTGAGAACAACCTGTTATTTAAATATGTGCCTCTGTTTCCTAATCTCCATCACTTGCCTCCCACCCACGGAGTCTAGTGTAATTTTAGTTTTAGATTTACCCGTGGTTCACTGTGTGTTTTCACTGTGTATAAGTTAATTGGTTATTTAGGACACATTTCTCAGGAGTAACTATCTGAATGGTTTTATCCAGGTTTCTCCCTCTGTATATGTAATAGGCCTTAATAGATTTTTACTTGAACCAGCTAATATTAATTTTATCCATTTTGGCGCTGTCCTAAGTATTACTGATCTGTTTTCCATGGGCAATGTAAAAAGAAAGACTTTTCTGCTAAAAAGCCAAGGCTTGTCAGCGAACTTAAAGAAATCAGGAACGACTGGGAGTGTCACTTAGTGCTGTGGCAGAAACCTTGGGGGGATAAGTCAAATTGCTAATCCCAAGACTCCTGTATTTTAAACCTGCCCGCCCCCTAAAGCTAATGGGAACGGTGCCAGTTCAAGTGAAACTCCACTGGATGAAGAGAAATCCCAGCAAACAAGGAAAATGGAAGTTTTTGGCCCTGTGGTTCTGTGTTTGACCCATTTACTTCTCTGTGCAGGTGAGCTAGCTTATACCAGCTTCCCTATAGACATGCGTGCTATGCTAACAAGGGATGGCTGGCGTTACTGTGTGGAACACTTGTTAGTGAGAACCAAGCCGAAGCTTACACTACATAAACCCTTACTTGAACGGACTGAGGAACACCGTTCCTGGTGTGCTGAGTGCCCTCTGCACGTATGTGGGTACGCAGCTACGTCTTGGGGCGTTCCCTTCGCGTTGGTGGTGGTGAACGTTTGCATGGGTGTTTGGAGGAGCAGAGTGATTTTTCATTTGTGCCCGTGATCACTACCTAAATGTCCTTACACATAAGATGATTTGTGCCGTCAAAAAGGTAGTCGCAGTTATGATTAGGGTAACTTGCTTTCTTAGGATGCCCTGAACGATTTGATAGTCAAATAGTTGTTTCTCCCAGACGGTGAGCACTTCATGGGTGGGGACCATCCTCTATCATTCTTAGTGTCCTTGGGGACTTGTGCAGAGAAAGTCTTACAAATTACTGTTGGATGAATAGATACTGAGAGCCTTGAAGAATGTGTTTAGAGCAGATGTTTCTTAAGGATCTCCCAAAGAGTGAAGACTGGCATTCAAACCGTGTTAGGGTCTAGAAATGAAATTAATAATGTTCAGTGATACTGAAACACAAGAAATCGAATCTGAACTGATCAGCACAATAGTGAATAGGTAATTAGTGGCTCCTATGTCACTACATTTGATAAAGCAAGTTACTTGGAGGCCAGGTGAGTAGAGTATATTGTGTGCACTGCAAGGACAGATCAGTTATTCAGAGACACTGACTAAGCACTTCCTTTGTGCCCAAGGCTTCCCCTTGTTCTGGAGGAACCAAGATGAAGTAACCTGGTGACTGATGGGGGAAGTGAGGCGGGGAAGAGGTGCGGGCAGAAACCTTAGGGTGCGGTGAGGGAGCCCTTCTAAGGGAAGCACGCACGAAGGGTCCGAGTCATGGCGGCATGGGGAAAGCTGGCCTGGCTGGGGGTGAGGGCTTGCCCTTAGAGGCTAAAGGCTGCGGGTTCCCCTGAAGATGCTGGAGGGGAGGTTATTACTAGACTGGGAAGGAGAAGAAGGCCCAGGCCATGCGCCCCGCTCTGTCGCTTTCTAGCTTTGACACGAAGTGAGTCGGTTTCCTTGTCTGACCCTGTTTTCTCCAGCGTCGACCAAAGGATGAAGTTAGTAGGTCTAACTAGTTTTATAGTTCTTTTAAGGGTGAGAAACTGTGAAAACAGTCCTCCCTATGAATACTGTATCTGTTGTCATGTACAGTCGTTTTTGCCGTTGACATTGTGTGGTGGTCACCTGTAGTTTGGACTGTGTGTGATACTCTTTTCCTTCTGTTGGGAGGGATAGAAAACCTTCAGCAAGGTGACTTTTGAGATGAGCTTCGGCAGAAGAAAACCTCTTCTTATTCTCTAGGTAGATGCCTTTACAGATAGGTGATTTTTTCACATGCAGAGTTGTTTACACTGTTAGCTTTTTCTCTGAGCACACAGTGCAACACACAGAGGGTAAAGAACTGTACACCTGGAACCTGTGTAATGTTACTAACCAATGTCACCCCAACAAATTCAGTTGAGAAAATAAAAATGTTTTCAAAACTATTGAAGAGAGATTCATTTTTAGTGAAGTTTTTGGTATAAGATTAATGCTTGTTACGGAACGTCTGGACAAATACTATATAAAAAATTAATGTCATCTGTAATTCTCACATTTCAAGCTAATGATTTCTAACTCTTAAATATCTTTTCTGATACATGTGTGTTCCTTAAAACATCACATATATACAGGTGTGACACAGGGATGTGATAGGTATTTCGCAATCACGAATTTTATCCACATTGAGTGTATACTATTTGATAGAATATTTAATTATCTCACAATTTGAATTTCTGAGTCCCACTTATTAGTAGTTTGAAATTATTCACAGTGCTGTGTTACCATTGGGAATGCTTCAGATTTGATTTTCAGATTTTAATTGCTTTATGCTAAGCATCAGATCTGCAATTTTTCTTAATCTTTTCATTGTTTCTAATGTTTTCTTTCTGCTTAACTTTGTTGAAAATGTCATGGTTTTAGCATCTTTCTGTCTACCTGCTAATCGATTTCGATTATTCTAAAGGCTCTGACAGGAACCGCCGACACGTCTTGCACTCCTGTGTGCCTGACGTCGCTAGGGTGTTGTACACATTATCGACTATTGAATTGTCACAACAACCCAATGAAAGCTGATTACATCCTCATTTTATAAAGGAGAAATGCAAAGCACAAAGCGATGAAGTCAATTAGCCAAGGTCACACAGCTAGTGAGTGGAACTTAACACTGTCTAGCTCCATGGTTCGGATCATAACTGCTTCATCCTACTGCTCCTCTTGCCTTCTAGAACATTTTACCAAGGGAAAAGAACTACCCACTCAGGCAATTCTGTTATCTTTTGCTGTTAGGTGACAAACACGAGGGCTGTCTGGAAAGTCTCCAGCCTTGTAACCTTTCTCGTTACACTGACAGTGGCTGGTTTACCCCACCAGACAGCCCTCGTCTATCTGTGCCTTTTAACCTCTGTAATATTAAATGATTTTGAGGATGACGTGTCATATGTGGTAAGTTTGGATTGATCCCTAAAGAATTAAGACTAATCATTACGAGAAAAGTATACACTGTGTTTATAGAGATAAGGTTTTTTGATTTGTGATTTACTTTTGACCTGATAAATGAACAGTTTCAACTCCTTATCTTGTCAGTGACACTTCACATAAAACATTCTCTACTAAAACATAGCTAAAGATGACAAACCTACTTTAACAGTACCAGAAGAAAGTAAGATGTCAGTTGGAATGAATACCAATCAATAAGCCGTCATTCAAACCTATATATCTGTATAATACACACATCATTCATTCCCGTAAGTTATAGTCTATTTAAAAATGTAAGCAAGTACTAGCCATCTGTACTATGATGAGATACTAAGGGTTGTTTTCTGTGTCACCTCGTGTGGAAAGTTAGACATTATTTCTTTCAATCATAGGGGATAAGGAAAGTGGTTAGAAATCTTTACATCACAATTTATAGTTAGGCTGTTTTACCTGGAAAAATCTTTCTGTTATATGTTGTGTGTAGGTTGTGTAAGAAATATGGTATTGCCTTCAATGTTCTCAGTGAATATTGTCAAAGTCTTTGAAATGGAAAGATCTGCAAGATCCCTGGGGGTCTGGGAAACCTTCGGTGATATCTTCTTCAGATGAACACCCAAGACTAGTAATTGACATCAGCGTCTCGCT
Source organism: Lyroderma lyra (assembly GCA_004026885.1). NCBI lineage: Eukaryota > Metazoa > Chordata > Mammalia > Chiroptera > Megadermatidae > Lyroderma > Lyroderma lyra. Next base: position 158,821 of record PVJL010001069.1, on the reverse strand, counting down.
GTGTCCCCATCAGCGAAGGGGCCGCTTTGGACTGTATAGGTGTGAGAGGTGGGAACAGCTCTCTGGTGTGTCAGTCATTTTCAGTCCTCTACCCAAGTGAAGTCCTGCCCTCTCTCGGGCGGAAGTATTTTCACTTACACTTTCATTTATTTATTCAGAGTATGATCTGATGAGAAGAGGTAAAGAAACCAAGCATCCAGCCACTATGAAAGCCGACGGGTCACTTTCTGGATTAGGTCTGATGAATCTTGATTTCTGTCTTGAACTGCTGATGTCTCTCGCATGCTTGAAGATGGTTGAGCTCATCAGCTCTGACCACACCTCCTGTAAAAAGCCAGTGGGCTCCCGTTGAGGAGACCCCATTCCCTGATCTTTCTCCCATCTTGGAGTGGGTGCGTGGTGTTTCTACTCCTGAGAGTGCTGACACATGATCATGGGGAACTTGTGCTTGTGGTGGTCCATTCTGTTAGGTTTTATGAGCCGTTGAGAGGTGCAGCTCCTAGCCTATTCTCCCTGATGCAGTGTTGATGTCCTTAGACTCTGGGATCAGGGAGACGTAGGTGCCCTTAGTACTCCAGACAGATGCACGGTTCATATCAAGCAGGCCTTTCCTTGACACCTCTCTGCGTTAACTGGGCTATAGTTTTGAGAGGGCGTGTTTCAGCAGTGTCCATACTTTGGCTTCCTTGGGCCACATTGGAAGGACTGTCTTGGGTGATGCATAAAATACACTCATACTAAGGATAACTTACGAGCTAAAAAAGAGATCACAAAAGAGAATCTCATGATGTTTTAAGAATCTGTGTTGGGCCACATGCAAAGCTGTCCTGGGCGTCAAGTTTGACGTGCTGGGTGTATTTGATGTGAGCCATGAAGACATTGTGGTACCCAGTAGGAAATAAGAGCATTTAAGTATCATTGCAATCCAAACTTGAAAATGCGAAGTTCACTTGGAAAAAACGTGGTAACTTCATCCTTTGGTAGTGTTCCCCACAGTTGGCGATTCTTCTCATGAGGACTAATAAGGTTGCATAGATGATAGGAAAATACCATTTATGATACAAGCCCAGCTGCCATTCGTTTAAGACATAAAAGGTAACCAAGGTAACAGGTACTTAATAAATACGTTTCAAGTGCTTGTTGAACACATGAACACACAATGACAAAATTTGGAAGGAGTCACATGGAAAGTAATACAGAATTTCAAAGGTGTACATCTGGGTTCTCTCATGCCGTGCTTTCCTAATAAGCAAAGCTAACTGACGCAGGTACACTCTGGGTAGATCGTTACGAGAGTCAGTGCTTTGAAATAGAAGGTCCTGGATTGCAAACCCGCGGGTGGTTCTCCTGGCCTTTCCGCTCTAAGTTCCTGTAATGAACCATCGCACTACGTCATTCCTCTTGCCTTTCTGCCTGGAAAAGTATTTTCTTTTGCCCAGATTATCAGACTTTCTCTTGAAACTTCTGATACTTGTTATTGGACTGCAAGCAACATAGCTTTGTTTTTCACTGCAGAAGGTGGTGGTTTTTTAAACATAATCACTTAGCCTTCCTTTAGAATGTCTGGTGTTCCTTGCCATGTGTCACACGAGGATTTACTACGTATCGATTATAGTGTTGACAAACCTTTGGAAAACTATGCCAGTATTTTAGCATTATTAAACAATACTGTTGATTTTTCTTCTTCTCAGTTCCGGGATGGCGTTTGCTGTTTTATCCCATAATTTATTTTGGACACCCCGCTGGCACTATAGGAATCTTATAAGTACCAAAATCCTTGACCACGAAAACCTGTTGATAGAGCTTCAGGTGGAAACAGAAGCCTCTGCGGTACCTTTATTCATTCTAAGGTTTATTTTAACAAATGGAGACCGGGAAGGTGTGGCAGTTCGAACATTTATGCAAATTACTTGCAGAAGAAGTAGATGGGAACTAACACGGCCCTTAGCGTGGGTTGCTGAATTATCAGTAATAATATCACTTGACGGTTTCAGAATGTAAAATTTCCTTTCACACAGTAGGTACAGTCTGTGCAATGGCTACTTTTTAAGATAATTAGTCTCAAGTAGGATGGTGATAGAGAACGTGCTACGACGGTGTTTCTTGCCACGACTTAATTCTCTTAAAGCCAAAAGTTTGCAATGGAAGTCCGATACCAGGGTATTCATCACGCAGTGCTGCCTAACCCCGAACGCTGAATTCTGTGTGATGTGCGTTGTAACGGCGCCATAGAAAAGTGGCACCAGGGTTCCCTGGTGGTGCAGGGGCTGGGCTTCGGCGCTCTCAACGTCGCGGCCTGGGTTCGATTCCCAGCCAGGGAGCTACTCCCCCCCCTCCCCCCCAATAAAGTGGTACCAGCACCCAAGTGACCTGCAGAATGACACGTGCAGCTGGGCTGTCGTCTTGGAGCTCCGGCCGGGGGCTGCCCCGTAATTAGTCACATGTTCCTTCTGTGTCAGGTTTCTGTCTGGGCAGTCGTGGCGCTGATGGTCGCTGTCGTCGGCCCCTGCTTCTGGGTGGGGGGCGGGTCTTTTCTTGAGAGGGCGTTCGAAAATGCAGTGTTCAATGTAAAGAGCTGTATTTTGGGAAAAGCTGTGGTGACGCCATGTATCAGCTTGGTCATCTGCATAAATATGACTTTAATCTTCTTAAGGTATTAGAGAGTTAGTTGTGTCACAGAAGAAATGATGCCCAGATCTTCCTTCGACCGTCTCTGGACAGTGTTTGGGGAATTGTTTCCAGTGTGCCTCTGGTCCTAGCATCGGCATGGCCTTTTTGAGTTTGTTTCTCAGCTTGTCATCTTCAACAGTTCTGTCCCCATCCAGTGCCTCTACTCCTGCCCAGCTCTGTCCTGGGCTCCTGGCAGTATGTCACCTATGTTTGTTACTCTGTGAAAACTGCCCTCTCTTTGACCTCTAGTTACTCCCTCCTGGCCTTCTTAGCCAATTCTTATCATTCTTCATCTTTGTGTTCTTTTATATTATATTATGCTTGGTAGGATCTTCTTGATACATTCGCTCTAGTTTCCCCGCCGACCCCCAACAATTCAGTGGTTTTAATATACCTATGGAGTTGTTTAGCCATGGCCACATTCTGATTTTCAACCAATGTCATCATCCCAAAAGAAACCTCATACCTGGTAGCAGTCACCCCCTCTCCCGTCTGTTGTCCCATGCGATGTACCTGTTGTGGCCATTTCATAAAAATGGTGTCAGAGAATCGGTGGCCTGTTGTGTCTGTCTTCTTTCACTTCATATGTGTTCAAGGTTCATCTTGTGGTGGTTTGTATGTATAATCGGGACTTGATTTCTTCTCATGGCTAAGTAATATTCCATTGTATGATATACTGCCTGTTATTTGTTCATCAGTTGATGGACGTTTGGATTGTTTCGACCCCTTCACTGTTGTGACTGGTGCAAGTATTTGTACACATGTTACATTGACATATAAGTATTTGTACACGTGTGACATTGATGTACAAGTATTTTTACATGTGCTTGTTTTGACTTCTTTGGGGTATGTAGCTAGGAGTGGGAATGTCTGGGCCCCATGGTGGTTCTGTGTTAAATATTGTGAGGAACTGCCAAACTGTCCTCAAGTCGCTGTACCATTTTCCATTCCTACCAGCAGTGTAAGCCAAGTGTCACCTCCCCATCTTCATGGTATGTGTCATCGCGTTCGCTCGTTGTGGCTTTTCCTGTGTTTATGGACTGTTTGTCTATCTTCATTGCACATACTTTTTCCATTGGTTTGCCCACTTTTAAGGGGGTTGTCTCCTATTCTGGGTTCTGTCTTCTCGTGTTCTTGATGGTGTCTTTTAAACAAACAATAGTTTCTAACTTGGGTAAAGGCCAATTAATTCATTTTTTTGGTTTTTGTTGATTGTGCTTCTGATGTCGTATTTATGAAACCATTTCCCAACCCGAGGTCACCAACATTGCCCCTGTGTTTCCTTCCAAGAATTTTATGATTTTAGCTAACCTCTTTGTTGTCCTTGTGAATATCCATCCGGCCCCAACACCATTTCATGAGACTATTCTTTCTCATTAATGTTTCAGTGCAATACGACGGCATCATTTTAAAGTTCTGAGGCATGATACAACTTGGTGCTGGGTTTGTTATGCTTCCAGTAATTTCATATTGCAGTGTTATGCTATATGTGTGCTATGTATACCCATAAGACATAAGCTTGATTTGATAGCATGGATAAATTTCCAAGTCATTGGAGCTAAGGATTCACATGTTCACATTCAATTTTATTTTCACAATGAATGTAGTGGTTCTCGTGTTTTCCATGTGTGTTAGACATCACCTTCTTCAATTTGGCCACACCTGATTGAGATATAATAAGATGCATCTATAATGTCACCAATTTCATTTTTAAGGAGAACGTGACATTAACTCCTTTCGAGTTTTAGTGAAGTGTGTTTTCATGATGCTGTGAAAATACCACTGTGTCACTTGTACTGTGATGTAATAGCTAATGCCTCTATAAGTTGACTCATGGCTAAAATTTTAGTGACTAGAGACACGTGCTTAAAATCCTTTTAATACACGAAGGTATCCTTTAGACACCTCTTCCTTTCATTTGCCATATGTTGGAGCGTTGACTTTGTTTTCTGTTTCCTGTTTTATTCAGGACCAGCTCAGTAGTTGTCATCCCTCGCCTGCCTTTAGACATCCACCTTGCCTTGTTTTGGCTCCTCAGGGCCCTGGTGAACTTCTGAGCAGTACTGCTCAGCTCTCGTGTGAGTTGCAGTGGTACTATTTGGGGGCGGGGGCATGTGGTATTAGCTGTAGCCAGTGTCCACAGGTTACTTAGGGGGGCGTGCATGTGTGCAGCTCACTGGAAGCTGGAGCCCCCAAGAGGTCTTCCTAAGTCGTTTCCATCAGAATGTGAAGTGATACAATTTGGTGGAATGACCTCAGATGTTTCCCTTAGAGTCTGGGGGAGAAGAGAACTGAAACTGACACTACCCAGAAAGTTAGAGATGTAATGAAAACCGCGCACTTCCACCGACCTATCCGCTTTGCCCCCCAGAGGGCGTTCTTTGTGGCATAATGTATTCCCATCTTTTCGTTCCAGCATCGTTCCTTGCGGGGGCTGCTACCCATATCCAGTCTTGCTTGCGGGGACTCTACAATACCGCTAGTTGGCATTTTGCTTTCCTGAGTCAGTACACGTGTATGAAGTCCCTCCTTTTTTTCTAGGCACCATGATGAACGCTGAGGACACAGAAGTCAGACTCTGTGTCCTCAGAGAATTCAAGTATAGTGGGAGTGATAGACAGGTACTTTGATTGCTATCCCAACATGATAAACCCTGGGAGAGAGATGAGTAGGGTATTGCCACACCTCAGAGGAGGGAGGGCCCCTGTACTCAGAGGAAGGGAGTCAGCAAGTATCCCCAGTCCATGCTGATGGTAGATCTTAGTGTCAAAGGCTTGGGAAGGATTAGGCAGCGGACACAGGAAATTGCAGTGGCAAGGACCTCTGGACAGAACGGGAGTCCACATGAAGACACGTGTTGTGTATGAGAAACCGCGATGTATTCTGGGCACTCTGAGTTGTTTGGTGTAGCTGGTGGGTAATGCACTTCATTAATGAGTGTAGAGAGGCAAGAAGGGATCTCTCATTAATGGCCTCTTATGAAATATTTAGACGTTTGGATTTTTATCCTAGAGGCAATGTTGACTGTGAGTTTTAAGCAGAGAAGTGGCATTTTCAGATTCCAGCATGAGAACAGTCATTCTGATTGTATTTTAGTATGAGAGAGGATGGGGATGTGGTCAGAGTGTGGACTGGATGTTTGGACTCGAGGCACATGGGCCTGTGTGGAGCTTACAGTGGTAGAAATAGGCAAGGCATTGCACATGTCCAACTAATGTAGTGGGGGTGAAGGCTGGTACCAATTCCAAGACTGTAGGAAGTAGAAAATTTAATTCCTATAACTTGATAAGGGCTATTATATTATATTACTCAATTTACTAAATTATAGCTCTCTTTCCCAGGTTTATCCTTATCATCTTGATTGGAATTTTGAGTGTTGGATGGGCAATTTAGTGCCCAAATCTTTGAACTAATCTTGAGCTTTATGCCACTAGATAGCTAATAATAGCTATTATATATAGTCTCTTTCACTAGTCATACTTCCTTCATTTTTAAGCTCCTGGCGTCTGGTGTGGTATCTCACTCTTTTCTCCTTTTATTGGCATATTCCACTTAAAGCAGCACTCAGATCCACACATTTAGTGTGAAAAAGGAATTTGGAAGAAATGATGCCAATTACACAAGGACTTTGCATTAAGTTTCTAGAACATTTGAAAAAGAGCATATTGAAAAACTTTTATCTGTACCCTTTCAATTTTTCCTGAAGGGATGGAGCTCCTCTATTTAAGAGTCTGACTTACGTAACTACCTACCTTGGCTGTTTTATGTTTTTCCTTAAATAATTCAGTAAACCTCTTTTGGTCAAAGTAAATTCATCTTAGTTGCCAGCATGTCTATTGGGATTATTGATTGTTTACATCACACGACCCTTGATGGAAGGCCTACTGTGTTTGAACGGCTATAGTACTATTGAAGAAACTGATGGTTGTCAGGCACGTGTACCCTTCCCGAAGGTTCTGGAATCTGTATTTGGAAAGTCTCAAATCCACTGCCACCTGTACAGAGTGCCTTTTTTTGCCCCCTAATACACAAGCAATTCCTAGTATGCTATTAAAAATCTGTTGAGAATATTTGATCTTCAGATATAGTTATGTTTCCATAGATACATCTGGATTAGCTAGGTATGCCATGACAAGAAATGAAAATGTGAGATTATTATGAGCAAGGCTAGAAAACAATTAAAAGCAGTTAGCAACTTTAAATACTTAGAATCCTCACATTCAAAATGTACGTACTCTCCAAAGATAATAGCATTGCACTAGATAAACAGACCAGAAGGATGCCAGCTCTGATAAACTGAGTCAGTTGCATTAGGGTGCTAGTAAATGTCTTTTTGCATGACGATCTCATTCGTTCCTCTTGCTGTCTTTCTGTTATTCCCCCCTCTACTTTTCTTTAATTTTAAAATGCTCAATAGTGTACCACAACTTACTTTTTTCACTAAATAGATAACTGTATGAATTATTGAAACTCTTTGTATTTAAGCAAAATAAATAGAGAATATCTAAAGAGTATATAACAGTATTACTGAACACGTACTTTCTTCAAAGATGTTTGAAAAAACAAAAGGCTAGAAAACTAAAGTCACTCTCACAAGGATAACAAATTCCTCAGGGTCAGTGACATTATGGTACAAATGAGTATTTCCTTTTTAGGAGTTGGTGGATCAGGGTACTTGTGAAAGTTAAAAAATAAATGTTGCATAAATACACATCTTGATGATTATGAAGTTAGAAGGAGGTATTAAACACAAAGTCTCCCAAAAGAAAATACACAGGTTTAAAGGGTCAACGTGATTTTACTTGCTCTTTTGATGACAAGATACGTTTTATATCTAGGGCATGCTAATAATTAGCATAAAGAGAACTGCTCTACCAGCTAGAAATATCTTCCAGTTGGGAATGCTATAAGTCACATTCTTACTGCTTTTTATTAAAGGTTGTGGATAATTTCAAATTTACACAAATTCTGAAGCCATTAATTTTGTTAATTTTTGTAGAGTAGCATTGTAGGTGTATGCATTTTGCAGATGGTAATACTGTTTTGAGAATTAAACTCAGTAATGGTACATACTTTTATTACTGCTAGAAATGAGAAATAAAAGGGTACAGCTATTGCCAGATTGCATCTGGTCAGGATTGTTCACATATAGAAATTAGAATTAAAAATGTCAATGCCATAGAATGTAATTATTCCAATAAGACTTGCAGTTTACTTTTATCCTTCATAGGTAGATAATTAAGTTAGAAGCACATTCTGAGAAGAAACACATGGGTGACATAGATTGGTCTTTAAAACAATCTATATGGTATATTCAGGACAGAAATTTTTTAATGTTGTTAGCCTAGGGTTCCAAAAAGAAAAAATAGGAAAGAGGAAATCAATGCGGAATTGTCAGGTCTGCAAAATATCTTACCTCGGGATCACACAGAACTGGTTCTGAAACAAGAGTCAGAAACTTCGTCCTCCAGCGATGTTTTTTTTTTCATAAGGTGGGACTTGGAAGAAAGATAGAAATCAAACTGCCACCGTGTAGCGATTTAAAAATTAATCCATACTTGAGACCCTGCACCACCGTGTTATTTTAACATAACCTCCTTCTGTCACTTAGAAAGAACCAGAGTCAGAACATTATGGTTCAAGCAGGAATATATTACCATTGTAACTACTGAACACCCTGCTGCTTAATTAAAAAAAAGTGTGTGTGTGTGTGTGTGTGGCCTGGATATACAGTAATCTAGGAAAAGTCTCTGTGTAATAGCGAGCGTGGTATTTTTCTAGACACTGTTGGTCTCAGAGGTCCCCATTAAAAAGAATAAGGATTGCTACTTCTCACCCCTTGTCAGAGACTGGGTGTATTACCTGCATGCACAATGGAGGCATTGAGGGTAGCAGTCTACCTTGGTGATAACCTTGTTTATACACTTACAGAACGTATCGACTGCTGTATGCATTATTCCTACAGCACTACCAGAGCTTTGCTTGTAAGATTTTGTAAGAAATACACAGGAGGAAGGACACACAGTCCTCAGATTCTGAAATGTCTAATTCAGTCGCAGTGATGCAGTGCTCAAATGAACTATAGCCGATTTAATGAGCAATCTAGGACAGAGACACATGTACTGGACACACCAGGGAAAGAGATTACATGTACAGGGACTAATTAGCATGAAATATGAATACATTCATATAAGTCTTGATCTATGGGCCTCCTTCATTATTGGGAATGATTTTTGCGTGAAGTTAATGAAGAGAAATTCAGGAGTTATGCTATATAAAGAATATTAAAATAGTATTTTAACTTTTTGATTCTGTAAAGTCTCAGTTTTTGGAGCAAAAAAAAATAAATTGCATATCATGAAGTAGTGTGATCAAATGAAATGGACCCATTTTCTATAAAGTCTCAAGTACACAAGTTGGGGAACAGGAGCTACTCCTCCAATTAACTTAATGAACAAGTGATTTGACTTCTGCTTCTTGAGTTAGAGATGCACTGATATTCCAAAATCACCTTTGTATTTTAAACAAGTTGATCTGGGCACATTATATTCCAGAATATGTACCTCTAGTTAGAGAGTTGAAAACCTTGGATTTAGTTTTTTAGGGGTTCAAAGACGTCTTTATGAAAGAAATGGTCAATCTTAAGGAAGGATTTGAGAGAGAATGAAATTGATTTCAATTTGTTTAGGTCCTTAAGAAGGGGAAGCAGAGAAGTCATAGGAGGGAAAATACTCAAAGATAGATTGAACCTCTGTCAAAAAAAGTCCAGGTGTATAATATCCATTTGAATATTAGACATTTCATTCAATTTAAGCAATATTTTTATTCTGAATTGAAGTTTTGAAAAGTAGTATATGAACACTGAGAATTTAAAACTATTTCTGCTAATCACTCTGAATTTGAGGAATTCAGCTTAATTTTCACCATTTTTATGCCCTCCAAGAAAGTGTAACATTAGAATGCTTAGTTAAGTATATGGCTAGATTTTATGTAAAATAACAGTTAATGGTAATATTTTATATCAGACTTCAGTAACATTCACGTGCAGCTATGAGGTCTGACAGTTCAGTTTGCAAACTTGCCACAGGTGATGAAACACGGGTGTACCAACACGACCCTGAAACAAAGCATCAAAGTGCACGGTGGAAGCCAGGCAATCCTCCCCGACCAGAAAAGTCCCGTCAGTCCAAATCAAGAGTCAAAATAATGTTGCTAGCCTTTTTTGATATCAGAGGGATTGTTCATGATGAATTTGTACCCACTGGGCAAACAGTCCGCCAACTTTACTGTTTGCAAGTGCTGGCCGTGAAACAGACAAAAACGACCTGAACTTCTCGCCAACAACTCCTGGCTCTGGCGTCACGACAATGCACCAGGTCACATGGCACTGTGAGTGAGGGGGTTTGTAGCCAGCACACACATAACTGTATGGGAACACCCTCCCTGCTCACCTGATCTGGCCCCCCATGACTTTTCTCTTTACCTAAAGATAAAGGAAATACTGAAAGGAAGAGATTTTGATGACATTCAGGACAGCAGGGGTCATAGGATGACAGCTCTGATGGCCATTCCAGAAAAAGAGTTACAAAATTGCCCTGAAGGGTGGACTAGGCGCTGGCATCGGCTCACAGCTTCCCAAGGGGGGTCCTTCGAAGGTTGCCGTAGATAGTCAGCAGTGAGGTGTGTAGCACTTTTCCTAGGAGTTCGCAAACTTTATTGCCGGAACTCATATACTAATAACAAAAGGTGCATACAAGTCACGTGTGACTTCTGCAATGACAAGCGGTGCTCAGAGTGGTCACTGTGAGCAATCCAGAACCTCCTGATGAGAGTGAACTACTGCTTGAGCCACGCCGACCTGTATGCCTGCACGTGCTGTTTCAGTTTCCTCCCAAAGTCCCATCAGTGTAGCTGGGTTTCTACGGGACACCATGCCCTCTAAGGTCCCCATAGGCAGAAGTCAAGGGGTTTTAAGTCAGGAGAACGTTCTCGAATTTCAAATACCAATTCAAAATGGTCTTGGGCTCCTTGAATGACAACTGTGGTTCCACCATTTTCTGTGACTGTCCTGCCGGTCACATGGTGACTCTAGCATTCATGTTATTAATACCACTCTTTGAGCGAATGCCACACTACACATTGTTACCGTAGTTCAATTCAACTTCGAAAAGTAACACATAGATAGCATCTCTTAAAATGTGTAGATTTCTTTTTTGGATTTATACCATTTAAAAGTATAAAAGAGACCTTTTAAAAAGATTTCTCGAATTTGTACCTTTGATAGGCAGTGTTACCATTTTGTTATATATTTTCTTGGCGATAGGGTTCTTTTTAAAGAAAAAAAATCTGTGTTTATATCCTTATTTTTATATAAAATAGTGTCATACTGTATATATAGTACAGACTATATATGCTGCTTTCTTGGACCTAATATATTCTTGGGACATAAACTTAATATTTTGCAAATACTTGATTTGAATGGCTATATAAAACTCTGGTGAGGCCGTACAATGATTTATTTAACTGTTCCCCTGTTGCACACTACTTAGATCATTTTCAGTTATTTTATCTAATTATGCCATGTGGAATACCCTTGTATATACAAAGGCTGTCCAGAAAAACTCCATGTATAAATGCCTCTATATTTTGTATTACCGGGCTGGATATTTTCTGGTCAGTCCTCGTATATTCATCTTTGTGTAAATCTCTTAGTGAGATTAGTAATGGAAGAGATGAGATATTCTGAACTCCTGTTAGGTGTTGCTGCATTGTTTCTAGAAAGTTATTCAGATTTAAATTGCTACCAGCTGTAAATGACTGGCAATCATTTAGAACCATCACCAGCACCAAGTATTGTAAATAAGAGATATTTGCCAAATCGATGAGTGAAAAACTGTCATCTCATTGTTCTTTTTGTGTTTATTTGCTTGGTAATTATGTGAAACAGTTTTATACATATTGACCTGTTGTGTTTCTTTGTCCATTATTGGTTCATATTTTTTTTTTACTCAAGTTTATATTACAGGGATAGTGTTTTTATTTCTTTAAAGGTCGTTAGATGTTTACAATAATGCTTTGTTGCAGTTTGCTGTTTTGTTTTTAAATTTTTATTTATTAAATTCATTGGGGTGACAGTGGTTAGTAAAATTACATAGGTTTCAGGTGAACTGGTCCCCCAAGTTTCCAGTTGTCTTTTAATTTTGTTTGTAAGTTTTTTAAGATGAGCTAATAAGGGGAGTTTAACCTTTTGGCTTCCCTGGGCTGCGTTGGAAGAATTGTCTTGGGTCACCCATGAAATACACTAATAGCTGATGAACTGAAAAAAGGTCTGTAGATAATTTTCGTAATGATTTAAGGAAGTTTACAAATTTGGTTCAGGCCGCATTCCAAACTCTCATGGGCTATAGGTGGTTTTATTGTATTTTTTTGTATGTGGCAATTTGGTGGAACCATTTGAAGTAGAATTTCTCTTCAGACAGAAAAGTTTCGCTTTATTTACTCCAGGGAAACAGAGGAGAGCGTCCTCATTGCTGTATAGACTCAAGAGAAATTAGGTGGGCGGTGCTGTTCATCATCCCCGCCTCCCACTTCAATGGAACTAGCTTCCTCATTTTCATATCCCACTTCTCAAGACTCCATGTGTGACAGTCGCTTGGCAGGTTTTCAGCCCACTTTGATCTTTTACGTCTGTGATTGGGGGTGAGCCAGCTTCACCTGTTTTCTGGGCGGAGATCCCTGTCACTGCACATGCGTTGTCCAGGAGCTCTAGTGAGGGTGGCGCCATGCAGGCCCCCAGGTGGGAGACACCAAGTTGCCTGAGACTCCAGTGGGTCACGTCTGTGTCATCACACCAAAGTGTATTAAATCTGAAAGTGACCTTAAAGACCGAGGTCTAAAATTGTCACTGTGCAGATGAGTCAAGTCCAGACACAGTGCTTTTTCCTTGTTCAGGCACGTAGACTTGACTGAAGAATGGTTAACCGGGCTGATTCCCTGAGTGTCGCAGGACGGCGTAGATCGTTGGTGTTGACGTCATTGCGTATTTACTGTCTGTGCTGTAAACGAGAGCCTGATGTGTTCGCGATCTTGTAAACCAGACTACTGAGTGGATGATTCTTTCTTGTCACAAATTGTGCAGGATGAGACTTGGCAAATAACCTTGCCATTTGAGGTTTTGTTTCCAGAATGTGGTGTATGTGGTGGTCTTCTGTCTCTGGCCTTACCATGGAAAACATGTATTAAACACATGTTTCTTACAGTAGTGAGGTTAAAAAGTAGTGGGTTCTCACTGTTTACACAGGTTAACTTAAGTCACAGGCGTCACAATACTTTGGAGTAGCCATCGTTTCCTGGCTTGGGATGTACAGTCTAGACATGTCTGGTTCCTCAGATGAACTATAGGGGCTGACAGAAGTAACGCCTGGAGTTGAGTTACGATTTTATTGCAAAATGATCCCGATGCATGGGTATGATTTTGTAGTAAAAGATTTGGCAGAGATGAGCAGCTCACACTCAGGGGGTGTTATTTGGGTGACTGTGGGCGTGTACGGTGATGATTCTGTAATGAAAGCCTAACTCGGGTCCGTTGTTACTTCTGCCGGTCCCCAGATGTGACCTCGCAGGACCATAGCCCACATGACCCGATGTCAGGGTTGGGCACGAGCCTGCCTCCGGGTGGTTTATTTTGTTCAGGAACTTGAGACCTGTCTTTGGCATTGAATGTACTCGAATTTCATGTATATCTCAGCTTTATTAGTCTGCGTTCGGGTTGTTTTGAAGGATTTTCATTTTACTATGTAGATTGACAGATTTTTATACGTGTTGCTGGAGGTGCTTTTGCACTGCTACATTTTAGAAATCAAAATAAATAATCTCTATTGTTTTTCTCTTGGCAGCCCTTTTGTATTTTTTGATGGCTCTAACCTTTCATTGAAAGTGTTATGTTTGTGACATTACTTCTCTTTTTCTCTTTGTCTTCTCCCTTTCTTCCTTTTGCTTGTTTTTGAAATAATAGTCATAATAAAAGGTTAGCTTTTCAGACAGACCTGACATTTCCTTATTTCAAAATGCACCGTTCGGTTTTTTAAATAGATTTTTCTTTTTTAGTGTGGCTTCAGGCTTACAGAAAAACTAAACAGAACGTTCGGGGTTCTGGTACCCCACTTGCTTACCCGCATAGAACGTCCTCCATTACAGCACGCTCTCAGTTCACCGGCCCCGTGGGGATGGGTGGACGCCGGATAAATGGACGTGGGCCCCAAAGCCACCGGCAAAAGCCGCGGCAACCGGCAGGGACCACGTCCAGCCGGTCGCTAGGGATTGGGCCGGTGGCTTGGGTGCCAGTGAGTGCAGACGCTGCTGTGTAACATGTCGCATTCATGTGGTACATGGGTCACAGCTAGCGAACCAGTATTGATAGATTACTTTTCGTTGAAGTCCATGCTTTTGTATCAGGGTTCATCGTTTGTGTTGCACAGTTCTGTGGGTTTTGACAGACACGTTGCATGCTGACTGATAGGTGACTTATACTTCGGTGATGGTGGTGTCATTTCTTGGTTCATTCATTCGTTCGTTCCCCCGTTTTGATCATACACTTCTCCAGCAACTGTGCCTTGGGCACTCTCTATGGTAAGACACTCAGATCAGTGCCACAGGCAGCCGCCAGCCTGTATGCACCTCCAGTGATGAGATGAGCTCAGGTGTGTGACCAGACGTCCCGGTTGCAGTGGGACAGAAAACAGGTGTCCTGTCCTGTTTCACATGGGACGTCTGGTCTGCTTGCTGACATCTTGAATTTAGCCCAGTGAGACTAGGCTGACCAGATGTAGTTACTGAAACAGGACAGGACCTTTGTTTTCTGTCCCATTTAAAATGGTGGTGCAGTGGCTTAAGGCTTTGGTGCTGGTGCTCTCAGCGCCGCGGCCTGGGTTCGATTCCCAGCCAGAGAGCTGCCCCCCTCCCCACCCCCCACAAAAAGACTTCTGGTCACCCTATTTATGACGGAAACCCTTTGCTGACAGAATGTCATGGTAACTCACTGATCACTGATTTCAGATTTCTGCTTAGAAGTGTTACCCTAAGTTAAAATGGGGTGGCATGTTCCAATTATGTTTCAGACAGACATTTGCAAGGAAGCCCGGACCGTTGTCACTGGTGGGCATCCTGAGCATTTCCTTGTTTGTGATGGATATTTCTTCATATCTCCCTTATCAGAAGCTCGTGGAGGCATTAACAAAAAGGCAGTATTTTTCTTTGAAAATGATCATTCGCTGATTCTGGGGAGGTGTAAATTAATGGGAGATTTTTACTTCACTGAAGAAACCTCCCCTTACAGATTTCCTGCCGTGCACCTGTTGATTAGTGACGAATGTTTATAATGTGTACATTCTCCTGGTGGGCCACCTGTGAATGGGCGGGTCGTATTTATCACTGGAGCGAAGCATTTCAAACAAACAAATACCAGCAGAAGTAAAGAGTGTAAATATATTCTTATTTGAGTTACTTCATCTTCTTTTCTAGTTCTGTCATTCTCTCTCTCTTTAGTCCTAGCATTACACATTTACTAGCTGGCCCTGATGCCTGCAGGCTGGGCATTAGCATAATTTCGTGGTAAATTCTTAGACAATCTGCGATTGCTCTTAAAGATGTTAGCTGTTACTCTTCTCCCACAACTTTAATTGCAAACATGTGATTGGAAGTCAGGAAATCTGAGTTTAAAATCTTGGCTGCTATGCAACCAGGGGCAAGCACTTTTACCTCTGCGAATCTCAATTTCTCTGAGTGATAATAATAGCTTTTTCGTGCTGTCTTGTGGTTAAGTCGAATAATGATCGGCAAAAGCATTGCCGTGGATCCCTACTTATTTATTTGTGACAGTAAAAACTGTTATATTGCCACAGACCAGGTTGGATTTCTTCTTGGTCCATGGA
Source organism: Lyroderma lyra (assembly GCA_004026885.1). Lineage (NCBI taxonomy): Eukaryota > Metazoa > Chordata > Mammalia > Chiroptera > Megadermatidae > Lyroderma > Lyroderma lyra. The sequence goes on along the minus strand of PVJL010001069.1, from coordinate 143,222 downwards.
CGTATTTCTCATGTTTCTGAGATGAATTTATTGAGCTGGAGAGAGCTCTGTTTTCATGGCTAAGGGCTGGGCTTTGGAAAAATTTCCTATTAAATGTAGCACCACGGTCCTCTTTCTATGTGAATTGGGAAGCTAGTACTTTATTTTCTCTCTCTCAGGCTTCTGATTCATGTTTTCTTTGAGTTAATGTGGAACCATTTCTAATGTCACAAACCAAAATGCAGAAAATGGACGCATCAGTCATTGAAAATAACGTCAAAATCCATTCAGCATTTTACAATAAGAATGCTTGGTCTTTGAGTTTTGCTATAATAATATCAGGTCTTTTTTCATGTGCATGTGTGCATTTTAACTTAAATGACTGAAACGCTATTTCTGATCATTTCTATCTTGTGAGGTCAATTTAACTTTGATAGTTTCATGAAATAAAAGAAATGAAACAATTATCAGTAAACTGGAGAAACTATTGCTTCTTATCTTGTTTGTTTCGTTTGCTACTTAAATTGACATCAAAACCGAAATCAAATGAGGTTATGTTGAAAAATAGCACTAAATTTGGATGTCGCCATCATTAGTTAAAATCCGAGGGCCGTCTGGAAAAAATCCAGCCATAAATGCCTCGAGTTTTCCTATCACGTGCCTGGAGATTTCCGGACAGCCCTTGTATATCAAAACGAGTTAGTTTTTAACCAGCTACTTTTAAGTAAGCATAAAATCCGTGGAAGATACTTTTGTTTTGTTAACAACCTTAAATTTTGTATTTTTAAAGAATACTTGTCTGGTGTTATCTCTGTATTGAAACACGTGGACATTAATTCTGTTTCAAACTCTCGACACAATTCATATTTTAAAGGTATTTATTTAGATGTACAAAATGAAATGCATTGTGTTTTATCCTGCATACAAGCTGACAAAGCCGAGCGAGCATTGTTTTTTCCTAATAGTGTTCACACATGGATGGCTGGCATTCTAGAGCTGCTGTCGCTGTTGGGAGTTTTTCAAAGTGGGAATGCTCTTTTGTGAACGAGAGCCTCACCCATTTCAGCATTTCAGTTTTAGGGAACCTCTGATGAGTCATTTTTCCTACAAGGCGTTCTCTCTCCGAACTCTGGTGCTGTTTTCGCTTGTCAGGGCGAACGTTTGATGCCTCCTTGCAACCAACCCCCCTGCTGCCCCTTGGCCCCACCGCGCTGCGGCCGCCCCGTCACGAAAATAGAGCAGAGACCTGACGTGCTCACAGCTCGGGAGTCGGGGGGCCGGGGGCATCTGCAATTACTCTCGCGTTTGTGCTGTAGTCACACACTGCGGGGGGGGGAGGGGCGAGTGACGGATTGCGTGCGGCATGTTTCATTTTTTGGTTGGGAAAGTCCATTGTCCACAATATCAGTTTACTTATTTATTTAAAAAGAGTCCTAGTTTGTCTTTTCTGGAGGATAATTTTAATGGCAGGGATTTAGTAGAAGGGAATGGTAAGCCTGCTTTTGGTGTTTATAAAGTATTTGGAGGTCCCTGCTTGTAAATATGCTATAAAATAAAAAAAGACCGCTAATGCAATTGAGATAGTAAAAACAAAAAAACCCTTCTTACCATCTAGTGAGCAGACACTTTCTTTCCTTAATTTGCATTTAGAAAGCTCTAAATTAAAATGCTAAAAGGAAGGCAAACAGTTTCAGCCAGGGCTGCTGGCATTGTAAATACAACTTGCTTACTTGATGTAATTTTAAATAAATACTCTTGACATTAAGACATCATGCTTTCTGATCATGTAGTGGTAAACCACAGAATCATAGAAACATGTTTGAAGTGGGCCTAGTTTTTACCATAGTGCAATATTAATTGCATGCGTCTGTATCTTCAGATTAATTTGTGACAGCGCTGTGCATAAATAGGCTTGTATAAAGAAAAATGAGTAACTTGTTTGTCTGCAAGGCTGTCATTTCATTTGTGAACCATTACAACAGAGTTTTGTGTTTGGGTATGCAGCAAAGAAAATATGCACTATTTTATCTTCCAGATATACTTTGCTATATAGTACAAAATTATAATTGTGCAATAAAAGAAAATAAAAAACCACTGAGCATAGGTTAAGTCCTACACATAATCGAATAGACACTCAATACTGTCTTGGAGGATTGCTAGTGTCTTTGCTTGAACACAGCTAATGGATACCTTTTCTCTTCCTCAACTCCTTTCATATCCCCCTTCTCGGTCCTCAGCGCACACACCACACGGACCCATAAAGACCTGCCTCCCAATCGGTCGACCAGGCTAGAAGCACTCAGGGAAACGTCCCTGGGAAATTGCCCAAATTACCCTGCATCGGTATCTGTACTGTTTCCTCTCACAAAGAGAATCCCTGCCAACCTGGAAGAGTGACCTGGGTACTTGCACCGTCATTGGCAGCCCTCCATTACGCATCTCCTTTCCCTCTGCTGTATCTCTCCTTCCTTGCAGTAGATCATCATCGGCATGACATCGGCATGACACCGACATGCTCTGACATGTCCTCTCTTGAGCAGAAGAACCACTCTTGGCCACATGGGCCTCTCCAGCTGCTCTCCATCTCTGCTTCCCAGAGTGCAAAACCCTGTGCAAGGCCTCTCTGTCTCTCACTGTCTTTCCATTCTCATCTCACTCTTTCTTCCATCTACTCCAACTCAGCTCTTACGCCCATTACTCCATGGAGCCTGTTGTTCTCAGGAGCACCAGTGGCCTTCATCCTTGGCTCCTCATTGACTGCTCCAAGCTTCCAGCAGCATTTGATGCAGTTGGCCGCACCCTCTGTTGTCGAGGACATTGTATTGGCTTGCACGACCGCATTCTCTCCTGGGCTATCTTGTCCTTCACCATGTCACCTCTGTCTCAGTCTGCTTTGTTCCCTGAGCTGCTTTGGTGGCTTTTGAGATACCTTTCTGGGAGGGAGTCAGCAAGCCTTGCTGATGAGTTGGATGTGTGCGATGAAAGACGCAAAGCAATCATATCAGACTCCTGGTTGTTTGGCCAGAGCGTCCAGATGATGTGACATTGATTGAGAAGGGGAAGACTTGGGTAATGATAGGGACCCGGATTAGGATAAAGAGTTTAGTTTTGGCCATGCTACGTTTGAGATACCTGTGTGACAGAAGCCGTAATGAAGACGTCAGGTGAGTAGTCAGATGTGAGTCTGGAATTGCACAGATTAGTCATATCTAAGTTATATCGATTGGAGATCATTGTCATAAAGATGGTGTAAAGAACGTGTCTGCATGAAATCAATTTGTGAATATGTGTTCACGGTGAAAAAATAGGAGGCATGGTACCAGGCCTTGATGTGCAAGGACTGTCCAGAAAACGTCTGGACAGCCCTTGGATTCTCTCGGTTAGAGATCGGAGAGAGGACCAAGATCGAGCGAAGCATATTGGGCCAGAGAAAAAGTGGAAGGGTGTGGTGTCACCAAACCAAGTTACGAAAATGTTCCCACAATGAGGAGATGATCTGAGAAATTCTGTAGGAGGATCATGAGCTGCCTCTTGACTTGGCAACCTTGAACTTAGTTGATGCCCTTGCGAAGTTTCACGAGAGGGTCTGACCTAGATGCACGTTGGCATGAGATGAAGAGTGCAGTAGGTGAGGCGGGTGCATGCACCGTGGCTGGGCAGGTCCAGGGCTCTTCCCAGTGGTCTCTGCAGTGAGTGTGGCATTAGGGGACTCAATTGTTTTTGTAAAGATGGGAGATGCTAAAGCCTCTTGCGAATGCCCATGGGGACAGTAGAAGTGGGAAGGCTGAAGATGCAGGAGAGACATTAGAAAACAAAAAATGGCAACTGTGAACAGGTGGCGTGCTGTCATAGATCTGTATGTAAGAGAAATTCGCTTTGTTGGGAGCACCCTTGTCTCCTTTACGACAAGAACCAAGAAGGTGGTGTCAGTGCAGCCCTATGTGCTCGTGTCATGATTTAGGGTGTTTCTGTTGTATGGTTTCTGTCTCCTCGTCAGTTAGGTACCAGGGTCATCACCTAACAGGTTAGCGACAGTGTGGGTTGGTTTGATGAGTTGATCATTTGACCAAAAAAAGAAAGTAAGAATTCTTGGTATAGTGTAGCCAGCATTGCTGGATGGTAATTGAGTGTTCGTTTGAAATTGATGGTCATTACTACAGAGTAATAGGTTACCTTTTCCCCCCAGAAATACTCAGCTGGCCTAGGAAATGTACTAGGAGAATTAAGAGGAAAGTATGTTGAGAATGGGTGTGAGAGAATGACCACTAATGCCTAGTAATACCTATTTGACCATGGAATTGAAACTCATAGGAAGGGAATAGGAGAGGAGAGATGGATAGGGTGTCAGAGGTCTGGTGGTTTCAGTGACATTTCAAGAGTCCCTGGGGTGATTCAGCAGGGTTACTTGGTCGATTAAGCTAGTACTAGAGGAAAGAAGGTCATCGGGTATTGTGAGTGATTGGGATTGGGGAGGTTGCATTACCTTGGGTGACTTCCGTTGTGGTATGGGATGGAATGGCGATGGCTGAATTCAGGAAAAGATAGACCTGAAGAAGCACAAGAAATTGGTGGGTCTTGCATGTGGGTGATGAAGTAAGTTAGTACAGACAGCAGCAGAGGGTACGTGAAGGAAAAGATCACCTAAATTGCTTAAGTCCTCAGTAAATGAGGGGGAGTGACGAAGGTCTGAGATAAATTGGGAAAATGGTGTAGATGGATTATGCTGGCTACTACCTTTTTATCTCACAAAGCCAGTATGAATTGAAAATTAAATATTGACAAACCAATCACCGTACAACTGATGATTGAGTGAAAATCGCTTCATGCGTTGTTAGATGTAGCCCCATGAAGATGGATTCCATTGTGTGTATCGAGTTCAGATGGTGCATTTAATGAAGACAGTTCAAGTGGCATGACGTTAATAATGGCTAGCTGTGATTTTAATGAATTTCTGAAACTTAATCATTTAGGTTTGCATAGTGCCCTACCCTTTATCCAGAAAAGCATATTGTAAAGAAAGGAAATACATAAATGCCAACTATTTTAAAATCAACACTTCAGATATGTAAGGGTTATCCCCATTTTGGAGCTAAAACATGCTTTCCACTCTATTTCATAGGGACAGTAAATAAAGGATCTACTTGGAATACATCAGGTTGTTTAGCTTTGCTGAGTGGATGTATTTTGGAAGGGACCAAGACGCACGAGGAGCCCTGGTGGTGTAATGTTGGTTCTCTGTGACCGTGTGACCTCAGTTCCACACACAGAACAGTGAGGACATGGTGTTAAGATAGGTTGAAAAGATCCCCTGATTCTGTTCTGTGTTTCTAAGGAAATACTTTAGAAATATTTAACACATTTGCATGTTAGCTTTCAGTATAGACCAAATTATCTGACATGCCTATTTCTATCCACCTTGGTATTTCAAGCCATTAATGATGATATAATTTAATGCTCCTGATTTTCCTTTGAGTCTGAAATAACATACTTAAAGAAACTGCAAGAATATTACAAAGAACGCTTGTATCCTTTATCCATGTTCACTAATGTTGATACCCTTTTCTCTCTCTCTCTCTCTCTCTCTCTCTCTCTCTCTGTCTCTCTCTGTCTCTCTCTGTCTCTCTCTCTCTCTCTCTCTCTCTCTGTCTCTGTCTTCCTCTGTCTCGCTACCCCCCACCCCCCATCTCAACTTCGGGCTCCATTTCTTCTTCAGTCTCCTTTAATGGCACATTTCCACAGTCATTCTCTGTCTTTGATGACATTTGTGTCTTTGAACAAAATAAATCTCCTTCATCTTGTGTATGTCGGATAGGCCCTCTTGTGTAGATTCAGGATACGCGTTTCTGGCTGAGATTGTACGGAAGTCATGCCGTAGCGGGTACCACGTCAGGGAGCACACAGTATCCTGCTGTCCCTCACCGGTGACGTGATTTTTGGTCCCTTGGTCAAGGTATTGGACAATTTCCCCAGCGTGTAAGCATACTTTTCCACTTGAAATTGAGAAGTGTTTTGTGGGGTGACATGCTAAGGCAATGCAGGTACCCTGCTTCTCATCAAAATGTCCCCCTAGGGTACCAGGCACTTACTCTGATGGTCGTAAGTCGGTGACTTTCCAACTCCAGTCCACTCTCAACGCTGTTGGTGTCACCATTGTCCTGGAAGACCTCTCCTTTCTCTTCTATTGATTGATCTATCGATCTGTCTGCTTATTGACTGATTTATTATCAGTATGGACAGATAAATTCCTGTTCAGTGTTTCATAATTCACTACTGTCCTGACTTGTGTGGATGCTCAGTTTTAACCGGGGTCGGCCAGAGAGAGCCCTCTTAAGCTATTCTTGGGACATAGATTTTTTTTATCACTAACTTACTTTCAGAAATATATTTGGTTTTCTGTGACTGTGTGACATTTTAGTTTCATTTTATACCTGCCCTTCCTTAGCCCTGGGATGAGCTATCTTTAAGGAAACTGGTCCCCTTTAGTGAGGGATCGCATGACGAACCAATACCTGGATGCTAGGTGTGTGCTCGTCGTTACTGGGATGCAGAAGTTACTTTGTGTGTGTGTGTGTGTGTGTGTGTGTGTTTGTTTCATCTTCATCCACGCTGCCTTTATTGATTTGTAGTACTTTGGGGACCTCTTCTGATTATTTTTATGACAAATACGAAAGGAAATAAAATACTGAATACCAGAGGGAATATGGGGCCATGTTCAAAAGTAGTGTTTTATCTTTTGCTTTAAGTCCTTGTACCTCTGCCCACCTCTTCATTTGTAAAACTCCTCTTTTGATGCAGACTGCTAACCTTGGGTAAGTTACACTGGCAAGCTTTTATATTAATGATTTTTAAAAATTTAAATGTATTGGAGTGACGTTGCTTAGTAAAATGCTATAGGTTTCCAGGTGTGCGATTCAGTAACACATCATCTCTGTGCTGCACTGCGTGCTCACCCCCCCATAGTCAGTGCTCCTTCCATCACCATGGACTTGACTCTTTTACCCTCCTCTCCCACCCCCTTCCCCTCTGGTAACCACTACACTGGTGTCTATAGACCAGTTACTTTTAAATTAACAAGAGTACACAGTACTAATTACAATGTAGAATAACAGCATAATTAGATTATGACTTTTTTAGTCAAATCTTGGGGTTGCACTTTTGTGATCGAGGTGTAAAATGATTTCAAACCTAAATGTAGTAGCTTAATTGTAATTAATAAGTTTAATTTTTATAATAATAGTGTGTAAGGTGAGGAGGTAGCGAATACTTACTTGCCCTGACGTAAAGAAAATACTGTCACTTCTGTAATTGCCATATATTAATACTCTATTTGAGTTGCTTCTGTGACTGAGCTAATTAAATAGGAATTTAAAACATCAAACAGAAGCGGAACAGGGAATTCAGTGAACAAACAGAATTTACTTCTGCCTCAAAAAACGACAGTTAGCCAATATCTCTAATGATCCACTGTGGAGTTCTATAGATGGCCAAAACTCTTCTTGAGTCTGTTTATATTTTCCACTTCAGAAGTTGCTGAGATTGTGGGGTTTCATAGAGTCTTTGATTTCTTTTAAAATACGTCTTATTGTTGTTGACAAATAACATTTAATGACATTAACTCCTAGCATTCAATGATTTGAATAATTCAACTCAAAATTCAGTTTAAAATTCCCCCGTTTCATGTTCGCATTCATTTTCTGACGTCACCCTGTTTAATTCCTTTTCTCTTAAGCTTCTAATTGTTTTTCTTTTCCCTCTTGCATTGCTGGATAATTGACTTCAAGGAACCAGCACCCTCTGCACTTCAGCTCCAGAAAGCTAGTTCACACATTGTGCTGTAGTTTTTATTGCACTCAAGGCATTCATTGAGCACTTACTGTCTGCAGGGCCTTGTGCAAGGGGCTTACCCTTTTTAAGTTGTTTGAATCCCTGGTGTTTCCAGTGAAGCTGGTCGTAGAGTCTTCCCTTGTCACCAAACTGCATTATAACATCTGGTCAGAGGCCCCTCATTTGGTTGTTAAGGCAGAAGGTCAAACTTCAATGGTCATCCCATAAGGACATTTGATGACTTTCTTCTCTTGCTTATGAGTGCCTTACCTGGTAGTGAAAACAGGTAGACTTTTTGTATCTTTATCAAAATATAGTTTCCCTCACATTCCATGTTTTTCAACTAGTAAGTTTCCTCGGAAACCTAACTTGAGATCGATGATGTACTGTTTCCCCTTCCCTGTGACAGTGATAATCAAATGATGCCTTTTGAAACATTTTCTTGACCTGTCTGAACTGGGTTATTTTTGGTTTGTTTTATTTTGTTTTGCCCACTACTTTTCATTCATCTTTTCCTTTTATTGCTCCTTGCTTCACAAATAAATAATCATGAATTCTCACTGGGTTCATTAAGTAGTTAGTAGCAGTGTTATGAGTGTATTAAAAGAATTTCTTTTAGATGGACCTAATCTATATGAGGTGTCAGCAACCTACACGTAATTGAACCACGTTTGTTTGTTTTCTTTACTCTCCTACCCCCACAAAATGAAATATACTTATTAACATGGAGACTGGGGTCATCTTTGGACTTGATTCAAACGTTTCAATGTCATGAAACCCTATGGAGATGTTGCATAGCTTCAGGGAGCACGAGCACTTTGCCATGCTCTTTGACTGTTGCGTTAAACTAGACCTATGCCTCCAGATCCTTCCTAATACAGCCGTCTGAGCTGTGCTTTCTTTTTTTTTTTTTTGATTTGTCTTGTCTTTGGACAACTTGGCATTTACTTGTATTTCCTTTTTTACACTGTCTCAGTGATTAGCTGTACACTCATTACTCCCAGTAGTGTCACTTGCTGAATTTAAAGCAGATTATGTAGAATTATTTGTTTTGCTTTTACAAATCATGTGGCGTGAAGGAAGTAACATGGGTGGTAGGTATATAGAATGTTTTTCTTAAAGTCTCAATTTTTGTAAATTCTTAAAACACTGTTTCGTTTTGGTCTTACATAATACCTAGAACAACAGGAATGCTACATATTCTTTCATTCTCATTTTTATTATTGATTTAAGGAGACTAAGTTTTATAGCAGATCACATTGCTCCCTTTCTTGCCATCTATCCCATGATTAAGATGGTATCAAGGGCTGATTAGAATATTGAAGTCATTAAGATTTTAATTCTTAATTGTACGATCTCCTAGGCTGGGTTGTTAGCTTTTATGACATGAGAGGGTAGAAATTCAACAGAGATACTTACTTATTTTCTTTTATGAGCAAGGGTGCATGAGACACATACTGCAGGTGGTATTGGGAATATGTGAATAGATCATATGGCTGCTGGCTTGGTAGGCTTGGGGAGTGTGTTTAACAGATGCTTCCAGAATCTGGACTTCCAAGCATTCTCAAATACATCTGGAGATGCAGACATCTCTTCTGTGGTTTACCATGTCAGATAATGTCTGTATCTATGGCGTCTTGGTGGTTTATCACTCTTGCTCTGCTCCCTGTGTTTTTGGCCTTGTCTTTCTGACATTTTAATCGCTTAGGGGATATAGCTCCCATAACCTTTGAGTTAGATGGACACAGCTATTAAATAGCTGTATCTGTTTTACAGGATAATGTGGGGTTTCTATAATTAATGCCATAGCTTACCTATAAGAAGGAAAATGCAGTCTGCAGCCAGCCTCGTTTCCCATGGCTCAGTAAAATCGCCCGTCTGGGCTAAAGAAGTGCCTTTTCCCCGCATTTCATCTGAGATCTGACAGCCAGTGAAAAGCTTGGGTCAACCTGAGTTTTTACCACTTCCCTCGTTAGCTGCTTTGATTAAAGGGAAGAGCTGGCAGATAAGGGTGTGGGATGACCCTGATTCCCTTTACAGGCCTTCAGTACAGTGGCAACTGAGCACATGCTTGTTAAAGTCATTTCATTTGTTAATTCAAACAGTATTTCTTGAGCCACATGAAATCTCCTTTGTTAAGTCTCATGAGAGCTACAATGATGGCTGTGTTAGATCGGGACCCTTCTGTCTAGGAACGTAATGTTCAAGAGTAAGAAATGCACACTACTCGGTAAGATTACACCCAACATCTGAATGTCAGTCCTCTAGGTGAGGCTGAGGTGGCGAGGTGCTGGTTGTGAGGGGCTGAGGCATTTAGTCATGTGACTGAGAGGGCAACGTGAGATGTTTTCAGTAGAATGAATCCTGTGTGGAAAATCCTAGAGCTTGGAAGGTCAGTTTTCCCGGGACCCACAGGCCTGTGACATTGGGCTACACAGCAGAGCTGATGATCACTCCAGAGGGGTGGAACTTCAGAGGAAGTGGTGCAGAATGGTGTTAGAAAATCCCTTCCAAATTAGATTGGGAGGGCCTTTAAACGGGAGACCCAGAAATGCAGACTTGGATTGCTAAGAAGTTTGGAAGCCTTGAGGGATCTTAGAAGAACTACCTGAGCAGAGTTTTGTGGGGAAATTTAGTGGGAGCCTGAGAAGGTGACAGGGCCTGAGGGCCTGAATAAGGAAGGCGCCTGTGCGTTGTTGTTGCCTGGTAGGGTGTAGGGAAGACCTGTGAGTGGGAAAATGAATGGCAGGACTTCCATCGTAGCAGAACCTCCATCGTAGCAGAACCTGGGCAGGGAGAGGGAGCAAGCACTGCTGCGGAGGAGGATGAATCGGACGGGTCGTGGGACGGCCCGGCTCGTGGGTTGCTGCGGCCGTTGGTGAATTCGTCACGGCTTTGGATTTGCTCACATTTTTACCTCTTGTCTTTGGTCCACATGCCTTCCTACACCAGCATTTTCAAACTTGCTTCTGTGATCATTTTCCTTCATTGAAGTACATCCTTGAAATTTTCTTCCAGTGAGGATCTCTTGGGGGCATATTGCCAACTTTTGGTTTCTTCGAAGATGCTTTTATTATTATTTTTTTTATTTCTTTTTGAAAGATTTTTTTCTTGGTCTGTTCTAGGTTATTACTTTCTCTCGATGCATTGAAGACACCATTCCCCAATTATGGCTTCAGTTGTTGTTGATACGTTAGCTCTCACTCTATATTTGTTCTTTGTAAGGTACTGTCTTCTCTGGATTGAATCTTGAGGTCATCTATTAATATGTATCTCTCCTATAAAAGAGTTAGCATCACTGTGTTTAGGTGGTGACTTTTTATTTATCCTACTCGGGAATTTTGGGGCTTCGGGAATCTCTGTGTGTGTGTCTTGCTGGAGTACTGGAAAACGATCAGCTATTCTCTCCTCAAATAATTGCTTCTGCCTCATTCTCCCTTTTCTGACCTGGAAATCACGCCTTGTCACTCTCTACTTTTAACCTCTCTTGCATGTTTTCTATGTATCTCTTTGTGACATATTCTAGAAATTTTCTTCAGCAGTATCTTCTCCCTCTCGAATTTCCCTTAAGCTGTTTCTTCTGCTTCTAAGCCCACCCCTGAGTTTTAGAATTTTAATTACTACCTTTAGTTTTTAATATAAGGAATGTCATTTGTCTCGTTCCCAGATTTTCTTAGCTGTTTTAATAGTATCTTACTGTTCATTAATAATTTCCATCGCTTTTTATCTCTTGAAACCTATTAAACGTGCTTATTGCTTCTTACACTCTTAAGGCCTCATGTACACATTCATGGCCTTCAGAGGACAGGCTCACTTGCTAGGTTGCTGCCGACTTGCGATCGTGTCACACTTTGGACTCAGGCTTTTTTAGACTCTGGAGAAAGTGTGAATTCTGGCTGTGTGATTGGCTTTTGACTTGGAATTCTCCGAGAAGATTTTGAACCTCCATTTAGCACTGACGTTTTGATGTGGCCCATTTTCTTCTCAGGCCTCTTGGGAGATGGACAGGTTTATTTCTCATTAACTGTTAAACTGAGTGGTGGTCCTCTGGCGCGTATAGAGCCATTTGCTGTTCCTCTGTGCACTTCGACCAGGCCCTGGACTTGGTTTCCACTGAACTCGAGGCCTCGAAAACTGAATCCTGAGTTCATCTGGTTTGAGCACCATTGCTCAGGGTCAAAACGGGCTCTACTGATGTTTAATGCCTCTGAGTTAGTCTTTCACTTAGTCGTCGGCTTCCAGGTAGTCCTTGCTTTCTTGTCAGATGATCAGTGTGTCTAGGACAGATTTATTACATGCAGTTCTTTTCAGTGCCCCCTTTTTATGTGGGCCCGTGGCACCTCAAAATGTCTTGATTCTTCTGGTGCTCTTTCCTAAACAGAAGACATGGTACTTGAGTACAAAAGTGGTGGTGCCCCGTCTTTTCTGCAACTCAGTTACTAAAACTCATTTCTGGACCAGGAAATAATGATTCAAACCACATATTGAAGAATCAGGGTGATTCAAGAGGTGATTTCATGGGCAAGGACTATCTCCTGTCAGTCATTATGGTTTCTAGTCCCTCTTGCACAGAATTCTCCCCACCCTCATTCACAAAAGCAAGTTTTCAAAAGTGGGGGTGGGCTGGGGTGCGGTGGGGTGGGGTGGGGGAGGACCAAGAAGACAGTCACCACGGTGTCCACAGAGCAGTTCCTTCCCAGTGGGCCAGTGATCGTGTGGCATGTGTGCCTCTGTGTGCACTCGCGCGGGCTCTGATGTTTCAGCTCTGGAAGCACTCCCAGAGGCCCTGCTCATCACGTCACGGGACATGGCACTGGGATTGCTGCCGTCGGAAAATCTGTCTCAGCGGTGACCTGCCACCCGTAATGGGTGTTACCAGGAAAGTGCATATGCCAGCTATGAAGGTTCGTGCTTGTGGTAGAAATAGAGAACGTAAATCAGCCTCAGAATCACTGTTATTTAACGCAGTACGCAGCACTGAATGACTGTGACATCTTGAGAGCGATTTAATTGTGGCTATAAGGGTGACGTCCAAGATGTCTGGAAAGGTGGCTTTGAATGTATTAAATTGGAACACATTTGAATTTCTGAAGCATAGAATTTTAAGAATTTTTATTGTTTGGCAATATAGCCTTTCATTCAGTTCAGCAAACATTTTTTCCCTAGTGCCAATTTACTGAATTGGTACCAGTTTCCGGTGATACAGATAAGGCCGATGGCTCTAAGGAGCTCACACGTCATTGGGAAGCTGGATGTCTAAACTAGTGACAGTGCCCTGCATTAAGTGCTGCATCCGTGCTGGGGACAGGAAGCTGGAGAGGCCCGAGGAGGGAGGAATTCGTTGTGCTGGAAACAATTCGGGGAGGCGTCCTGGCGGAGGTGGTGTTTTAGCCCAGACAAGTGTTCTCAGGCTGAGGAAGGCATAAAGAGCTGTCAGCAGAGACACAGACTTGGGGTTTCCTGGTGCTCCGGTGTGGCAGGAACATGGGGATACCTGAGGGCGAGCCCTGTAATCTTCAGCCCAGTTTGCGAGTTCCTGAATGCCAGGCTTATTACGTAAGCTTTACCTTCCAGGTAGGGAGAAAAACTCACCACTGTCATGTTTTTCCAAGCTAAGCCTGGTAATGAACGTGTACTAGAAGTTGGAGTAGTTAGAATGGAAAAACAAACAAAAAGCAGAACAAAACTCCAGGAGAGTGCTGTAAATTCATAGCACTTGCGAACACCTCAGTCACCGTCGCACATGTTGGTCTGTCCCCGCTCGTGACGCAGTTTGCGCTGGACTCGTTTTTGTGTTCACGTTGGCTGATGTCGTGTGTAGCTGCAGAACAAGTGCATGCAGGAACGAATGAGCTAAACAGCAGTTGCTGAAGGCTCTCAAGAAGGCAGTAGAAATGGAGACAGCGTTTTGCCCAGGAACAAGCAGGCTTGGGGAGGGACGAGTCAGAGACAGTTGGTGGCCTCTGATTTGTACAATATCCGAAAACATCCAGCCATTGTCCACGTAGTGAGAACGGTTATGTGCCTAGAGACGTTCCGGACGGCCCTCGTAGGGAGCACACGTTTATAGACACAGATTTGGGAGGTAGCAAGGTCACTTGTACCTGCTGTTAAAGAATTCCAGATTCAAGCAGTAGGACAATTTCTAGGAAGGTGTGAAGAGGACAGAGAACGCACTTCCCAAGTGCTCCGCAGGCAGTCGTGTTTTCATCGTGGGTGTTTCGGCTTTTCGGTGTCATCGATTACATGCTTTGAAAGGTTTCCATGTGGCCAAGTACTGAGGATGGAGCCATGAGGGCCTTTACGTGGCGGTAAGCTCCAGCATTTAATAACTGCTGAAAATGCACGCTCTCTTCTCTTATTGTATTTGACAGGTTTTTTGTTATTATTTTCATACTCTTTATTTTGCCAAGAGGTAACTCATTCCCCAAGGTATTTTATGCCCGGGAAATTTTATTCTGCTTTGTGTAGAAAGCTAGGCTTTCTATTATCTTTGAGTGTGCATTGTTACCATGGATCATAAATTACTGGAATTACTTCAGCAAAATTCATCCGGCGATTCTTTATTTTCAGTTCGATAATGACCATGTGCGGCAGAAAGCTAGCCCAGAAAATGGCCAGCAAATAATCATCGTTGCCTTTGGGAAACAGTTACGTTGGTACATCGTGCTTTAATTGTCTTTAAATATATCAGTGGATGTGCTCACTGATTTCTGTTGTTTTCTGGTAAACCGGAATTTGCTCTTCCCATCTTTAGCAGTGGAGTTGGGTGTGTCTGATAGGTTTACGTGTAACTTGTTTGCGTAATCCCTTGGTCAGACTACACGTGTAACGTATCTGCAAAAGGCTTGTTGCGGGGCATTAACTCTAGGACCTGGCATCTCTGGAGGTTCCTAAGGGCCAGTCAGTGTTCCTCATGTTATACGTGTGATGGTTCCCCTTCATGAAAAACCATAGGCAAACACGCTAAGGGGGACAGCTTGCTACAGTGGAAGGGCTACGGACTGGAATGCTCTGTGCTCCTAGTGTGAACCCCAGATTTATTTCTGTTTCGTGGACAAAGTGAGTTCACTGCCCTGAGCCTCCGCTTTTGTATAATAAAAAGAGGATATTTATTTTGAAGAGTAATCATGATAATTAAGGGATGGAGCTATATAACCTAAGACACTCATTAACTAGGAGGTAATATAATAATCAACATCATTAATAATAACTGATACTAGAAAGGAAATTAAATGTTTGATTTTCTTTGGGCATTATTACTAAATGTTAATTCGGGCATGACATACAGCGACATAGGAGGGTACAAGCAGTAGCCTAATAAATTAAAACAGACATTTAATTGAAATGTTAATTTGCAGTCATAGTGGATAAGGCAGTGAGTATTTCCTGGAACTCTGTTGCTTCCCATGGTGACACCTTGTCCCCTACTAGGATCTTAACTGTTTCTTTCATTATACTGCATTGGAATTGTTGGAGGTAGCGTGCTTTTGTCACCAAATTGGCCCAACAAATTTGGTTCTTTCCGTTGACTGTTTTCTCTTACTAAGAGTACAAATGCAGCCAGTCAGTTGAGAAGGCCAGCCACCTGCTGTCCTATTGGTAGGCCACCTAGCTGGCCCATCTGTCTTTGGTGTACAGGGAGTCCTTAATAACTCCCGTTGGGCCGCATATGGTCCGATTTCACACCTTAAGGAATTTGGGTTCCAGCCAGTGTACTGACTTCAGCTACTGTTGTAGACGAACACTTCATATTTTAGTTTAGCCCTGGTGGGATACAATTAAATGGTGCTGTGATCTTCATTGTTCAGCAACCTTTGTAGTCCAGTAGAAATGGCCTAGGCTGCTGCTTCTAGAGCATTCCCCATCGAACACACCACCTTTGTTCATGTGCTGACTCTCGTACAAGGAGCTGTTCTTCTTTGCCATAGATGTCCACAGGGCCTTCAGGCCGCCGCTTGTATAAACCTTTAGTTCTCTAAACAAGGAATTGGAGCCTAGTTTGGTTGGTGCTACTACATACTACATTTGTGTCCCACAACACTGGAAAATGCTATTTGCCATGGCGGGGAGGGGAGCAGGCGAGGCCCACGCTCGCTCGTTGTGTGGACTCCCTTTTCCTGGTGGATGTCGTTAACAGGCAATTCCAGGAGGCCCTGGGACATTGTATCACCTTGTCTCATTCCATTACAGGTATCGATGCTGCGTGGATCACTGAGCAGTCTAATCTCCTTTGCACGGTTTCTATTGATCTTGTCTAGTCAGTCATTGTACGCTGGGTTGTTCTGAAATCATTTTGGGAATAAAAGCTGTTCTTGCATTTGACAATCAGGTTCCTTCTTGTCCAGAGGCGGGACTCGGTCACATTGCTTCCGGCCCCTTCATTCTGTTGCTAAAGCCGTTGTTCCTGCTAAGTCTCGCGAGTGAGTGGCCTTGGCCGTCGCTCCCCACCCCTTCTTCCTCGCCTCCTGTAACGTAGCATCTCTTGTCATGGGTCTCTTCAGCCCATACAGCAGTCTTTTGCACAACTTGGACTATGCCGGACCGTGCTGCTGTGGCGGACGCCACCGATGACTTTCTCTTACTGGAACATTTTTTTTTTCTTACTGTGGAGTGAGCAACGTGCTCCCCTGTTGCTCACACCTTTGGGGGTGCTATCTTCGCTCTCCTCTGTGCCTTTGACTCCGGGCAGCCTCCAGCGGCTGGTCTGCTGGCCCGACCCCTCTCACTGGCTGCTCAGTCCCCGCTTCGGCGTTCGTTCCTGCTGGAGCACTGGAGGTCACCCGGTTCCCCTTTCTCTGCCTGCACCCCCCCTCGCTTTTCCACTGATAATTCACGCAGTTTCTTCATGTAATGCTTCTTGAGTATCATGGTCTGGGTGCCGTTGGTGGTGGGAAGCAAAAGTCGTGCCAGACGTGTTTTCCCTGTGAACTTAGAACTGAGGGACGACAGTAAGATACCGACATTGGCCTTCATTGAAGACGACAGCACGTGGACAGTATCTTAGTGATGTCAGTGGGTACGGAATATACTGATCATGTGACAAGGTTCAAATAGGAAGGGGGACTTCTTTGGGTCTTAATACACAGACACAGGTTGGGTAGCAAACACGTGAAAGGAGTTGAGCTGGAAGTGTTCTGTAGTCATTCTGGAGTCCTGTCCCAACTTTTCTATTTTTAGGTAAAATCGTCCTAGGTAGACAATAGGCAAAAGTCACTGAGGATTATACCTGTAAGCTATTCATCTATATGAAGCACACAGAATAACGGTGTCCACCATAACTCTTGTAATACCCATAATGTCTTAAAATGCACATATTTTGCATGCATAACTGCAAGGGTGATTGTAAATGAGTATAACCATTTCACTTTGCACACGCACTCCTTTTGGATCTTGTCTGCGTCGTTATTTAAAAATACTGCCCCCCATATCAGATGAAATGTCTGCTCCTTTAAATGTCTCACCGGATTTATTTCCATGAGATCTAAGTGCAGAGGTAGACGTAATGGTGTCTCTTTCGCTCACTCCGTGGATTGTCACACCAAACTTGGGAGTTCATGTTTCCTGCCTGATATTTTACTACGATTTTCCAGGAAGAAACAGGAATCTATCATTATGAGTCAGTTGGGAGCTTCTGATTTGATTCTGTTTCTTCACGTTGCTTCTGTTCCAAATGACGTGTGTTGACTTCCTGCACCCTCTCTCTGGTTAGAATCAGTGCTTCAGTTCATATTCAAAGCATTCTAGGCTAAAGGCGGAGGCTCACTTTGGTGGCAGTCAAGGGGGGAAAAACAGTGAGCCCCCACAGTGATGGCAGTGAAGTGCAGGCGCGCCTAATGGCCAGCACAGCAGGTTGGGAATAGTTTGCAAGGACCGGAAGTCAGCAGGTTGCTGTCCCGACCCAGTCAGATTTATCTGCTGTCTGGGGCCATTAGCAGCTGCAGCTTACCTGGGTTAGTACTTTTTCTCTCTTAAATTTCCTATCAAGCATTCAGTGTGAGAGTTCTGAGTTTTTCTTTTATATCATGCAGGTTTCATGCTAATCTGTATGAGATGTGTTTTAATTATGTGCTAATGGCTCTGTCTGTGTTATCCTACAGACCAGAGAATTTGGGGCTCTGTACACAGGGGACGCAATGTCCACTTGAGTTTGCTTTGCCCTGAGAATTAGGGTCGAATCTTAAGCATTGCTTTTATCTTAACCTATGCCTTTATAAACAATACACGACCCTCGATTATTTCTGCCTTGAGCTCTGAAATTAATAAAAGGTCCATAGTACGCAATCACCAATTCTACAGTAAGTGACGGGATTTATGTTCTTGTTCTGTAGTCTGTCTTTTGCAGTTATATTAAAAGTACTCTATACCACTGAAAATAGCATTATTAAAAGGTAGTTCTCACTGGAGACCGAGTTTCTCATAACTGGGCCCTCATCCAAGAACATTCTGTTGAAGTTCTTAAGAGCTTACAATCCAAACTGTTCCTGGCATTTGTAGAATAAATGCCTCATGGAAGCTCACTGTGACACCGGAGTCGTGTGACTATGATATATTTAATGACCACCACCCCCCCTCACGTTACGGTTTTCAGTGACTGAACATCAAACTTAAGTGCAAGTATGGAATTGGTTTCACAGAAGTTGACTTAATTTACTTTGATAGATAGCTTCCCTCTTGAACTCGGGTTATCATCATTCTCTGTGTGTAGGTGGTATCATCAGCACGCGCTTTTCAGTGACTTAGGAAAACAAGATACATTTGTCTTCAACTACTTTCGCTTTTCTTTGCAATGGCCAATCACGTTTTTTCTTTCTCTTCGCTTCTAGCATTATGATAATCGTGTGTATAAAAGGGGGCAGAGGTCATGGTATTTATCACTTTTAGTATGTATTATGTGTATATGTGTTTTTAGTGAATGCATAAAATGCATTCTTATTTATTCATAAAACTTCTATGTACTTAGCATAAATTCTGGAAATATGAGGGCTGTCCAGAAAGTGTCCAGTCATGTAATGTGCAAAATAGAGGCATTTATGGCTGGATTTTTTTTTCCTAACTGCCCTCATATATGGCAAGGTCCCTGTCCTCAAGTTGATAACGGATTTAAAAATAGACAGAGTGTGCCCCGAAGGTCCTGTGTTTTCTCCTAAAATCTCACCGCCTGTCACTACTTTGAGCCCCACTGTTGACCAAGTTTGCCTCTTCAGTGTTAGCTTCTGAACTTTCCGAGACCTTGCAAGGAGGACTTGCCTGCGTTACTGTCTGTGATATCGGCACCGCTCAGTTTCGGGAGTGTTGATTGAGCCAGCGGTGTGTCGCGTTACATGCCTTAGGACAGTTGGTCCAGACCTTCCTAATACCCAGAATTTCCTGGGATGTTTTTAAGAGACCTGGGATCCAAGGTTCTGCCTGTGGAAAATCCGGCATTCCGATTCATAGCTGTGGGTGTGCTCCAATCCAGATTCCGCGTCCGTATTGTCCGTTCTTGGGGATGTACCACATCGGGTGACGGATAGACTGGGAAGCAAGGGGGCCATGAATCTGTTTGTCCTAAAAACACAATAACCAAGCTAACTTACATTTTGTTCTTATCATGACTTGAGGGGAGGTGAGGAGGTGAGTGCGTCCCTCCCCTCCCCTCCTCAAAGTGTTTCTGATGCTCTGATTGCTGTCAGCACAACGCGCCCCGGTGTCACAGCTCCTGAACTAAAGAAGCGCACTGCCGAAAGAGAAAATTGAAACCAGTTGGAATCCAAAAGGGGAAAATAGAGACGATGTAACTGTGGTGTTCCCCATTGAGCTCAGCCAGCAGCAAACCAAATGGAAATACTCAGTAATATTTTTATGTCCATGAAGTCGGAGTCGTGTGTCTCATGAAATCCAAAGGTCTTGTGTTGTGTGTTTTTTATGGCACTCAGGTTTCATGTTGTCATAAACCAGCGTTGCCCAGGCGCAGCCGTACCAACCCTCGTAGCTGCTGTGAGCTCTCGTGCTACCCAGATACTGGTAGGGTGGTAGATACGAATTTTCCAATTTTACGAAGGCTCATTTGTTGTTGTGGTCATGCTACATGTAGAATGTGATAAAATCACATGGGAATATATGGGACATATATAGGATACACAGAAGGTTTGGGATCGAGTCATTGATCCCTGTGGGATTGACATGTTGAAGAAGTATGAGGAACATAAATGTACTGAATTAGTGGATGCTATTTGAAAAACAGACTTCTCAATCAACAGTCATCGTGAGGCACTGGTAGATGCTAGTTTTCAAGAAAAGACTCGAACACCTTCAGAGGCTGAAACAAGGATACATGGACCTCAGTTGCTAAGGGATTGCCCATTTAACGAGCACCTATGCTGTCGGGGGTTGGTGAACTACGGAAGGCAAACCCGTGTCACCTGGTTTGTAAGTAAGATGTTATTCGATTGCTGCCATGCTCATGGCTTAAGGACTGTCTATGGCTGACTTCATGCGACAGTGCTGGGGTCAGATAGAGTTGCAAAAGAGAATGTCTGACCTGCAGAGCCTGAGGCATTGACTGTCTGGTCCTGCCAGTTCAATTCCCGGACCAGCAGTAGCCGACCGTTCGGCTTCCCGGGGCCACACATCAAATACACTCACGCTGATGACACCCGATGAGCTACGACAAAGGTCCGCGTGTCATTTTCGTCAGGTTTCAAGAAAGTTTACGAACTGCTGTGGGGCCGCATTCAAAGCCGTCCTGGGTCACAGGCTGGACGTGCCCGTCTTAGAATGTTCCTCACCAGCTTTTCAGAGGCTTTGCTGGTTCATCTCGGGCCTCTTCGGCGTGGAGGTGGTCGTGACTCATCAGGGAATGTTCTCTGGCTTGAGCTTCGTCATCAAGCCTGTGCCTCTGTTGCACCTCGCAGAGCCATTTTTAGATCCAGTGACTTCTCTGAACCCTTAGATCCCTGAAGTAACCCCTAAGCCTCTCAGTCTAGCTCCTCATTCCTGAGTTACTAGTGAGTCAGCCGGCCAGGTGAGACCAAGGACCATGGACCACGGACCACAGACCACGGACCACACTCCACACTCCCTGTCGAGGCCACCTCTTCCCTGCCTGCCCGAGGTTAACCAGCGAGCAGCACCAGCACCTCGTGCGGGGTCACCGCCCACTGTGCCCAGAACTCGGGGTCAGGCTGGGCGGGGGTTTGCCAAGCGTGGGGAGAAAGGGAAAGCTCGGCCTGGACGTCGCACTCTCGAAGGGACAGCGGGACTTCCAAGCAGGGGTTGTGTTCAGCATCTGTACTGAACCCTGTTATTTGAGTTACGTAGTAATACAGGGGAGGCAACTGGGAGGCCCTTTCTGCGTCTGGGGAGAACGGTGGAGCCTTGTGCCAAGAGCACGGACTTGGCACTCAGACTGCCTGAAATCGGATCCCAGCTCTGCTGTGCAACTTTTCTCTGAGACCTCTTGCAGGTTTCTGGGGACCTGTTGGTAACATAGGCATCATGACACTGTTAGGGACCAAATGGGTGTGTCTCCCCCAAATTTATACACGGAAGCCCTGACCCCCGGTGTGGCTCTTTTTGGAATTGGAGCCTCTTCGGAAGTGATTGGGGATAAATGAGCTCATAAACATGGGGGCCCTGATCCAATACGGTAAGTGTCCTTGTAAGAAGACACCCCAGAGAGCTGGCTCACTTACTCCTGCAAGTGCGCGAGGGAAAGGCGAAGTGAGCACAGAGCAAGACAGCAGGCCTCAGAGTGAACCCTGCCTTGCCAGCACCTCGGTCTTGAACTTCCCAGGCCTCACAACTGTGAGAAATATCTGTTGTTTAAGCCACACACCAGATGTCATTTTGTCACGTCATCCTGAGCTGCCTGATACAGCCCCCCACCTTGCACCATAACTAGGAAAATCCGTGCAGCGCTGGGCCTGCCGCTGGTTGTGCGTCTGTTCTGAATCATTAACATACACCCGACACGTCCCCGGGTCCATATGATTCTGGGACTAGAAAGAAGCTGGCATTTGCAGACAC
Source organism: Lyroderma lyra (assembly GCA_004026885.1). Taxonomy (NCBI): domain Eukaryota; kingdom Metazoa; phylum Chordata; class Mammalia; order Chiroptera; family Megadermatidae; genus Lyroderma; species Lyroderma lyra. The sequence goes on along the minus strand of PVJL010001069.1, from coordinate 121,409 downwards.
TCGGATTTGTTGAACTCTTAAATGGCCTTTGCGCTGAATTCATTCATTTTTATAGACTGGAGAGCGCTGTATTCCAACCAGCAGTTCTGTTTGTTGCAGCATTGCTATTTTCATCTATACAGGAAACGTTTGTGCAGTATTTTAATATTTTATTGCAATTTGACCCTCCTTTATAAATGGTAAGTGGTGAATAAGAAAATGAGTGTGCTGGTGCTAGTGACAAGAAGTGTGGCTATCAGACATAATACGATTGTGAAAAAGATGCAGTTCATTAGGCATGTGGGTCTTTACCCCTCCACCTCTCAGAACATGGAAGTATGTTGTTAAGATTTTACAGTTTTGAAATTCATTGATGCCTTCCGATATGCCTCTATGACGAGACTGCGTTTTGGAGTGTGTCACTTCATTCCTCTTCTGCTCTGTCTATTGATCCGGCGATGTCTTAGTGATGAAATCCTTTGGTTTCTTCTTCTTCCTCTTCTTCTTCTTCTTCTTCTTCTTTTTTTGGTGGCGGGGGGTAGTTCCCTGGCTGGGAATCGAACCCAGGACGCAGCATTGAGAGCACTGAAGCCTAGCCACAGCACCACCAGGGAACCCCAGGTTTTTTCTTTTATTGTACTTTGCTATTCATTTTTGAACTGATAATGTATTGACGTGGTTTAAAATTTAAGAGGCACAAAAATAGCATGGGGGTCAAATGTCTTCCTCTCGCTTTTGTCTCTCAGTGGCTGAGCTCTCTCTCCCGAGAAATGACTGCTGTAATCGATTTCCTGTAAATCTTCCCAGAACCATTTTACACATATACCAGCAAATATATATCAATATTACTCCCTCTTTTTCCCATAAATGGTAGTATTACTGCACAGTCTCGTAGACCTCCTTTGCTTCCTATAATGGTGTTTACTGAAGAGCATTCCATATTGTTCCATGAAGAGCGTCCTTGGTGTGAATATAGCAGTGGGATAGTTCACTCAATGGGCATACCATGGACTGATCAGTCTCCTCATGATGAACTTTGGATCATTTCAAATCATTTGCTGTTATAAACAATGCCTAATATACCATAATTAATTCAATTCGTCTCCGGTTGAACATTTATAATAGTTTGCTTAATAATCCTGGAATACCTACTCTGACACGGCAATCATTGTGCACAAATGAGAATATATTATATGTGGGATACATGCCAAAGTAATCGGAGTACCTGTTGCATGCCAGGTGTCATTGTAGGGGCTAGTCCATAACAGAGAACAAGAGTCGTGAATCCCTCTTTTGAACAGAGCGTACGTCAGAGTGGAAGGCATAGACAGTAAAGAAGTACGGCATGTGTCACGCCGGATGGTCACTGCCATGGAGGACTAGACCTAGGGGAGGAGCTGCAGCTCTAAACCACATCCTCAGGCAGGGGTTCCATGCGAAACGGATGCTGACTCAAGATCTGCAGGAAGTGCAGAGGCGCTGCTGGGGGCAATGTTCTGGTGTGTTTGCAGAGCAGCGCGGAAGCTCGCGTGGCTGGACTAGACTGAATGAGAGGAAAGGAGTAGGGAGCGAGGTCTGAGTAGCTAAGGCGGGGCGTTGGAGAGAACGTAGGGCCTTCTGGGCCATTGGCTTTCACTCTGAAGAGGTACAGAGGCACGGTGGAGACCGCGCGTGGAGCTTCCGCCAGAACCTAGGCTAGAAGTCAGGGTGGTTGGGAATCCTTCAGTGAGAGAGCAGACACAACGATGAGTCCACTTTCTTCTTCTTCTTTCTGTTTTTGGTTTGGCTTGAGCAATTAGGGTTGAGTCGCCATTGATTGAGAAGAAGATTGCAAAGCATAAAATCAAGTATGGAAGTAACGTGAGGACTTGGGTTTGGGATATGCTGGATCGGAGATGCTTATTCGACAATCAAGTGGGAATACCCAGAAGACGAGAATCGTCTTTTAGGTTCCATAGTTTCTCAGTGTTCTTGAACTTGAATATATCCTTGCTGAGCTCTGCAATGCTGACGTTCTCTTATACCTGCTCTGGTGACGCCTGAAACCCGGACAGGAAAACCCTACATTGCCGAGTTGAGAACTGGCTACAAATATTTGGGGCTGTTCTTCTGTTCATGTGGCTCAGCAAGGTTGACTTTCTTCTGCATCTCACTGAATTGTGTGTAGCATTGTACCAGTCTGAGACGGACCACATTAAAGAAAGAGAAGCCTACCTAGGCCGAATATTCAAACTGTGTTCTCGGCAAGAAATGCCCTAGGAACCTGCAGGTACTGGGTTTTAGCATCATAATTCCTATCATTCTGCTTTTCGGAGTACAGTAGACTCTCAGTTAACCGGCACCCTTGGGAACTGGTAGATGCCTGGATACATGTAGTATTTCTTCGATGTTTTTTTTGGCTGGTTACTTGAGAACGCTGGTTGCTTGAGTTCCAGTTAACAGGGAGTCTACTGTATTCCTCTTAGTTCGACACACATACTCTTTGAGGTTTATTGCTGGATTTATTGACTTGTGACACAAATGAAGCAATTGAACATAATGGGAGCTTGGATCTCGGAGTGCCTGAGATGGTCAGGAAGTCATCACTCCATACTGACGTAGCCAGAGACAATGGGCACGTGAGTGTGGGATGCCACGCCACACCTCGCCACGTCACGTTGGTTGAAGGTTAACCAGAAGAACATCCACAGGCTCATTGGTCAAATCCTGGCTTGAGGTCAGAACCGTACTTCCGTTTTGGTATTTAAGTTATCACTGCAAACAAGGGAGATTTCTCCCAAATTTCCTCTATGACAACTTGACTTGGCCTTCTTTGAATACACAGGATCCAGCAGAAGTTACCGCTGAGACTTGAGTCATGATTTTAGTACAAAATCAGAACCATGCATGCTTAGTGTTTTGTAGTAAAAGATCGGTAGAGATGAGCAGCTCATATAAAAGGGGGTATTATTTATGTATCCATAAGCATGTATGGTGCTGGGTTTGTAATGAAGTCAACTCAAGTCCAGCGTTACTTCTGCCGGACCCTGGACGTTACCTGCCAAGCTATTGAGGGCCACCTTGAAGTGTACAGTGGTAGCTGTGGCACATTGTTAAACATGGTGTTCTGCTGGTATTTAGCAGCGTTCAGTAAGGGGCTTCATGAACAGGGGTATGATGAGTGTATTAGTTATGCAGATGGTAATTTGCAGTAGCATGCACTGCCCGATTTGGGGGGTTCTAGTCTAAACTACAACAGTAAGATTTGTTCCTTAATTAGGAAATCGTTATGGAGTGTGCATGTGTGCTTCCCCGAGTTAGAACCATTCCCCTTGTTTAGTGTGCTGTGAACTTCAGGACTGCTCCTGGCTTCAGGTGCCAGGCAGGTGTCTGAATGAAATCTGCCTTTCTGTGAGTCGCCTTAGTTAGTGCCCTGCTGCAGGCAACTCGGGGAGGGGAGCTTTCACAGCTGGACCAGGCAGCCTGACAGGAGACGGGGATGCAGCCTCACACCTCACGCTGCTGCGGCGCTTCCTCCCAGGGCTGGTAAACGAGCGCGATGTCCCCCCAACGAGGTCACAGACAGCCCACGGCAGAGTCGTGCTTGCGTCGCCAGCAGGCTCATCTTCCCCTGTGTTTTTCATTACTCTCTCCTCTCTTGTGTCTTGGTCTTTGGGATTGCCAAGGCCAACAGTGTCTAAACTATGAAAAGGGAATACGATGTTTATGCAGTGCAGTCACATCATTTTGATTTTTCTGTTGACAAATGCAGATTTGCAGAGGCCGAGGTTGCAGACACCCGAGTACCGGCCTTCCAGAGTGAACGGATATTAACATGTAGTCACATTTGCCCTGTCTCTTCACTTGGAAGGAAAGCATTGGAGATAAAGTTGATGTTTCCAGGGTCCTGCTGATTCCACTATCACTTTGCTCCCCCAAGGTGACCACCGTCATTAACCTACTGAGTACCTCGTCTACGTTTTTATCATTTTACTGTATGCGAGGGTACCTGCTCATCTCTAAGCAATGCAGTGCATGAGATCGGTCTGCTTTATTTTTCCTTCATTTAGATGACTGCAGTTCCTCGGCACACACGTTCTCCACCATGTTATTTTCCCGTTCAGCATTGTATTTGGGATCTCTCTTTGCTGAGAGATTGAGCTGTGGCGTAGATCACTATAACCTCTGGTCGATAGTTGTGTTACTGTCCCACCATGCATTTACCCATTCCATACCCCCTAGCACGTGGGTTATTTCCAGTTTTTTGTACTGTTTGAAATACTGCTGCCGTGAACAGCCTGGCCTCCTTGACCGTTTCACCTCTAAGTGGAAGGATTGGGTTATACTTACAGGAAGCCGCCTTAAATCTCTTAGACATTAATAAATGTCTGTTTTAATGTTGTTGTCTGAATTTTTGCTGCCCATGTTGGCACAAATTCTTAGTCCTCTGCCTCTTCATTCATACTGGGTATTCTCAGCCTTGTTTGTTATTTCCAATTTGATGACTGCGAAAGAGTATTTCATTGGATGTGTTCATTTGCATTTCCCTGATTGCTGGTGAGGTTGAGCGTCGTTTTATTCCTGGCTGTGCGAACTTGGGCACATGACTCCATTTTTCTGTTCGTTAGTTTGCTCCTTTGCAAAATGACAATGGTAATACCTATTTTATGAGGCGATATAAAAATTAAATGATTTCCAGGCACCGAGCAGATATTTAATACAAGTTGATTGTGGTGGTGATTGCAATGACTGTGGTTGTGGTTACTATTTTATTAGTCCTACTACCACTATTATTGTTATTATTACACTTTTATCTTTTAGCCCATTTTTTCAGTTGTGCTTGCATGGTATTTCCAGAAATCCAAGGATGAAGACAATTTAAAAATAGTGGAGAGTAACAGTTAAATAAAAAACAAAAATCATCGCAGCTTTCACACATAGTGATCATGGAAACGTTCCCCTACCTGCCAGGTCTCATTTGTGCCCATTTTAACAATGAGTGATTAACTAAAGTTAAAATAAGTGCTGTTTCAACTAATCCATGACAATATATTTCCACATAGTTAGAATCACTTCTGGAATTGTATATACATAAGAATAAAATACATATTTATGCAGGGAGATCACAGTTCGTACATTTGGATGATATATCCAAAATAACAGTTGGACATTTACTTGATTATACATACATATAACGCATGAAGATACATAAATTTTCAATTTGGTTTCCAATACTGCTGTTACTAGCTTTTTTAACCCGGGCATCATGCACTTAATCGACAGTGGCATACTTCTATTAATACTTCTCCACATAGCCCTTACAGTATGTTACTGCATATCCGGTGATGCTGATTCAGAGATACAGTATTATCTGGTGTGGGACTATGGCTTCCACTAACAGAAAGAGAATTTGCTGAGTGATGTGCATGTGTGCATTTAAGCTATGTCATTATTGCTGAAGAAGATTGCATGTGTTAGATATCTTTTGCAGATGCACACATATTAATAATTAGTAGTTAGCAGACGACCATGTATTTAAGAGCATGAGTAGACATTTCAGTCTTGTGTACCATTCTCTGCTCATGCTAACATAAAGTACGTGTTCTACAAGTATTTGCTGAATGAATGAATGAATGAATGATGCTGACTTTAGGATTCAATCTTTCTCACTGGAATTTTGAGATAAGTTGAAGTGGTTATAAGAATTTATTATGACTTACAGTTAGTTATCACTATGTACATTAATCAGTATTACCCACTTATAACATCTTAGTGTTTGCTACAAATTACTGATATCTTGTCACATGTTCTGTGTCCACTGGGGTGGCAAAAATTAATAGGAGATTTCTGAACATTGCCTAAATTAGACTGAGGAAAGATTACGACCATGTTTCCTTTATTTATGCTGATGCGCATCTCTCAGTTGTAAAGGAATAAATTTATAGTACAATGGCATGGTAAAAATCCATGTATTAAAGGAAATATAAGAATACTCAGTGGGCATTTTATTTCAGATAATTAGTATCTTGATGTTAACATGTCTTTAATAATAATACAGTGTAGTTTTTGTTACATTATTATCTTCCTGCAGACAGTATTTTATAATGTTTCATTATTATTTGGTTGATTAGCGCTGCCAATTTCTGCACTCAAATTAATTTAATCAATTGGATTCAAACCCAGTGGCGAGGTGGATTTTCATTTGCACGGGGAGAGATTACATTTGACCGGAGGCCTCATTATGAACTGGAGGACCATAGGGCCATGGATGACAAAATCAATTCTTGCAGCTTTTGTATGGAGGCTTAAAATCCCTTCTGTTCCATCCAAGTAATTTCAAGTCATTATAGAATCCTATCGTTTCTTTTAAAGTTCTAAATTAACGTGCTGTTGTCATAAGCAGATGGAATGTGAGATGTAGTCTCTTAACAAACTTTTAAGTGCACAGTATAGTACGTTAACTGTAGGCACAAGATGGCACTGCGGAGCTCTAGAACGTACTCTTGTCCAGTCTTCTACCCTCCAGCCCCTGGCAACCACCACTCTACTCATGGTTTCTATGAATTTGACATTTGAAGTGACGCGTAGAAGTGGAGTCATGCAGTATTTCCCACCTGTGACTCTCTTATTACACTTAACATAATGTCCTCCAGGTGTATCCATGTTGTTACATGTGGTGTATTTCCCTTTTTAAGGCTGAGTAATATTCCACGGTGTATGTGTGTGTTTCGTACATATGTGTATATACATTACACATATACACAAATATGTAATACAGAAAAATATACATATGTAATACACTTGTGATATGTGTAAAACATATAAAGTATATGCATATATTATAGATACTCATATATCACATTTTCTGTATCCATTTACTCATTAATGGGCATGTAGGCTGCTTCCATATCTTAGCTATTGTGGATAATGCCGCAGTAAACATAGGAGTGCAGACTTCTCTTTGAAGTTCGGATTTCAGTTCTTCTGGACCTATACCCAGAAGTGGGATTGCTGGGTTATACGGGGATTCTGTTTCTAATGATTGGAGGAATAGCCATACTTACTCTCAGACAGGCTGAACCGTTTTATATTCCCACCAGCAGTGCACAAGGGTTTTGATTTCTCCACATCCTCACCGACACTTACCTTTTGTTATTTTGTGATGACAGTCATCTTAACAGATGTGAGGTGATATCTTATTTCAGTTTTGATTTGCATTTCCCTGATGATTAGTGATGTGGAGCAGATTTTCATAGACCCATTGGCCATGTGTGTGCCTTCCCTGGAGAAATATTTATTCACGTTTTAATGGAGTTAGGGAATTGGCTATTTTTAAATGAATTTCTGGAATATTAAAGATTTAGAAGCATAAGACACATATGGAATAAAAGCCTCTTAGGACAAGTGGCATTTTGCAGTCATTATAAATGCAGGGGAGTTGTAATAAATGGAGCCTTGAGTACTATTTGGGGAAGTTTTATATAGCATTGCCTTTCAAATTCTCAGTCTAAGCCTGGGGTTGTGATCGGTAAGGAATGTTCTTAAAAGACAGGAAGTGCAAAGGCAATAAGGGCCACTCACTGCTCCGTGTCTTCTGATCATGGCCCAAACATGATTGTTTCTGAAAGCCTGTCTAGTTAAGGGACTGTTTTCAACCAGCTTCACTCTATAATTCTCAGAACAGCAGTGTCCCCTCACCCAGACTTGAACCTAGAATAAAGCCAGATTGCATCATGCAAGGAAAACGTGCCTAGAGTACATACGCCGTAGGCCGGCACCCGTGGGGATTTGGGGGTGCGGATAAATGCATGGGGACGCTCCGTTAACCAGAACTCAAGCAGCCAGTGGAATCTGAAGCAATTTGGCAAAAATTTTGGTTGCCAGATCCTTGCGTGCCGGTTAACGGAGAGTCTACTGTGTTAGGAGTCACAAAAGGAAACTGTGAACTCTAGGTATTTAAGACTCCTAATGTTGAACAACCTGTTCGCTGAAGAGGGGCGGGTTGAAATACGTTTTAATGAGCGCAGTTAAAACTTAGGGAGGCGTGCATCCGCACTGAGCGCCGAGCCTGCCTGGGTGAGTCAGGCGCCTGTTCGTTATCCGTCTGGTAACCTGTCCATCACACAGAGCTTTTCGTTTCTGTATGTGCTTGCTTGTCCAGTCTGCCATGGCGGGCTTTAACCCAATTCCCGTTTGCCCCAAGATAACTCACAGGTTCCGGTCTTCAGCCTCACCCCCGAAGTTTGCCATGAAATACATGATTTTTATTATTTTCGCATTGCTCTACTCTATTGATAGTCTTTGGAAACAAGTGACATCATTCTATTTATAATATTCTGTTTTTAGTAATGTTATCTCCGCTTATAAAATATAGCAGTTTTCTATTGCTAAAAATCTCAGATCCTACAAAACGTAGCATTCCTGCATGTGTAAAATATTGTTAAATGCTGATCACCATATACATTTCTATTACATTAGGATTAGAGACAGGTTCTGTTTAGAAATAACTCTAAGGACAGTTTTTGTATTTTATTTCCACATTGAAAACCAGTCAGATTTGCTTCAGCCTCAAAGAGCATGTTTATGTAAACGTAAATGCATGTGGCTGCGAGCTGTACTTTTTTTATTTCTAAACAGGAAATAGGTTAAGGCGTATCAAGAGATGAGGACAGTTTCCTTGACTGGGTTAAAATTATCGAATGATTCTAGACATGATTTCAATGCAATTCGGATAATACTCTTTTATTCACAAGGGGAATGACTCTTGAGCTGTCATTTCTTTATATAGAGTTGTCTTAAGCTGGGAGTGGCTTGACAATTAGAAGAAATTAAAATGCTAATTATTGCATAGGAAAGATCCTTTGAGGAACATCCTTGATGATTTCAAAAGAAACACATTCAAAGTCATTTTTTTCAGCAGTAGCAATAACTCTACAGGGTTGAGTAAAAATGGCCAAGTGCTTATATGACCTTGCCTTATTTGATGATTGTATAACATGTCTCGGAAGTTTTCCAGACTGCTGACACCTCCGAACACATAGCTTAGCAAAAACGCACTGTGGTCGTGTGTTGATTTTTCATCTCAAGAAGATCAGTAAGTCCTTTGCGATCACCTCAGCAAAGATCAGATCCATTCAAATAAGAAACATAATTATTGCTTCAAAATATTATATTTTCAAAAGTAATAAAGAAACAACAGGATTATGGCCAGAGGATGTGGCAGTGCAGTGTAGGAGCATGAGTTCGGGGGCAAGGAGCATATACCACTCTGCGTGAGTGAAGATTACGTTGGCTTTCCTTTCCTTAGAGATTTTCATGGTCCTTTTACCTACAACTGTTTCTGTGTCAGAAGCAGTAAACGGGCAGCCGTGAGTACAGTGGTAGCTGTAGAACTTTTGTATTTGAGGGGGTTTAGGAATTCGACTAGAAGCTTCATTTTCATAGTGGACAGGCACCTTCTTTTTTCATTTTGGTTTTGGGGAGAGCTTCCTGGGGGACGGCTGATGGAGGTTTCGATAGGTATGGCCACTCCTCAGCAGTTCCAGGTCACTCTTAACTGTTTCCAACTGGAGGCTTACTTTCTGAATGCAGCAGAAATACGTCATTTGTCCTAAGAAAGCAAACAGTACTGAAAAATGGCAGAGACTCTGAGGCTAGCAGAATACTGTCTTGGAGGTTTGTTAATTATGTGGATGCAGATGGATGCTGCCATCATCCAGCTTGCACATGGTTCCTGTCTGTTCTTCAGCATGGTCTCAGCAGGGATTTTTACATGGCAGCCTGTTGAGCAGTTAAAGTTACCTTCAAAGCGCTTCCATAGAGTTGAAGAGATGCCTGAGTTTTCACATAATTCAGGATAAACACATGTCTTCTTCCTCATTTAGTCCAAATTAGGGAGATTTTACTATATATTCAATTCTAGTGCTGCTTGTTAGGTACCTGGGAAGGGAGTAATTAATGTTGCACATTAGTTAAGAAGAAGCAATTGATTTTTGGTTCTATTTGGCTTATCTTTTCTGCTTAAGTGCTGATATTTAATTGGTAGGGAAGGCGCCATACAGGTCTGTCCTTTTATGTTGATCCTTTTCCTCGAACTAATGAAATAAACACATTTATTGATTTGGGCATGGGCTTTATTAATGTCTTTAATATGCCTTACTAATGTTACGGCGTGCATGTGGATTAGTACCAGTGTTGTTTACGATTCAACCCTTTTCTTTCAGTTCAAAAGAACGTGGAAGCTTCAGAGGAAAAGAAGAGTCTGCCTATGAAGAAGAGAGTGAAAGAGTTGAGAGTTCTGGATCCCAAAACCGCCCAGAACTTGTGTATGTGATATTTTTTGTGTCGGGGGAAGGGAGCGGGTGGGGGTGGTGTGATGGGGGAGGGGGTGGCTCGTCCTATGTGTTGAAACAAAGTCGTCACTTGCTTGAATAAGTGTATTGTGCAGCGTTTAGGCGGAGTGGAGACCACCCTAATTTAGCCTTGCTTAGGCTAGGTCAAATGCAGGAGGAGGAAAGCTTTGGAAAGCTTCCGGGAACTGCAAGTCAACCAGCGAGCACAGAGGTGGAGGGAACACGACTACATTTCCCCGGCATGGGTGCCGGGCAGCGGAGAGGCTCCTGTACTGATCCCGAGGCGTCGTTAGAGCTCACAGTGAGACAGAAGGCAGAGGCGAAGGAGTGTCACCTGTGTCTCCGTCTGCCAAGGCACGGGGGCCATGGTGTCACTAGTCACACTGAGCAGTTCCTTTCACTGCTGTTCCTTTGTAGGTGAAAACATTGCGATGTAAGCCAGGTAAACTGTTAAACACTGCCCTTTCAAACTCGTTCCTGATCCTGAAAACCTTTAACGATCCGGTCGGCCCTTAAGTAGGTTTTTGCCTCAGCAGCCTGGGCAGTCAAAGCCCTGTTTGTTTCAGTAGGCCTCGAGTTTTACTTTGACACATTCGCCCCTTTGTATTGAATTTAGCAGTTTTTTTTTTTTGGCACCACAGTAGACCGTGTTTATATTCCGAGGATACTAAAACACTATGCATGAGAAATTTCAACACATCAGGCCTTTCTAATTATGCAAAGAGATGCCATAGGAGTTTATTTGGTTAAAGAATGTGCCTTGGGGAATCAAACGGAAGTAAACAAGCCATGATTCTCCTGTCAGGGGGAATGTCGCCGTCAGAAACGAAGACTCCTAGTGGCTGTCGTGACTGTGTACTTCGATTACCTGACAGGACACTTTTTTTATGAAGCAGATGGATGTTCACTGTCTCTTTTTTTAAAGCCAGTATGATCTCACCGGCTATTTGATACCTGTCAATATTGTTTATTATGGAGATCACGGTTGGTGTTTACCTGAACAGTAAGACCGTTCTTTGCTTTAAATGCCAATGAAGTCACAGAGATCTTTGCATGAAAATCTTATCAGGAATATTTGCATATTCGTGTTCTGGTGATAGGAACACACGGATGTTCTTTAAAAAGTATGGTTAGTGGAAGTGAACACGGAATGTAATGTTGAAAAATACTTTCTCCTTGAGTGTAAGCTTTTCTATAATTGGTTAAATTATTGCAGTCCGACGTAGTCCATATTTCATTAAGATAAAGTTGATGAGAACTCGTGATGCAACACGTGAAGTGCACGTGACTGTCAGCGCGGGTGCACAGGACTTTGGTGATTCAGACGTTTCAGCTTTTTCTTCTGTGGGAGAACTGCCAATAGCTTATGTGCCTTGTTTGGATTTGGTGACTTTGTTGTCATTCCTGAGAAGTACTGAGGTGGATTTGGCAGTCTGCACGCTACATTCTGTGTTGAATTCAAAGGCTCATTTGAAATCACATCTCTGACTTTTCATGGGTGGTTTTCTGTCGACTCAGTCTAAAATGCATAAGCGTGTAGTCATCAGTGCTATTAGTAGTTTTATTTTATTTACAAATGTGCATGAAGGGTAAACATGCGAGCCTGCGATAATGGACCATTTTACCTACCCAAGTACTATACTCCATCGAATGGGAAGTTCGACTTTCATAGGTTCATATCGCTCTAAATTGATGTTAGTGACGGAAGTTCCATGTTTTGAGTCTATGAAATGGGAACCGGCCGTTAACTAGTAGTTAAAAAATTGGGCACCATTCCGTTGGTAACACTCATTGTTTATTCCAGCTATCTTCCTGGGGTCATATCGTATGCCATATGAAGATATCAAAAACGTAATTCTGGAGGTCAATGAAGACGTGTTGACCGAGGCCTTAATTCAGGTACCTTGCATATAACCCTTTTCAAACATCTTTTCACAGGTATTTCTACATCTCTGTCTTCAGAATGGACTTGTGAGAAAATGTTCTTCTGTATTTACATCCTGGAGTCAGGGTATCTAGCTCTGTTGATAGAGGACTCAGCAGAGAAAATCTGTTGTTTGAGCTCTGTTTTTGCCATTTATCACGTGTGTGTGTGTTTTTTTTTAATTTGTTTTTGTATGTGTGAACATGTTCTTTCCTGTCATTCCCTGTACGGGAAATTGCGTGTATAGCCCCTCCTCACCTGAGGCCCTACCTGTTTAACGACCGCTCGGACTTGTGACCGTTCACCAGCGCAGGCAATCGCCTTTCTGTGTGTGAGTCACTGGAACCCCCTTTCTCAGTCTTGGTCTCCTTCCCGCGGTCGGTTGGTATTCACTGCACAAAGCGTTCACAGTGACCCAAGACGGCATAGTTCATCTACAAGTGTGGTGTCGCGTGCTGTCTCCTGAGAAATACGTGCCCTGGGGCGCCATGCCACGCCACGCCATAGGACTTCCACGTTTAAGCTCCTCACTTACTGACCAATTCACTCTATTCACTTAGCAACCTCGTCGTAGGAACAGAACTCGGTAGTCAGGTGAGGAGTGCCTGTATTCTGTCATCACAGTGACATGTAGTGTGGATCTGGAGGAGGGAGGACAGCAGGGTAAACAGGGTGCTCAAGATCAATGCACAGAAGGTAAAGGCGGCTGCTGGTAGGCACTTAGCACGTGCTGGGGATTGTGCCCAGCACTTTCCGTATGTTATGTCATTGAATCCTGCCACACCCCCGTCACGTTCATGCTAATATCCTCCTTGTGCTGATCAGGAACCTGAGGCCCAGACAGATGGCCCAGTGACACCTAGCTGCTGAGTGTGGAGTGGCAGATCCAGGGTTCAGAACCAGGTCTGTAATGACTAATGCGTTCTGCCTCCTGCGGGCAAACTGTTTGAACTTGCTACAGCCCTGGGTCCTCGTTAGTGATCATAGCTCACTGTGCCGATTAAACCCAATGAACTGCTTTCTAGAAGAAAGATCTAACGTATTAATAGATTTCTCGGCATGTCTTAATTTCTAGAAGGAAACACTGCAGAGATTTGTTTCACAGAAAGGCATAGTCAGTCATTGTCGTTTTTTTCTTTCTCTTGTTTGTGTTTCAGTCGTGCAGTTGGCTCTGATTTTGAGACTACTGAGTCATTCATGCTGTAATAAATTTGCCCTGTCCTCCTCAGACTTGGCTCTAAACCGCAGAGAACCAGTGTTTGTTACTTGACCAGACTGCGTCTTCTGTGGACATTCTTCTGTTAACCTAGAAATAAAAAGGCCTTTCAGGGTGAGAGGCAAACATGCGTTTATTTGAGACCAATAAGAACAGCTACTCGGGAATCATTAATTCAGGCTCAAGTCCAAATAATGTTCTGATTAGGAGACAGAGGCAATGGGTATTCATGAGAAGTAGAAGGGAAACAGTGATGTCAGTGGAAGTGGGCATTTCTGTTGGTGCAGAAAAACTAACATAATGCTCTTAGTTCTAAGCAGTGTGTTTAATCTCCAGTCTAGTATTCATCAGTGCAGTAGTCATAATAACTGCTTTCTTGTTACCTTTGCAGACAGTTCTTTTGCAAGGGACAGGGTCACATAGGCCCAGTCTAAAGGTTATTTTGCTCCGTTTTAACATTCCAAATATTTGAAGCCTAAGATGTGTAAGGCAGTGTCTCTGACATGGCATCTCCAACTCCATTTTACAGTCTGGTTCTTTACAGTTCCTCCCTTTTGTAGTGTAGGCTTGCGTTACCGTTCACTTCACTTATGTGTTTTAAGTATAGATAGATGCCTTAGGACTGAGGTCTCTCATTATTTTTATAGGATCTTTATTATAACAATAAATGCCTACATTTATCTCAGTAGGAGTTACGCTTTGATAAGAAATCCCCGTGTGGTTGAATTTAAAAAAAATGTTTCTGTCTGTGCAAGTAGCAAGTCCTGCCCCTCTGACTCCCAGGATTCCTTGCACAACAGTCATAACCAGCAGGGCGTGAGGCCTCCACAGGATTTTGTTTTCCCTTCTTTTTCAATTGGGCCATTTAAATTGAAACTACAATAAGGCAAATGAATTTCTGACTCCCGCTCAATAATTGAAGCTTTCTAGTCATTTTTGTGTAATGAAATTAGAGTAAAATACAAACACATTTTGAAGAATTGATGTAGCTATTTTTTGTACCCATTAAAACTGAAGCTTTTCTTTTGCATGCCTTGGTAAATAAATAAGAATGTAAATATGCAGAATGTTACTGTGGTGTTTGTTTCCCGGTAGCATAATAAACTATTATTTTTTAAGTCATGTTTTCAACTCTCTAGGGACTTCATTGAGAAGAAAAGGATTCTCATTACGAATGTCCCTGTAATACGCAACAGGCTTTTACAATGTGTGTCTGAAAATGTATCACTGAGGATTATTTTTTTAATGTTTCGCTTCCTTTTGTAGCATACATAAGATGCATTTGTCTTCCTCTTTCCGTTGGGTAATCCTGGACATGTTGGGTACAATGAATTGCTTACAATTTAGAAATGGTGGGAAATTATATCTGAATTCTTGACTTTGCTGGCTTTATCTCATTCACTGTGCACACACAACTGCTTGTCAGATCACATGATGGATTAAGTCGGGGGTGATGCTCTCGGAAGGTGAGTGATGGAAGGCCACACGTGCGACCCTGTGCTTCCGGGCACTTCTCGTTTGCTGTGCGCGCAACACCTTGACCCAGGAGCCTGTCTGGTCTCCTCCTCTTTTCTAGACCTCCCTTCGCTTTTCTGCCTTTGACCCCTTGTGTCCTTTGGCCCCCACTCCCTTGCCCCCGATTCTGTGCCTGCTTCCTGTTGAAATGACACCACTGAGGCCATTGTTCCCACACAGGCTGCCTTTCCTTCTCCATGCCAGATGTTCTCCAGTTTCCTCTCCTTTCTTACCTCAGAAGTCATGGTCTTAGTTCTGCCTGTGAGAGGAAACAATTTCACATGCACTTGAATAGTCCGGGCCGTCAGAACCGGGTACAGGGCCCACCAGGTGAGCAACTTGCCTGAGTTATCACAGTGCATCTCACACACATCCCGGCGGAGCAAATGGCCCAGTATGTCCTGGTAAGGAGGAGGATCCTGGGGGGACGTGGTTACTGAATTTGCCGGCCCCCAGGGGAGCGCTTGCACCCTCATCGGGGAGTTGGGAATCACCCGCGCCCCTTTGTCTCTGCCATCCCAGAAGCGTTTGTTTCCATTGATGCAAAAGTAACGTCTGTTTGCCATTCATACGAGGCATTTGCCATTCATGTCTAATTACCATGTAGCATGTCGATAAAGCAGAGCATTAAGTACCTGTCATCAGATTAGCTTGGTTGTAAGCGCTGTTTGATTACAGTGCTAAACTCCATCCATGCATAAAGAGACTTTGTCTTCAGGTGACGTGGTCTCCCCCAGTAGCAACGAAAACATCAAAGAACCATTAAGGACACATTGCTTCCGGGGAGGACAATTATCAGCTATATTCTTTCTTCTCCTTTGGGTCAATAGCCTCTTCTCTTCCAAAAGAAAAACCTAACAGATTTTAGTTATTTGGCAGGATGTCTTGCATAAAAAAACAATCAGCAAGATCAAGGTCAGATTTTAAAGTCTTTAATACATAAAAATACAAAAATCTCCTTTACTTCAAAATACCTGTCTTGAAGCAAGAAACTGAGTTCACTATGGGGAAGAAGTTGAAGTGTACTAAACATCTTGCAGGAACACATAGTAACATTTAAAAAGTATATCACCTCTTGAGATTGTTGAGGAGCATTTAATATGTGCAATTAGGGATTAGTTCCAAGTAATGTATACTAAAATCAGGTGATTCTTGGAGTCATGATTTCAGCCCCGAAAATCCACTTCAGTGCAATTTCTGTCTATTGAGGGAAAAATCCGAGATTCGTGACTCTTTTTAGCGCATCAGTGGTAGAAATGAAGTATTTGTAGACATACATGTAGAAGATTGGCTAAGAAAGGGAAGCAACAGTTTCAAGAATGTTACAAACTCTTAAGGGACAAATAGAAGTATGTTCAAGTTGAGAACATGAGTGCCTGCTCATGGCTCTTAAGGTTCTTACATGCTGAGGAAGTTCAGGTTTGTGTGCAGTTTGTGGTCCTGTTCACACAGCACGCGCAGAAGACGGATGATGAACACAGAAGGCAGTGAAGCATTACAGCAGAAGAATTTACAGAGGTATGTGTCAAGCAGGGCTTGATAGTCAAGGCTTCAGAGTAGAATTTGAATGTCACAAAAGTCCCACTTTCAGCGGCTCTTACCGTCCCCCGCTGCCTTTCACCCACTCTGATACACCCCTAGCTCCCTAAACATCAGGCTTAGTCCGGAGAGATGACTCGAACGCCTCCCCGCTGAGCTGGGCACAGTCCAGTGTATGCTCAGGAAGATCGTGTGGTATGAGATCCGAGCTAGGGAGGTCATTGTAATTTCGAGTGGCAGGTTTAGGGAAGCCCTGAAATCCATTGCGATGGAGAAAAGAAGACAAGGCAGGTGGGTAAAGAAGTCTGCAAAGTCATCCCTGCCAAGTCTTGGCGCTGGATGGAATGGTTGTACTGTTAGCAGGAACGAGGCAAAGCAGGTGGGAGACCCAGGAGTTCCAGGGCCCAGGAGAACAACGTCATGAGTGCATTGCCTTAGAGCAGCGGTTCTCAACCTGTGGGTCGTGACCCCTTTGGGGGTCGAACGCCCCTTTCACAGGGGTTGCTTAAGCCCATCGGAAAACACGTATCAGATATTTACATAACGATTCATAACAGGAGCAACATGACAGTGATGAAGTAGCAATGAAAATAATTTTATGGGGGTCACCACAACATGGGGAACTGTAGTAAAGGGTTGTGGCATTAGGAAGGTTGAGATCCATTGCCTTAGAGTGTGCATGGGACGTCAGCCTGCAGAGGGGTCTGAAAATGCAGGGTTTTGTAAGGACTGATGAGTGAGAGAGTGATGTCAGGGGAAATGACGCTTTCGGTGTCCTCAGTCGCGTTGACTTGGTTTTAAGTGGCCGTTATTTTCTTGGAGTTGTTTGTTAAAACCACGCGCACTACCTACCAGACACCTGTACTCCCTAAGCAAGTGTTCTGTTCCCTGTCTTTTGGAGTCTGCCTCCCTGATTTTTAAGGGACAGATGAGTTCTGCCGGCCATGCCACCATCTGGTATCCTATTTTCTGCTCTGCCTCAGCCTGCTTCATTTTCTCTGATCTTTTCTTTCTTCCCTTCCTTTCTCTCTTTCATTTTAAATATTTTTTTTAAGAAAGGGTACTAATCTTTCTTAATCATACCCCCTCGGTGAAATACAGGTCTAGGGCATGTCCCTTGTTCCTGGAAAACACAGAGTCACCTGCACAGGTGTTTTTGTAACTCGTGCATGGCCCTAGTCTGGCTTGCTCCGCCCCGCCCCGTTGATTTCTGCAGGATCACGATTTCGCAACTGTTAGTTTACATCTCAAAACAGATGATATGTTCTCTCTAACTTATGACTGGGTCCTCACAAAATGATTAGAAGGAAGCAAAGGTCACTGAATCCATTCCTTTGATTCTAGACAATGCTACTCCTAAGTCATCGAAGATAGATGGGTCTCTATCGATTCTGCAAGGGAAAAAGATTCTTCAACTCCCCTCAATTAACCAGTTCTGGAGTATAATTATTCTTACAGTCAGGAAGTTCATGCATGTGTAATAGTCGAGCTTGTTTTTGTCTCCTCGATCCATCTTTGTAATCATTAATCTATTTACGTGACTATCGACCATCTGTGTGTTATGCAGGCCAGGCATCCGCATGTGTTCGTGTGCTAGGAGACTACAAGTCTATCAATTAAGGCCACGATGGCATTAGTATTGTAGAATTTGGAAACATTTTTCTCTTCAGTAACAACTTGTGTTCACCTCGTTCATTTTCATAATTCTCCTGGGAAAAGGACCCATTAGCAGTGACAGCAACAATCATAAAACATTTCTTTCCCATGTGTTATCATGGTGGGATAAATATTAATAATTATTTATTGCAGTCTGAAAGCACTTTTATCCATGAGCTGCTGCTTTCTCATCTGTTGCTTCTAACTGGTTAGTGGAGTGATTTTTTTTTCCCTATTACCTTTCTACACTGGGCCCTTGTTTGCTGCTTTTCTCTCTGTTGTCAAAATCATACCTGTTCCAAGCAAATTTCATGACTGCTTATTTTTATCTCTCATATATGTATATCTTATGTCTTCTTTTGATTAATACCAGTATTTCATTTGTCACCATCCCTGGTTGTGGTGGTCTTTCTGAGTGATACCAGACTGTTGAATAAAGAACGGTAGCTTAAGCAATTAATTTTTCTTGTACTAATTGGATTATAAAACATTTAAAAAATGCGAACGGTATCAGGCAGCTCATGCTTTGAACAAAACATAGGTCTTCTTAGTAGCTGAGTGGTGTGCGACCTCAAAGGTCATGTTTCCCACTGCCTTGACATTACAGTTGTGTTATTTCGTGCGGCGGGCCCTCCTGAAGTGACGGGACACTGGAGGTGGGGCAGGAATTCCTTCGCAGCCGCAGAACTTGGAGAGGACCCTCCGCTCTTCGCGTAGACTTTCAGAACCCCGAGGTAGGAAGTGAGAAGCAGGGCCAGACCCGAGCTCCTACTCTAGCCGGAAGCTCGGGACAAAACTCAGAAGCCCCTCAGCCCAAGACAGATGGAGAGCAGAGTGTGGCGGCAACCCCACCCCTGATGGAACAGGCAGAGATGCAGAGTGCCCGCACTGGCTTTTCTCCTAGCTTCCTCCTCTTTTTCTTTATGATTGTTACTTACAGGGGTGACCTTGGTTAGCAGTCACGTAGGTTTCAGGGCCACATTGCTACATCGCATTATGTGCTCACCTATGCTTCTCTTATGTTAAGTGTATTTGCTTTGAAGCCACAGACTGTTGGCTAGTCATATATTTACTAAATTAGAACACCATTGTCATTGATTGTATCTATTTAACCACTTTCTCTCTGTTATATATTCGGGGACTAAAGTACTCAAAACATTCCTTCCTCTACACAAGGAATAAATATTTACTTACTATATGTTTTGTTTTTTTTTGCAGTGTTCTGTTATACCTCTGCGTCTCCTTTGTAAAGTTGACGTGCATAAAGTCGTCAAGTCTATTAAAGTGGTATGATAGTTATAGTATACTTCAGTGTAAAATCGTGTAGTTAACCCGTTTTGGCATACTTTAACCTAGGTTAATATCGGTATAACAGGATCGGTATTTTAACTAATTTCTTAAAAATATTTTAGGGAGACAGAAGGAATTCATAAGGGAAATTGAATGCTACTTTTTCTTAAGTTCAGTGGTAGGCATGTAGAGTC
Source organism: Lyroderma lyra (assembly GCA_004026885.1). Classification (NCBI taxonomy): domain Eukaryota; kingdom Metazoa; phylum Chordata; class Mammalia; order Chiroptera; family Megadermatidae; genus Lyroderma; species Lyroderma lyra. The sequence goes on along the minus strand of PVJL010001069.1, from coordinate 101,765 downwards.
ACTGCCTTTAAGTGTATATTTTTATATGTCTTAAATATTACATAACAAATTCGAAAGTATTTGACAAGTGTTGAAAGCATGTGCTTAAGACAGGGTTTGTCACCTTTGGCACTATTGCTATTTTGGACCCGATAATGCTTTTTTGTGGAGGCTGTCCTGTACATTGTAGGATATTTAGTGATATCCTTGGCCTCTATCCACTAGATGCCAATAGCAACTCCCACCCGCTGTTGTGACAACTAAAAATGCCTTCAGACATTCACAAATGTCCCATAGCGGGTGACACTATCCCTAATGGAAAACCACTGTCTTAAGAATTACTTTTGTTTCTGAAATAAAGGGAGTAATGTTCCAGAATTTAATAAGCTTCCAATCATTTGCTTTGTTTTCTGGGTTCATTAGAACCTTCCTGACAGAGTTTTGCACATTTGATTGGTAGAGGCAAAAAGAAAACAGAACTTGATTCCATGTCTTTAAAAATCTCTTTGCCAGGAACAGAAAGCATTTATGTTAAGTTTTAATCGTGAATGCCCTTAGTCGGGTTTATTGATAAGGATAGGCCATCATTATTCTTCAATTAATGAGTTCACTTTTCTCCTTTATCATACAGTACCTGGATTTTTGCTTGTTTTACATTAATACCTTAATAGTGTTGAGGAATTCTCCTTATGGAATTTTAAAAACCTTATGTTTATTGTTTTTTGATGAGTCATTTAGGAAGGTCAAATAATGTGATGGTAATGACTTTGAGTTTGGAATCAGAAAGCTAGGCCTGAACTCTGCCACTTACTGACCTTGTGACTCTGAGCAAGTTACCCACCCTCTCTTTGCTTATTGTTTTCACCTTCTAAATAGCCAGTGAGTTTGTTTCAAGGATTAAATCAAGTTGCATATGTGGAAGTCCGTAGCTTGACGCTGGGCACATGGTAGGCACAAAACAAATTTATTTGGGATGAGTGGGATCAGTTCAGGCAGGCTTGAGATTTTTCAAATATTGTCTTCAAAAAATTTAATAGTCCCAGTTTTCTGTGTTAATGGAAAGATTTATCAGCAGAGTGACAGAAGCAGCCGAGCTGTCCCTCCCTATTTTTAATGGTCACACATGTCTGTGCCCATCCTACCAGTGTCGAGGGGAGTTCTTCTGCGCACCCATTGTTGTAGGGTTTCAGTTCACCCAGACTTCGGGCGGTCCTCAGTGACTTGTTCTCTAGTTGAGTTGTCCTTTTGATGTGGTCGTGGGAGGGGGTGAGCACAGCGTGTACCCGCTCCACCGTCTTGACCGGAAGCCAATAGTCTGCTATTAATATTGTTTGGAGACTAATTCAGAAGCCTCACTTCAACGCTCTTGATCCTTTTTATTGCAGCCCTTATTTTGTATTATATTCATTTGCATGCTGGCAAAGGGAAATGTAGTCTTCTAAGAGAATGAGTATTTTAATTAGGATAAATAATAAGTGGAATGGACTTCGAGGAGCTCTGATAGGTGAGAATGCCGACTCTCTGATATGATCAAAGCCTTTTAATATTTTAAAGTGCCTTGTAGATTTTCATATTCCACTTACACAAACGAAGGAACACTTTATGCATCAATTGTTTTCTACAATTTTTAATGTGCTGTTGTGTTCACATTATTGTAAGTTATTCATGTTTTGGTTATAGTGTTGTAAAATTACCTTTCAATGTTTGCACCATTATTAAGCATGAGATAATACTTCATAAGTTGAGGTCCTTGGGGCAGATGATCTGCAAATGTCTTACTTAGGTACCTGGCATTTTTATACTTGTATTTTATTTGTTTAGGATTGCTTTATTTTAGTGTGCTGGATAATATTAGAGTCATATATTTAGAATTGTTTAGTATATGACAACATCTATGATATCAGGGATTTATAAAATGATCATCTTAAATGAACTGTGTGATGTGTTCTGAATAATTAATTGTGATATAATATCTACTTAGGGTATCTGAGTAATGAACCACGAAAGATAATCGATCTGGTAGGGGCCAACAAGCCTTACATGACAGTGCTCAAAAGTGGGGACACCTGTTAAGAGGGGCATGAGCTGCAGAGGTCTGACTTCACATGACATATTGCAAGCAGGATAGCCTCCTGCGAATGGTAAGAAAGCAGAATCCCACCCAGTGGAGTGCTTAAAAGATCTTACTTTTCCTCTTCTTCTGATTGTGGAAACCTGTCTTCTAGGAGGTTTTGCTAAGGTATGACCACTCTCTTCCAAACTAGACGCATTGGACTTAGGTTTAAGTTTGCCTTGGCATCTTGGTCTCAGAATGAGAAACCACCAGAAGTTCAGGTGAAGATAAATTCCACAAATGGTCGGATTTGTTTCCCTTCATGGAAGAAGAAACTTGTGCTTCAAGCATTTTTCGTCACACGGCCAATCTGGGATCCTAACTCGGTTCATAGGAAGGCCAGGTCATTGAGGTCCTCGTTAACCCTGTCATGTGAGTTGTAGTGTGCAGATGAGTGAGTACGTATTGGAGTTTCCCCTTGGACAGGGATAAAAAGTGGCCACTAAACTTTTACTGATTAAGCAGTTTGGGTACTGTGTATTGCCGGAAGTCAGAGTGGAAATTAAACTGTCCCTCACAGTACCTTCTTTCAGTATTAGAAGACATTATAAATGTCTTCTTTGACATTTCTTAGTGTTTGTGTTTTGAAATATATAATTAGGTGCCAAGAAATGGACTTTGTTTTACTTAATGGAACATAAGGGGTATTGGGTTGTGTTTCGGCCAAACGACCTTTTCCTAAAGTGAAAGAATCGTTCAAAGACCACCATTCATTCTACCCCACTTGACGGCTTCAGAGCTGTGGACCCTTTTAAGGGGCTCAGGACCCTCAGCTTTGTGGGGAAAACGGGAGTACGTAGTTTGGCCTCCGTTGTGGGACGTGTCTGAATGCGGACAGGCGAACGGAGTTGAAATCTTAGCCGCCTCTCAGCGAAAGCGAGTGAGGTGTCTGCTTCTCCTCCTTAAGTGCCGTGACTAATGGCGACATCGTCTCCTTGCAGTTTCCACTCTTCAGTGGTTTACGCTCAAAATGCCACTTTCAGTGCAGAGCCAACAAAAGCATTGTGTTGGGGCTTGTCACTTGTACCCTGTGTAGTCTATGGCCGGTCAAAGGGGTGATGTGTACTTGTCCTGCTGGGTGAGTATACAAATTAAATGGGAGCAAATGCTGAACAGACGGAACCCAAGTAATAGATGAGTCTCTTGGAGGTGTGCTTAGGCTGAACCTCTCACCTTTTATATTTGTCATGTGCATATTGAGCTGTCACTTGGAAGAGGAGGATCCCAAGGAGAACTCACGTTCGTGTTCCTTTGCCCAGTTAAAGGCCGACCTCCTGTATCTCACGAACTTGCGACCTTCCCCTGCCGTGCTCTCGATTTCTGTCTCTCTCAGGACGTCTCCCATCTCACTCCTGTTGTTTCCGGGCTGGTCGTTTTGCCTCTAGGCTGCCTCCAATCCAGTGCATCTTCCTAGTTGCAACTGGGGCCTGTTTTTCCTCCCTTCTTTCATTTTCTCCCTTAAAGAAACCAGAGCAGTGCATGCCATTGCTTTTGCTTTATTTTTGACGGTTCCTTGTTAGCTTGTTTTAAATACTGTAGGGAATCTGTGATAAATGTCAAAGGGTCGACGAGTTTCTGAGTTCTGCTTTCAAATAACCTGTATGCGACTTGCCTTGGCTTTTCTCCAGGCCTTGCACGCCTTAGGTGTCTTTCAAATCTTTCAAAACTCGAAGCTCCCCTTGTCCTGGAAGTGCTATGTTCTCTGTAGCTCTTTGCAGTGGTTTTTTGAAAGTGACCTTTGCATATGATGGGGACATTTTGAACAGTATATAAGCATTATCTGTTCTAGTCAACTTTTAGTTCTTTCGAACCAGTCAGATACATGACACAGTGTTCTATCTGTGTGGTAGGTAATACTGTATCGTGTGATTTGGTGGTGGTGTCGATGAGAGATTCTGAAAAGTGGGGACTGACCCATGTGGAGGGGCTGAGCTTAGTGTGAGATTTGTAAACTTCCCCTTCATGACAGGTGCGGTGTGTGTTCTTTCTCAAGGATTTCCGGTAATGACAAGAGCCACCACAGCCTGTTTTATTGAGCTAGCTAATGTCTTTGTGACAGTCCGCACAGGGAGTGTCCGCAGTATCCAAGCGGCACTTTGTGGGGTCATGATGAGTGCTAGGCCTTTCTGCCAGTGCCCAACATTTCTGTCATTGATTACTTGGCTCCCAGAATTCTTCAGCCCTGCAAGGTGAACACTCGTATGCTCTGCAGTTTCCCTGGGGCTCAGCTGCCTGTTTTGGGGGAGTGTGGTTCAGCCACGGGAAGATGGGTGTGCTTCGTCAGTCTAAGGGTTTTGGGCACACTAGGTCCAAAGGCAGCAGCCTTTACATCCAGCTTCCGCAGTTCTGTGCTGTGTCTAATTGGAAGGCTAAAACTGTGTTCGCTCTGGGATGAAGAGGGTTTCTGTTGGTGATGAGCGGCATCTCGCAGAGGGCAGCTTTAGTGTGGGTTGCCATACATCCATGAAGAACGCTGGGAATAGCACCAAGACATCGGGTGCCACATGGGATACATGCAGTGTTGGACATGTACAGAAGGGTGGAACTTACCCAAGCAGGAGTTCGGGAATGTTTACCCGACAGCTTCCTGAGATCCTGAACATATGGACGCCCCTTATCTGACTTTATGCCCAGGTCTCCTCAAAGGGGCCAGCGGGCCACGTGTCATAAAAGGGCAGCTCTTCAGAGGTGGGTAATTATTCAGTGATGGAGTGAGAATGCATGTGGCATGAAGGAAGGGTTCCCGAAAGTGACACACCCTACGTCACCACTACCACCACCACCACCAAGACCAGTCAGGGGATAGCAGATGTCTTTGATCACCCAACACTGACATAAGGTCTTACCTCTGATCATATATACTCATTTTATTTTCGTGGAATTTGATGTTGGCAGTTCTTGCAGATCCTCTCCACATGTCTAATCCATTGCTTTGCACTCGATGTTGGAGTAGCGGTAAAACGCGCCCAATGAATGCCACTAAACACGAAGCCGTGTTGCTGCTGGTTGGCCACAGTTTTTGAGGATTGCAGGGAAGGCTGTTATATCTGTTAGAAACTCAGTGCCCAAGGCCACATAGATTTCATGGGTTATTTTCATAGAGAATTTGAATAGTGCTTTGAGGGGGAAATCTTTCCAACAAAATTTGGAAAGATTTGTTTGCAACATTTCTTTACTTTGTGTTGGACGACTCTCAGTTTATGGTTTAAATGAATGCCTAACCATAAGAGTTACTTTTTGTTTTATTTTATTTTATTGTTAAATTTATTGGGGTGACATTGGTTAGTAAAATTACATAGGTCCCAGGTGTCTAGTTCTGTAATGCCTCGTCTCTGTGTCGCATTGTGTGCTCACCACCCAGAGTCACTTCTCCTTCGGTCACCATGTATTTGTGTCCCTGTCCCTTCTGATGGCCTCTTGTCTCATTCTATTTAAACTCAGTTGAACTTAGGTGAACATGGATGAGGATATTTGGAAATGGTCCAAAAAAGTCCAACGATTATTTCTTTCTCTTTCCACAACGGTTTGAAATGGATGAGTTTAAACCTCAGGGCTTAGTCCTCACCCCGTGGGGGGCAAGCACACCGAAGGGCTCGTCTAGACATTGCAGATGAGGGAGGAGTCATTACCCAGATGATGATGACCAGCCGGAAAACGCCTCAGACTGGCTCAATGGAAGTGAGAAGCAGGACTGAATGGAGTCAGGGGAAGAGACACCTGGGTCCCCGGCGGTCAAGTTTGCAGGCCGCCACGTGGGCGTGCTCCCAGAGTGGTCAGGAACGTGCCCGAGGACAGATGGTGGAGTTTGGTTGTACAGGTGAACTGTGGGCGAGCTTGTCTGAGGTTTGGCTGTGTGAGTACAGTTCTGTGCACAGCGTTAAGGAAAGGCAGCCATCTGTGCCACGGCAGCCGTATCTACGGGGCCCATTGTTTGCCCTTTGTCCCGGGAGCAACCACTTTTCTGAATCTAGGCTCCATGGTCCCCGCTTTCCTTACAGCTTTCTCACACACAAATGTGTGTCTAAAATCTGTGCCGTGTTCTGTTACTAAGTTACTCACTGTTTTGGAGATTCATCCATTTTAATAGGGAGAGGTCCCCCCCCCCCATTTTTGTTCTGGTGTGGTGTTCCAGATCTGAACATTCCATGACTTACGTGCCCTGTATCCTGTCAGGTAACGTGGCCCCGTTCCTAGGTTTTCTTTTTGTTGCTGGTTCCGTTCTGATCGTGGACCCCACTAACCCAGACACTGCAGCTGCATGTGCTCTCCTGTGTGCTCTTGGTGCACATCTTGAAGACCTCCTCCAGTAGCTCTGGTGGTGTGATTGCTGGACAGGCAGCTGCAGCCTCTTCTGGGAACATGTTAGAGAAGCAAACTCTCACCCCAAACCCAGATGAACCGAGCCCTCGTTGCAGGTGGGGCCCAGCACGGGCGACCTAGCTGTCCCCGTGACGCCCCGCAGCCTGTAGGTGGAGACTGCTTCTCCGGGCTCGGCGTTACTGGGCTATGGGGCGTGGGTGCTCTCAGCTTCACTGGGTTTGCCAGAGTATTTCCCGGAGGGCTTCTACCCCCGCTCACCCTCCCGCCACCCCAGCCATGCGTCAGTACCATTCAGGGAAGTGGAGACATGCCGTTAGTCAGCACCTGGGGTGGGACCCAGGCTCCATTTGTCCCCTAGCTTTACTGACGTGGGGTTGATGCACAGCAAAAATCTACATAGTTAGTATGCACGATTCGATGAGTTTGAATATAACGCATGTACTCACGGTACCACCACCACCTCAAGGTGATAAACACTCCGTCACCTCCAGAAGTTTCCTCGTGTCCATTTGTCGGTTGGTGTGTTTCTTTTGGTATTTGTGGCAGAAACACTTAACATGAGAATTACCGTCTTAATCCGTTTTTTAGTGTGTACCATGCTGTCATCTGTAGGCACAGTGTTGGAGGTGACTTGCCTGCTCTGACTGTGGCTTTGTAACCATGGAACAACTCCTTAGGTTGTTCCCTCACCCTCTGACCACCTCCGTTCCATTTTGTGTGTCTGCGAACCTTCCCGCTTTACATACTGAATTTCGTGGAATCGGGCAGTGTTTGTGCTTCTGTGACTTACTTCGCTTAGCACCATATCCTTCAGCCCCATTCCTGTTGTTGCAAATTGTAGGAATTCTGTTTGAAGACTGACTGGTGTGTGTGTGTGTGTGTCTGTCTGCCTGCCTGCCTGCGTCTCACATAGTTTTTCATCCATCCACCTGTCGGTGGACATTTGGGTTGTTTTCATATCTTGACTATTTTAAATAATGCTGTGATGAACATGGGAGACCAGATATCTCCTCGAGATCCTGACTTCGGTTCTTTTAGATACATTGCTCACGCACACGCGCATGCGCACACAAACACACACAAATGTGCGCGCATGAAGACTGTCAGTCGTTATGCCATTGACTTCCCATTACTGGTGAAGGGGTAACCTGCAGTCAGCTCCCCCCAGGGCGAGCGCAACGACACCACGAGGGAAGGAGTTGACTTAGGCGTGAGTATCTTTTCCTGTTCACTTGCACCTAAGATCTAGGAAAATTAATTCCAAAGAGACCCCTCCATATTTCAAATTTTCACTTGGGAACGAGAGAAATTGCCATTACCATATCAGAAATAGCACTACGTAGCTGACCACATGGGGAAATGACCAACTTTGTGACCTAATGGGTCAGTGTCTTTTAGGTTCCACAGATGCCAAGTGTCGTTTCCGCTCAGTTTAGACACGTCGCCATGCTGACGCGGATGGCCAATGTGTCCGACGGTCCTGTGTGCTCTGCTGGCGTTCTGTTGCTGTCCTGCAGGGGAGAGTGTATACGTCCATGTTTGCTTCTGATGCAGGTGACTGTAAGCAGTGCTTCCGTGAACCCAGGCAAGCACGTGGGACAGTTTCTAGTCCAAATACTTCGAGCTAATTAAAGTGAGTTATTGGTGCTGGGACGATCTTGGAAATATGAAGCCCCTGAGAGTCTGTGTGTGGACTGCCTTCCGAGACAGTGAAGTGTTTCAACCTTTGGCTTTGCCTACGAGCGGTGGCCTCCTGTTGGAGCAGGATTCTTTCGACGGCATGGACGTTCTACTGGTGTGGGAGTTCTCATAGTCTGCGTAGAATTGCCTTGTTTCATATAGCCAAAGGAGAGCCTGGAGGACACACACTGGCCTTTTAAAGTGCAAGTGACGGGACAGCATGGGCATGCACCCCTATGGATTTGGGTGCAATTTCCAGAGGGTTCCTCGGGGTAGTCTGCGTCGGCTGCATTGCACTCTTACCGGCTCCACGCCAGGCACCTGTTAGTTCTCTTGAAACTCTCCAGCTGTCCCAGGGAGGTGTCCTGGCTGGGGGAGGGGATACAGCCTTACAAGCATCTACATGTAATATTTCACAGCAGTGCACTTTGGCGTGTGTGGCCGTTTGTCACAGTTACAATAAGGTAGTATCTAAAGAAAGCTGAGTGGCCCATAAGCAGGATGTATTGTTCGCCTGTCACCTATTTTAGCTACTAGAAATCTATTCTTGCCTGACAATATCAGCTTGGCCTCTTACATTGAGAAGGTATTTTATGTTTTACTTGAAATATATTCATTTAAAATACATGACAGGTATAGAATTTGTAAAAGAATATTAATAACAGGGATAGCACTTGTACTGAGGAAGAGCGTATTACCTTTAGACGTGGGTATATACACCTCATATGCTATTCAGTATTCATAGTGAGCTGAGCCATTCATTCGGTGTGTTCGACATGTTTTTAGTTCTTAAAATCACCTTTTAGGTTTACTATGATTTCTTATTTTTATTTTCGACTACAAAGTGGAACAAACACAATGGGAGGTAATTAGCGTCAAAGGCACACTCTTCCCAGTTACCTTTAGATTAACTGTAAATCATAAATTATTTTAGTGAGCAGTGCATTTCTTCTGAAAATAGGAGCGTGACTTGAGTGGGAATTGAATTTTTTCTGTACAAAGTAGTCACATTTTTCCCTTTTATAATTATAGAAGTTGTAAATATGTCTGCAATTTCCATTAATCTACTACAGAGCTAGAACACTTTGAATAATTTAATTGAACTTGAATCGGGAAAGGTTTAGCTACCATGTGATTTCCTTAGCCCAGATTTTTGACTGTGGAATGTATAAGAAAAGTTAAACCCGGAAGAGACTTTGCTGGGAAGAATCATCAGAACTTGTGACTGAGTGATCATGGCCCATTCAAAGCTTGGAAGGCAGATAGGCCTCCAGGCCTGCTGGCAGAATGGGGCCATGAGGAGAAGCTGATCAGAGGTTGGGTTAAGGGGTCAGAGGAAGGAGGAATTCTTTGGACATTTTTGAGGTGGGACTTAGAAAGGGGGAATTTGAGGATGGGTGACAGTGGCGAGGACGGGGATGTTCATGTGGCATTGTTAGTGCTGAGGTAATGTTTTTCCTGGGATTCTTGATGAGCCTCCTAGGGGACCGAGTTCATGTTAAGTCTCAGAATTTGGAATACTGTCTTTAGGGAAAGTTTTCCTGCGTGGACCAAGTTGAGGTTTAAATAGGTAGGAAAGGTTTCTAATGGTTGCCTCTAAGACACAATTGTAATAACTAATGCCAAGGTCAGATTTTTTCATCAGGTTGCCAATGCTTGCATGTCCTAGATGGTTTTTGGAAGGAGTGGCTTCGTAAAGAGGGGGCTAGAAAAGCTCCCCCTGAGTTTTGGTCCAGCTAGTCAGCATTTTAACAGACTCTAGTCGGCTGTTGGAGTCTACTTGAAGACTTAGAAAAACATTATAAATTTCAAATCATAAGGAGAGAATGATAGCAGAACCACCAGGCAAGAAGTGTATTTTGGATAAAACGCAACAGAAATTACTGTCAGTCGTGTATTGATTATGGTCTCATTGTGTCGGCAGGTATATACATGGCCCTTGTAGACCTGTACTGTTTGTGAGCGTGCGCTCGTCAGGGAGCAGCGTGGTGGTAATCACGTGGTCGGCAACCAGCATGCAGTGTATTAGCTGAATGGTGAAACACACAGAACGTGGAGAACCAGGCTTGGTGTCACAGTTTTTGCCGTTTAACTCAAGGCAAAGAACAGGAACACATGAGTGTGAAGTCAGAACATTAAATACACATACTCAGTTGAAGTTGTACCCTAAGAAACTTGAAAAACATAAATAAATTATAACAGTTAAGAGATTTAGTTTTTTGAGTAGGGAAAATGGAGGAGGAGAGTTATGTTAAGATCATAGAAATTTAGCCAAGACTTTGGGAAAATATTTGTGGAAATTTTGGAAAGTAAAATACTTGTCAACATAAATAAAAGTACCACTGTTTTATATATGTACTGAGGGGTGCCAAAAAATGTATACATGTGCTAGGAGATGTTATCTATGTATTACTTTTCGAAGTTGAGTTGAATTATGGTAGCCATGTGCAGTGTGATGTTTGCTCAAAAGATGGTGTTCATCAAATGAATGCTAGTGTCACCATGTGACAGGCAGGACAGTCACAGAAAACGGCAGAAGCACTGTTGCCGTCCAAGGAGCACAAGACCATGTTGAAGTGGTACATGAAATTCGAGAACATTGTTTGAGTTTCCCCCACATTCTCCTGACTTAACACCCCTTGACTCCTACCTGTGGGGGACCTTAGAGGACGTGGTGTGCTTAGAAAACGGGCTACCCTGGCGGTGCTTCGGGAGGACACTGAAACGGCACGTGCAGTGATACAAGTGGACACTCTGGTCAGCGTGGCTCAAGCAGCAGTTCGCTGTTATCAGAAGTGTCTGATGCTGATGGTGACCACTTAGAGTACCTCTTGTCATTGTATTCATCTCTTGTTATCGATATATATATATATATTGTGTATTACAATTTTAATACACTTGTTTTTCTTTTCTTCAGATTTGTATACAATTTTTTGGCATCCGCAGTATACATATGAAGGGTGTCTGGAAAAAATCCAGCCATAATTGCCTCTGTTTTTCATAATACATGGCTGGATGCTTTCCGGAAAGCCCTCATACATCATATATAAAATGTTATATATATATAGTAAAATAACATTTTTAGAAGAATAAGTAAAAAATTCTTAAGAAGAAATACTGTCTCCAGTGCACGTATGTGGGGCATGATAGACTTAATCACAGCGGACCTAACACAGCTTCCTACTACTAAAATGACTTAATGAGATAGAAGACACAAAAGAAAGGTTATGTTTTGGCAATAGGGAAAGGGCATTATGGTTCAGTACCTTCTCTTAAGTAACCTTTAAGTATGCAATTAACATTTAAAGGAAATAAAGTTTTGGAAGTATTACAGGGTAATTGCCGCAATGTAAAATGTAGTTAAAAGCCCCTGGTCTGCTAGGAGACATCCCTTCAAATAACAGTGGCAATCATCAGCAAGTGACTTCGTGATGCTGAGAAGAGGGAGAAGAAGTGGCTCTTCGGCGACGTAGTTACTGCCTTCCCCTGTGTTGTTTTCTGCGTGAACTTGAGCTCCTTGACATTTTCTGGGATGAAACTTTCCCACTGACCCTGCATTGATCTTTTCAGCACGAACCTTGAAACAGCGGAAAGAAGATGCTCAGTCGTAAGCAGGGCCGCCGGAGGGGCCCGCACCTATACAGATATGTACCTGTCAGCTCAGTTCGTTAGATTTCAAGTGGCGTTTCCCAATTTGTCAGTTGTTGCCTCTGCTGTTAGGAGCAGGCGTGACGTGTGTCACACGTCCTCTAAGAGGAGTTCGCGAAATTTATCGTCTGACCTCGTGTACCTCGATTTCCCTACCTGTCTGCGACCCTCTCAGGCATGTGGGGTCTCGGGTGGCCAGAAGCCCTCCAGGTGCCAAGTGGGTGTGGCATCCTGCAGCAGAGTACGGAAAGATGTTGCTTTTCTACGCTCCTTTTGAAACGTGCTCAACCGCAGGGACCGAAGCCATGCTTGTCACCCGGCTCTGCGTCCCACGGCACTCAGACGTATGACTGTATTGGGGATGGCTCGGCCAGACCTGCACACACGTCCGGGAAGTAAATGCGCTGCACTCAGCAGCACCCCCATCCTTTCCCAAGAGCAGGCCTTTCTGTGGAGCCCTGCTGATACGTGACCCGGACTTTCTGCTCCTCAGGCGGGCGATTTCTCTTCCTGGAGACCTCGTCACCCGCGGTACAGGTGTTAACGCCCTGCCCTTCTGTGCAGGAAGTTAGGAGCACGAGAACGTATCCGTGGCCAATCCTGTATGACATCTTTGCCCATACCATTGAGCATGTGTGTGACAACCAAGGTACGTTTAAGCATTGCTGATGGTGGCCATTTGCAACATGGGATTTTGGAGATAGCGGACTCATTAAGCAGTAATTAGAATAATAGTGGTTGGCATCTGTTACATATGTGACTCTTATTCCAAAACTGACTTTCAGATACAACCAGCTAAGCACTAGAAGCCACACACACACACACACACACACACACACGTCAGACAATTAATCTCACGAACTCCTCCTAGAGAAAGTGCTCCATCCCTCACTGCTGACTATCACTCCGGTCACCTTCAAAGGGCTCCCCTTGGGAAGCTGTGCCCCATCCACCCTTCAACGCAAGTTTGGAACTCTTTTTCTGGAATGGCCACCAGAGCTGTCGTCATGCCCAAAATCTCACAGTTAAGTTTGAGAACCTGTCACCGTGCACTTAGGCTGGCAGCACTATACAAGCAACTCGGTAAGGTGTCATCACCTTGCCAAGGTACGACAGCAGCTCTGATGGCCATTCCAGACAAAGAGTTCCAAAACTGCTCTGAAGGGTGGACTGGGCGCTGGCGTCGGTGCACAGCTTCCCAAGGGGGAGTCCTTCGAAGGTGACCGTAGTGACACTCAGCAGTGAGGGACGGAGCGTTTTCTCTACGATGAGTTTGTGAGATTATTGTTTGACCTCATATAAGCTTGTATCTCAGCTATCAAATGGTCCCCAGAATCCGAATACATCGAACCCACTGAATGTGTTAACTATTTTGTGTAGGTGAACAGAGAGAGGGAAGCTATGTCACCTACTGTGGGGCTTGCATCCTGAAGATGAGGTAACAGGTTCCCTGTAGCTAGAAGAGAAAGAAAAGAACAAGTTTCATATTCTGAGTTAAAGTTTTATTTTATGCTCGATTCATTCTGTACTTCTCTTCACAGCTGAAACTTTAAATTGGGATGGAAAGTTTAAAATATGCAGAATTGATATTTTCATAACTTTAATAATATTCTTAATCTTTCTAATTTAGTTTCCCTGTAGTAAAAATTATACAGGTCATCAAACTGAATTTTTGTTTTTCTTACGTACTTCAGAAAAAAATTCCATTAACACCAAAAAATGTTACAAAACAGCTGAGTAGTTTATACATATCAGAAATATTCTGGGAATATAGAAATAGTACCTTATTATTAATTACCTTTTCATTACATAAGACATAATGATATTAGTGAATCAAAATAATGTATGTTCTTAATTTCATTTTATTATAAGTAAAGGATCTGGCACAAATAGCACCCCTTTTTATGAGCTGGTCATCTATACCAAGTCTTCTATTACACAGTCATAAGCATGTCATTCTGTAACATAACAGTATCACACTCAAGCACACTTTAGGGCACATTTTAGGTGACATGTTGAAATTGCTGTCTGTCTCCTGCGAGACGTTCACGTACAGGGTCTGGCATAACTTCTGCCGGACCCTCTACGTGCTGTTACTATCAATATCAATATCAGTATTTCTTTTAAGTCGCAGGTATGATATTTAAAACTATTTAGTGTCATCAGTTGCACAGAGGGTGCCATTCAGGTCTACAGCTGAATAGAAATGCCAGATGGTCTGGGAGGAGGTAAAAAAGAAATGGAGAGACAAAGAGAGTGCCTGGAGTAGAACATTCTATTAGAGCAACTCTGTTAGAGCATATAGTTGTTTTCCCCTGGGGTTTATGCTGTATCTTGCCTACTCATTTTTTTAATATAGAAAAATCTGTAACAAAATTTACCAAGTACTCACTTTCTGTAAGTAATTTGGAGTTAAGTGTGTTTACACTGGTGTTCAGTCATCACCAGTGTTGCCAGACTTTTCCAACATCCTGAAGACGAACTCTACCCTTCTTAGGCAGTAACCTGGCCCTGGTAACCTCTGTTTTACTGTCTCTCATGACTCCTCTCTTCTAGATAGCCCCGTAGAGGCGGATTCATACAATATTTGTCCTTCTGTGTCTGTCCTTCTAAGAGGTGACGCGTTTTGTGAAATGTCTGGTTCCAAAAGGCAGGGAGGTGTTTGCGGGCGTTGAAGTCTTATGCTGGATTCCATTGGAGTTAGCTGCTGTGACTTGGCTGGCCCTTCAGGGAATGTTCGGCCAGGTTCCAGAGTTAGGAAAGAGTTGGTTGAAATCACCTTCAGTGGTGGCTTTGCAGGCCGGGCCGACCCCTGGCGCTTCTTCCTCTGCTATTTTGAGTTCACCCTGCTTCCTCGGGTCTTTGTTCCCTGTTGCCCTTCCTTTTTCATGTCTTCTGAAATCCCACGTTCGTCCCCGAAAGGTTGGTTGCAGGCTCATGTAAGGATCCTTAGAACAGTGCCGAAGGCCAGGGTAGGCTACGTTGAGCAGAATCAAGCCATTGTGATTCTCTCAGGCACCAGACTTCTCATCACTTTTGCTTGATGATCTCCATTACAGTAGAAAGACATTGTGTGTTTAAATACAGGCATTGTAAATAATCGCCGATTTTTTTACAGGCTTGCTGTCGTGTATAAGATTATAGATTGTTCTAAAGTTTGCCAATTACGAAGAGCAGAGTTCATTTATTATTATTACTACTGCATACGAGTTCATTGCTACATAATATTTTCCTGTTTTCTGTATGAGTGGACAAATTATCATGATATAAAATAAACCTTCACAATTATGTTACATATGAAGGACCAGAAGGTGAGTCAGTTTATTGCTATATGATGCTAGTCATTGCTGCATGGTTTTTTTATTTAACATTTACATACTGTAGTGCATACGAACCGGCTGTAAGTATTTACTTACTGATTCACGTGAAACTGCAGCTCGTTTTTCAGTGAAGTTTCTAGGAGGACGGTGTGGCCAGAACCAGTCAGACATTTATGTACTGTCCCATTTTAGCACATTGAGAGTTGTTAATGCACAGTTAATAATTCTCACAATGAAATACTAAACTTTTATACTTGTATTTCTTTTTAGAACCTCATAAAACATCTCCCTGAGCAGAAGATCCTCAGTGAATTAGCACAACTGAAGAATGAGTACAGTGACCTTTGTGAGCCTGAGCAGTTCGGAGTTGTGGTACGTATCCCAGAGCAGGTCCATGACTCAGCTTGGGCATGACACTCGTCACCAACAGTGAAAAGAAAGAATTTCAGTGGTGAATTTTTGTTTTAACTTTATCACCAAATAATTTAATATAATATTGGCTGTCTGGAAAAAATTCCTTGTTCATTGATTATTATTGGTCATTGAATTGAAAAATGAAGAACTTAAGATTTCAGGCTAAAATGTCTCAGAATAGCTGTGAGAATGCCTTCATGGCAGTGCGGATATTTAATTCTGTGAATGTATGACAAATAGTATATATTGTATTGGCTATATTTTCGTCTATTTAGATCTTGATGTCAGCATTCTCCCCATCCCCCGGTCATAACTAGATAAACACCAATATTCTCCCCATCCCCCAGTCATAACTAGATAAACACCAATATTCTAAAGACCCTTTTTGTACTATATATTATGTTAGAAAAAGCTCGAGAATTTTCACATTTCTGATAGCCTGTCATGAATTTACCGAAAGCCTTAAATACACTTTTTCAGCTGGAAAGGAAATCTCGTAAATATAAATTATGCTTTAAAAGTAGTTAAATCATTATTGGAATGCATTGTGTTTTTTTATCCCTCTCTTTATTTTAAGGGGTACAAAAGATGACTGGGTAGAAATTATATATTAAAGACCACACTTCCAAGTTTTAAGTACTCCCCAAACCTGCTATTTAAATAATTGCTCAGGAAATGCTAGGAAAGAGGGCATGATGATTTAGTTAATTGCGTAGAGAAAAAGCTTTTGACTTAGGTGTTCAGCACAAGTTTGTTGGCTGTAGAAATACTGTTCTAGTGCAGCTGCCAGCTTTACTCTGGCTCCCTGACCGTTTTCCATCTGCCTGAGAAGACTTAAAATTACCATCAGACCTAATAGTCCAACACGGTATCTGCTTCATTCAAAATATTTTATAACCTTTTTAATGGTAACAGATTTGAATAGATCCGGTTTGGTCCTTTGCAATTTAAAAATCTTGTTTGAAGTCAAAATGTGACAGATGGGGCTGAGAACATTCCTTTTGAACATGAGCATTAGCTTGCTTGCCCATATTTAAGGTTTATTAATTCTCAGATAGGGCATTGCATGCACTGATGGGGAACGATTCTTTCAAATCCTTGAAAAGCACACGAGGACTGTGTATTTGGGATGAGATGGAGCACATGAATATACCCGAGGAAGATCTTTCTCTCATTCTTTGAGCTGGGTGAACTCATCAACTGAACTGGCTAGATACTATTTATTAAATCGCAGCACTTGAGTGCAATATTGCATAATAAAATGTTTTAGGCCAAAGTCCACGCTCAAAACCTAAGCTGCTTGAATTCATATTATAATCGGAGGGAGGCTGTGTCCCATCTGAGAATTCAGCTGTGTTAGGACTCTTAGGAGTTTTACAGTCCGGACGCTACAGAGTTTCTCGGAAGCCTTTTTTAAAATTTTTTCTTGAATGCGGTTTATCTTGGGAGATGTATTAGTATGCCAAGCAAGTCCTTCCAGAGGACTATCCTTGGTACCACCTGAGGAAATGAAGTTTGGGGACATAAAAAGCAATATCCCACCTGAAGTAAAAGCCAAATAGAAAATGGAAGAGATTTCTTGTTTGTGCACATAACTGTCAATGATTCTGGGGCTGTGGACAGAAAGTCACCTGGTCTTCATATTTACTCTTCCCATCCTTAGCTATGTGTCTGTAGGGGGCAAAACAGGGGCATTACAAAGTAGTTTATGCTATGTAAATTTTCTAAGGCCATATCAATTAGAATTTGCCGACTGAAGTTCAGACAATCTCAGGTCCATCCAAGAGATTTGAAATAATGATATACCTTGGTCTTGCCAAGCATGTGTGCTCTGCATTGCCTAGGACAATATCTTGTATACAACAGACAATAGATAAATGTGAATTGAATCCAATTATAGGACCATTATTAAACCGACGTGTGAAACTGAGATCTGAAGTAGCATATTGTAGATATGAAAGAGTAAACAGCATGCTAAAACATATTTCTCCCAGGCTACGCTGAAATGAAATTCACTTCTGTGTGGATATACTCAAATACCTTTTAACGCTTAAAATTGTATCCACGGCCTACATTTAGGACAGCTATGGAAATGTGTAGACTCATCTGTACTAATGAGTGAAGCTCTAAGCTGGTTGTCTTGCTTCCGACGCCTTCCCCATCAAAACTGTTCCTGCGTTCTTAAAGCCTCCCCGCACCAGGTGATACCCGTGTACAAAACCTCCAGCGTCTCCCACAATTGAGAAAATCAAAACCAGCTCCTTCGCATTCTTGTCAGGTCTCAGTGGACAGGGCTCTTTATGACATTTTAGCATTGACCTCCATGGTACCTCATTGCCATTTCAGGAGGTAAGGTTGCTTGTTACTGTTCAGTGGTGTTTCATCTTTCCCTGGTGGGCTCAGCATTTCTTACCTGCTGCTTCTTGAGCGTTCTATCCCTGCCCTGTGCATCCTTTCCACTTCCTACAAACGACCTGATCTCTTAGCCACAAGGGAAATAGGAAAACTCAGGCTCCAGAATCTCCAATACCTCTTCTGTCTCCAAAGCAATCTCTGCCCTTATCTATTGACCTGGTCTCTCTCTAACCTCAGAAGGAGGCGTACCTGAGTTATTATGACTAATGTTGTTCTTACTAGTTTTAGAAACAAAAGTATATTGAGGAGCTGCTGTGTTGGATACCTCACTGAACAGTCTTACACACAGCCTCTCAGCTGTCCGTCCAACCCTATGGGTTGGTGCTGTTACTCGCTCCACGTTATGGTGCAGGAAGCTGCAGCCAGTGAGGGCCGAGGCCGCCGTCCCAGGTTACGTAGTAAGTAGTGGATGCAGAATTCACACCCAGGCAGCCGGGCTTTTAACCGCTGCATTGGGGCGGCATAGGTACGCGTGCACGTGTGGGTGCGCATGCACACTCCAGCACTCGTGTCCGGGAGCGAGCTGCCCCTCCAGCCCTCGCCCTGAAGCCAGACAGTTCAGTGCCACCCCCCGTCTGTCCCTGGTGCCTTTGGAGCTGCTGCCCCAGTGCTGGAGCCCAGAGCCAGTGAGTCCCCCAGGGAGTAAGTCTGTGCGCGGGACCTTTACGAGGAGCGCCTGGGACCCCAGTTGCCCTGGTCTCACTCAGTCCCCAACTCCACTGGTCTTCACAGCCAGAGATCGTGGGGATGCGAGGTGTTTTTATTGAATGTATGTAACCCCCCCCCCCCCCGTAGATTTCAGTTTCTAAGAACATGCATCATGTTGATATTTGAATACTTTAGCATGAATGCAAAATCAAGAGGAACTTTTTCAGGTCTGTCTAATTCTGTATTCATGTTGTGCTTGATAACATTGAAGTAGTTAGCCTTCTGCCTGAAACCTTTCCTTTCCTTGCCTTCTCAAACAATAAATACTCTCTCGTGATTTAATTCCTATAACCTTAACCGGTGGATACCCTGTCGAGTTTGCATTATTATATAACTTCTTGGATGATAAAACCAGAGTCTCAGCAGTGCAGGTATCAGAAGTGAGGTTACGCCTGCCAGATTCATTACGATTATCATCATCATCATCAAACATAAACAATAGGTTGGCAGACCCGGGACTGGGCAGGGTGGAATCCGGCTTTGGTTTGTGAAAGGAAGAAACTTAATCTGAGACAGTGAATGCTTGGCTAAGCTTTCTCGAAACTTTTTTTTTTTTCTCAGCAGCCACGTTATTGGGTTTGCTTGTAGTCACCTGTAATAAGTTTAAAAGAAACCCCGAAAAACAAAAGGAAAAAAGAAGCAGGTGACAAAACACCCTCGCCTGTGTCTAGAGGTGGACGTCCCGGTAAGAGGGCTGTGCTGGTTCCCACACTTTCTCTGATCAATAATCTTTTCCATTAGGGGGCTAGATGGGCTGCCTGGCTCCCTACTGACTCATCCTCCCACCTGCCTCCCACAGAATTGCATCGGCTGCAGTGTTGTAATTACGTGCTGTACCTTTACCAGGAAACAAGCCCGGGTCTTGGGAAGCTCTGCCAGTTAGAATGCCCAGCAGGAGCTTTCAGACTCTTCGGAGTGTGTTTACAGCTCAGCTAACGCCAGGCTCGGAGCTGTGCGAGTTCCCACTCGTCTGGCACCGGGGCTGGGGACCCACACGGTGTCTGTTAAAACTACGCCTCTTCGAAGGGAAAGAAGCAATAATTAGTTTTCATAGCGATCGGTACTTTGTTTTTCTGACTGCAAAATTCCCCCTTTTCCAATTAAAAATATTCTACAGCTCTACCCCACAAAAAGATGCCCAGATAGCCTTATGCATAAAAACATTTATGATGAAAAGCACAGATTACGTGATAGGGCTGACGACACATGTAACTTTTTTCTTTTTCTTACAAATATCTGAAGGCGGGAGAATTGGATTTATGACTATACTTGGAGGTACAGCTATAAAATCAGTATGTTTTTAAATTCTTTTAAAAACGCCCCGTAAGAGCTTATGAGCTCTATTCAAGAGAGCTTAAACAGGTGAAAAGAAAATTCTTAAAAGCATTTTCTTCTTCTCCCACATATCGATCAAGGCAATTACTTTGGATGGAAAATTTTAGCTCCTCTGTTCTGTTAACAATAAGTCATTATTCAGGTCTGCATATTCATGGGGAAAATCACATGTTTCTCTTTTCTTTCTGTGCTTACTCAGAGTGTTGGCCGTTTTGATATGCAGTGCCCTGATGGTTTCTATTTTTATTCTTCCTGTGTAAATATGAATGCGAGCTCTTGGAGGTGGGCATTCATTTTATCTGAGATAAAAGCCGGTTTGAGGAGTTTGAGATCAGGTCAAAGAAAACTTGCCGTGATTCATTCTCAAATCCACATATTCCTATTCTTGTCCATGTCATTAATTTTTCATAATAATCCATTTTGTGACAGGCTTAACCTGTGTCCATCAGCTTTGGCAATAACATAAAGGATAATAAAGCCACCCGAAAACTAAATATTCAGGTTAGGTTTATGGACGTCATATGGCTTTGCTATTGATTGCTTTCCATTACATTTAAAAAATCAAAAATTAACACCCCGCTATACATCCCTTATTCCTAACACAATAGTGTGGCACCACAGTACGTGTTTGAATGGCCGTTCTCGGCCTCCAACAGTTATTTTCACAAAGATGTTTGGAAGTTCCTGCTCACATTTTTAGTATGGTTCTTCTGAGTGTACAGTGACTTTGGGAGTCAGATATTTTTTCTGGGCTGTGTTCCTGGCCAGACGAGTAGATGTTTGTTGATGCATAGTTTCCACATATCTCTATCTTTAAGGAAAATATTCTTTATCAGCACATCATTGTTTTTCTGCTACAGAGTTGGTTTTCAACACTCGATTCTGCCAAAGCCTCATTGTACAGAGTAACTGTGGTTCTTATCTCTCCTGATGTCTAATATAGAAACATGTGCCATTGACTGCACAGGGCGTGTGCCCTTGGACTGATGGTTTTCTCCAGGTACTGCAGAAAGTACAGCGATGAGCAGGAACAACCCTGCCCTTGAGGAATTCATTGTGAAAAGAGTATGAAATTGTTTTTTGTAGTAGAGAATCACCTCTTTCCCTGCTTTATTTCCATACTACCAGGCACAGTTTTGCTCAGTCATTGAGTCCGGATTTCACAACTTCTATAGGCAAGTCTAACCTGCTCGCAGGCACAGGTCCACCTGCCTAAATGTGACTTCTTTCACATAACCTTTATTGTCACCGATAGAAGATTATGCTGTATTTCAATGTATAGTGTTTCTTAATAGTATTTAACTATTGGGGGAAAACACCTTGTAACAAATGTGTGTTTTTCACAAATATATCCTTCATTCTAATGAGTGTTTAACGTTACACAGAGGGTGCCAAAAATGTATACACATTTTAAGAAGGGGAAAAAACAATATTAAATTTGTAATACTCGATATGTAATGATAAGAAGAGATGAATACAAGTCACATTTGACTTCTGCAATCACAGGAAATGCTCAGAGTGGTGACCATCAGCATCCAGACACTTCTGATGATGGCGAACTACTGCTTGAGCCACATTGACCAAAGTGTCCACTTGTGTCGCTATGCATGCTGTTTCAGGTATCTTCCCAAGGTACCATCAGTGTCGCCAGTTTTCTGTGGTACACCACAGCCTTTAAGATCCCCCATAGGTAGAAGTCAAGGGATGTTAAGTCTTAAGAACATTCTCGAATTTCAAATACCACTTCAAAATGCTCTTGCGCTCCTTGAATGACAACCGTGCTTCCACCGTTTTCTGTGACTGTCCTGCCTGTCGCATGGTGACACTAGCATTCATGTGATTCATGCCATCTTTTGAGCAAACGTCATACTACACATTGCTGTCGTAATTCAATTTAACATCTCTTAAAATGTGTAGACTTTTTTTTTGGCACCATCCCCCTGGTATTTTGAAGAGACCAGAGGACCGGTTATGCTCAGATATGATGGCAGTTGAGGCAAAGGGACAGATGATAGAAATAGCCTTAAAGGCAAATGACACATAACTGAGGGAGTGGCATGTGGCCATCGCCTCCTCCTTCACCTGTGATTTGTATACTTGTGCCTTTTTCTTTCTATCTGTATTCTCTGGGTAGTTTGGCAATAAATCCATGTTCACAAACTGTGTGGGTACTGAAGTGTATAAAATTCAAATTACAGAAACAAAACTGTCCAACTCTTTGGGGAAATAACCCATTTGTAGCTACTCTCACTCAAGCTGTCAGTGCACAGTTTTTAATACAGTGCAGATCAGGTAAAGCCACGATAGCTACTTGATGTCGTCTGATAGACAAGTGCCTTGTCACATGAAGAAAGGCCCTACCTAATACAGCACTGTGGTCAATGTCCCACAGCACTTCAGGGGTGGGATCGTGAAACAAAGCACGCCAGTCTCCTCAAACGCTGCTCAGGTTCGCCTCGAAACTCCAACACGCTCTGCAGCCGAGTCTTTGTTTCATTTACTTACATCACGTAGGGGCACGCAAATGCCATCATGGGACATGGGCCTTTTAGTAATCGTATCTGTGGCTGGGCACGTTGCTCAGCGCTTTCTGTCCCCTCTCAGCTTAGTTATCCAAGACATTTCCTCCCACGCCCGAATCCTCTAGTGGAGATCGGGCTGTTCATAGAGAGGCTCGCTTATGACTGCAGCACATTCTGTGCGAGTGATCAGTGCCTGCTGATGGGAGGTTCCTGTTGAGAGATGCACCCAGTGGAGCTTTGCCTCCTCCAGAGGGCCCGGGGTTTACAGTGCCGCATTCCCAGTGATCACATTTCGAAGGGTAAATGCACGTTATGAATGCAAACTGGCCAAACGGAGCAGGGCATGGTCCTTGCAGTGCGTTCAGTAGGTGACGAGCACTGTTCTGCATCAAGCCCCGGAAACACACATCCTTTTTCTTTATTGTTAAGTTTGTTGGAGTGACATTGGTTAGTAAAATTGAATAGGTTTCAGGGGGACAATCCTACAGTGCATCGTCTGTGTGTTGCCTTGTGCTCACCACCCAGAGTCAGTATTTGACTCTCCCTCCCTCCTCCCCACCCCAAAACACGCATTCCTTGCCTTTGTTTGAGAGATACTTCTCCTTGGGCTTGGCAGAACAGTCAGGGATCATGGTTCCTTCTAGAGAACTTCTAAGGATGGGTAAGGAGGGTCTTAACAACAATAGCTATTGTTTTAAGACTGCTTCCTTTGTGTCAGCTACTGTGACAGGAGCCTTCTCAAACAGTATGTCACTTCAGTTTTACTGCAACTTGCATGGATGACTTAAGGAATTCATTTTACCGATGAGCAAATGAAGTCTCAGAGACATTGGGTAACTTGCGGTGTGTTGTACAACTAGCAAATGACAGAACTGTGGTTCAAGCCCAGGCCTGTGTAACCCAAATGTCGCTGTTTCCTTATGTACATATGGGTCTGGCACTCGGAATTTGGGCCAAGATTGGGCCTGGGCAGTATTGTTGAAATGAGCCATTGGTAGCAAGTTGCCTTCCTTAACCTACCTTCTGCCTGTCCCACATCAGCTATTCCTTCTTTTCCCAATCCTGCCCGTTGTCATATTGGAGTTCCTAGTTATATGACTGAATCTATCCAGCCGTCCCTTCACTTACTCATTTTACAAATCTGTATTTTTAAAATCACCTCTGATATTTATCACCACCTATGTGCCAGACCTTGTTCTAGAGCGTAAATGAATGAAGACATTTTGCCCTCTTCCTGAAATCAGGCTGTTAGCCAAGGAAGGTCCTGAGCATTTCGAGTTTGAAATCTTAGCTGAAGGATTGTTTGTCAGATAGTAAAATGTGACCACCTGCTGTTCGTTGTGGTCAAGACCTAGTCTGTTTCTCAGGCCGGGGCAAGCACTTCCTGGCAGTGTCCCTGCCACTAATCTCCACCCCGCAAGACGAGTCAGCAGGCAGATGGAGAGCCTGATTTCTGTGGCCCCGGTGCCTGCGGTTCCATCTAGGCCCTCAGCATCCACTTTGACTTTGTGCACAACGTGGTATTGCAGTGCGGGTAACCTTTTCCTAAGGTTGTGTTCAGAATCGTGTGTGTGTGTACTCGTGTACACATGCACAACACGTGTCGAAAAACGTGTAGGTAGTACCTACCTAGAAAAATGTCCAACACCAACACCAAGTGCTCAATAAATGTGAATCACTGTCACTACTGTTACCATTATTATTAAAGCACATTTTGAGTTGCATTATTTAAATTGAAGCTGATATTAAAATAACTAAAATCAAATCCACGCTTTCTGGCTTGGGAGACCAAGGATTGAAATACAGAGCCCCCAAAGGACAAAAATGTGAATGAAAACAAGTGGTACTAGAACGGGATCAAGATTGAATCTCCATGGATGCCGGAGGTGACAGCTCCTTGTTGATAAGGGACCAAAGCCACCCGGTGAGCTGGCCCCCTACCAGTGCTCTAAGGCAGGGTGGGAGCGGTCAGTGCACAGTGACCAGCACCCAGGCTCGGTACTGAAGGCCCTTTCAGCTGTGAGGGAGTCTGAACTACTCCCCACGTGTAGGGAGTGATTGAAAACGAGACCGTGTGCTGCTGCTGGGCCCTCCCCGTGAGAGACGTACGTGATGTGGAGAGCGTCCGGTTTTGTGGCTGGACGGTCTCTCTTCGGGTACTTTGACCCAAATTCTGCCCCTAGGTATGTGCTCCATATTTTCCTAACCTGGGGACCTTTTCTCAGGCCCGTCTTTCTCTCTGCACCTTCCTTTTGGCGCCAGTTTTTTCTCTGCACCTCTGGGTCTCATTGTGTCTCTCCCTCCATTCCCCCTTCCTCTCTCCCTCTCCTTCTCTCACTCTCCTCCTCCCTCTCCCTCCTCCTCTTCCTCCCTCCCTCCCCCTTTCTATTTGTACTGTGAAGCCTCCATTGAACACTGTTGTCACCAGAGTTTCTGGGTTAGTCTTCCTTCAGTGCACACCTCCAGCACTTCAGTTCTGTGTCCCCATCTAGGATCACGTGCCACTGCTCGGTGGGTAAATGTCACTGGCTATGCTTTTCCAGGGATTGCGTTCCCAGGTTGAGGCTAGACTGGGACCTTGTGGGAGAAGGCCGTGTGTCTTACACTTACCATCGAGCCGTGAAGAAACAGGGGCATGGTTTGTGTGTTACCCCCATCATCTAGAAATAGCTGCTTATCAGTGCTAAGAGCTAATAAATGTGGTAACAGGTCGATATTCCCAGCAGAGTTTGATACATCTGTCTATAAAATCATGAAAGCATGTAGAAGGATTCACAGAAGACCAAGGTTAATCTGTAGAGAGGCAGACACCCATGGTTAATGGGCACGTTCATTTCAAGAAGAAAAACGATGGACCAAGCCTTGTTTCCCTATCAGAGCAGATGTAGTCTGTTCAACGGCTCATGTGCTATTTCGAAGGGCGCTTTGTGGTTTAAGGGTTTTGTTGATGTTGTCAAATCCTTTTCATGTGATCTGCAGATATATTTGTGCCTGTTTAGTGTCTGACACCTGTATTCAAGCAACTAAGCTACACGTGCAGAAAATAAATACAGTTAGGATTGTTAATAGTTTCTCCTTGTTGTGTGCGTGCTTGTGTATGTTCCTGTGTGTCTACCTTCCCTTAACCTCTCTCCCGGAATTCATTTGGTGAGTGAAATAAATGATTTGGAGTTATGAGATCTGTCCAGAAAGTATTTAGCCACGTACTATGAAAAATAGCGGCACTTACGACTGGATTTTTTCCAGACAGCCCTCGTATAGGACATTAAAGACTACAATAAGTTACTAACATAGGAGCTATACCAAAGGGAATAGAGAATGAGCACCAGGACTGTGAAACAGGGAATTAAAACCTGAATAGAACTGTTTTGAAGACAACCAATATAGGACTCTTGAATAATGCGATTAAAAGTAAGTTCATGTGATTCTACCAAAACCTACTTATTTAACATCAGCATTCTGTCCAGTAGGTGAAGTTCCTTAGCACATATCTAAATATTTCATTATATTATAAATAGAAATCATAGGTTTAAAAATTATTAAATGTTCAACCTGAGCTAGTCTTCTGATTGCAAACAGCATAGTAACAGGTAGTTTTTTAGGAAAGTCGTTTTCTGTTATCATGTCCACCTTTTATCTGTGACCCAGCCATTCACTCAACTCCATTTGATATTTGTAAATTTTTGTCGTTTGCCTCGGGCAGATTTCTGGCAGTTTTAATGCTATTGACGACTAATGATTATGCAGTTAACGTGCAGCCACTGTTCCACTTCAGTAATATTTTCTTAATGCTGCAAGGATGATTTATTGAAAACTGAACAGCTGTTTTTCAGCTTTGATAAAAATATTCTAGGGCAGTGTCTGCACCATGGAAAAATAATACTTTTAAAACCTGGAGAGAATTCATTGTACACAGAAGTTCTGCAGTATTGTCTTGGAAACTACCCCCAGTGGAGGGAGAAATAACAGGCTTTAAATATACCTTCTCCAGAAAGTCCTTTATCTTACAGATGAGCTCAGTGAAAATGCTGCGGCCCCGCCTCAGTAGCATTCTCTTCAAACTCACCTTCGAAGAGCACATGAACAACATCAAGCCGAGCATCATGGCCGTCACGCTTGCCTGCGAGGAACTGAAGAAAAGTGAAAGCTTTAACAGACTTCTGGAGTTAGTTCTGTTGGTGGGAAACTACATGAACTCCGGCTCCCGAAACGCCCAGTCTTTGGGTTTTAAGATCAACTTCCTCTGTAAGGTAAGGTAGCACCCTTATAGTGCTTCTTGGCAGCAGTCACTTCATCTGTGGGAGGGGACACCCTACGTAGCACACCAGATACTATTCCAGAAGGGCCAAGTGTGTGGGAGGTGAATTATAGCTCAAATCTCAGGGATTGTGCAGTCTTCTGTGGGATAGCAATAAACTTCTCCTGACCGAATATGACTGGCGTTTGTAGGTCCCAAAAATTTGCTTTAAGTAGGTGCAGTCTTGTATTTCAGTCCCTTTTACTTATTTTACTTCCCTCCAAAAAGTATTTGGGAATGAAATTCACTGAAGCAAATACCCAGAAATTCCTTTTTGGGTTGGCTTTGTTTATTCTACTCTGAGAACATTCTTTACTAGTAAGTAGCGTCGTGACACTAAGCTCATGCGAGGCGTCTGATGCATTTACGAACATGTTAAAAAATCGGGTGATAATGATCGTCTTGCAGGCTGGATTCGGCTGTCTTACGATGTTAGTTTTGAGGTTTTAATCCTTTTGGAAAGTAAGCAGAGAAGCGCACAGATGATTGTGTATGTCCATTTCTAGAATAGAGCAAACCACCTTATTTCAAGGGAAGAATCTGTTACAGACAGAAAACTGAACAGGCTGAGGCGAAGGCCTGTAAGAAAGTTCGATATGAAAATAAATCTGAAAGCAAGCGGTCCGTCTTTGACACCTCACCGCTCTGTCACCTTTATATTCTCTCACATCTGAAAAAGTTGCAGGACTCTGGTTAGTTCTTGAGTATATAAAGACAAGCATCCCCACGCTAGGAATGGATGTACATTTCTTTTCTATTCATGCATTAAATAGATGTGCAGTACATATACCTGGGCAAACATTTTAATATGCATAAAAAATGATTTGCTCCTAGTAGATCAAACTCAGATAGACATAAAGAATAATCTCTGTAGATGGCAGGATATATAAGCCATTGTATCTGTTTGCTCCTGATTTATTTTTGAAGGATACAAAGGAAGAGAGAAAGGAATGTATCCGGGATGCTAAATTTTGTGAAAAACAAATGAACCAACGAAAACATTTTTATTCTCTCCCGTGCACTATTAGAAGACATGTAAAATTATTTGATGACAACGTAGATGAAGGCAGTGCTTGTAATAAACTGGAATAAATCACCAGGAGATTTATAGGATAAAATTAAACATTGAAGACTTTTTCATTATATAAGTATACCATACCATATTCTCAATACTAATATCTCTCACCAAGATGCTACTTGTTTCGAGTATGTGCTGTATGTACGTTCAGTGAGTGAATCTTAAAGTGTTCTTGGTTGATGATTGTGAAAACCCCATAAATTAAAAGAAAATATCTTTGGGAATTTGTCCTGTATACCTATCTCACATTTAGTTCATGTAAAATGACATTTATAGAGACTGTCCTAATGTGAATAAGTAGGCACATTTTTAAGTGTCTTGATTTCGCACTCTTCAGATTAATTACGGGAACTGATTTTTCTTTGAGGCCAGAATGAGTAAGTCATTTATACACAGGAACACAAGATTGTTTTCGCCTCCCAGAAGGATTTTACCGTTACATCTTAACATTTTCAAGCAAGGCTTCTCCCTGCCATCTACCTGTCAAATGAAAGTTCTTCCACACAACGCTGATCTGACATCCATCACTAGAGGTATGCTCAAAGGATTCAGCACAGAGATTTTTGCCAACTTCAAATAAAATAAAAAAAAAAAATCCTGTGGGAAATACTACCATGTAGTAATAGGTGTTCTAGAGGAGAAAGAAGGGGCTGTTTGAAAATCCCCCCTCCCAATTTTTCAGTAGGATTTTTATCTCCAGGGAAATGCTTGTCATTAAGAAAGAGAAATACCATGCATGTGTGATAGTCCCATCCTGTCTAGGGTTAAAAGGATGTTCCTGGAATACAAAGAATTCTGAGCAGATATATAAATGTCTAAAATGACAGAAATCTACTGGAGTACAGAGAAATAGTTCACTTAGGTCTGTAATCAGTTCAGAACTGAATTAACTAACTACTGATGTATGATTAGCTAGAATTGCTGTGAAATTCCAGTTATTTTATAAAAGATTACTTGATTGATTATTCCTTAGTGTTATTTTTTTTTCCTTAAAAAATAGCAGCGGAAACTTTCTTTGTACAGTGCTGATTATGCTTTAAAAATGAAACCACTTACCCACCGAATTATTCTAATGATAATTTCCTTTCTCAGTGAATTTAAAACTGCCATCCACCATTTTTCGCAACAAGATACAGCGTATGTTAAAATATTCATTTTGTTGAAAAAGAGCCATGGTATAAGCAGTTAAGCTGATCAGATGTATCTTGTAGTAAATTAATATTAAAGGTTCACGTGGTCACCATTGGCTCCTATACTGTTGGGGCAGAAAAGACAAACAGCTGGTTTAACCTCAGTGGCAAACGTCACCAATGAGTATGGTTCCCGTTCCCCTCACTACCCAAGGCTTCACTGACTGGCAGCGTTGACTTGTCACTGGGTGAGTCACCAAGCCAGCGTGCTGAACTGGAATAAAAATTATGTGTGTGCAGATGAGTTGCTGGTGTGAGCTCGGCCCACGCAGGCCTGTCGGTTCTTAAAGTTCTAACCAGTAGCACTGTATCACCTTAGGGTCATTTGTAGTTTAGGTTTTCAGTATATGATGACATACACAATCTGCATCAGAACAGAGCATGTAGAAGTCCTCAGCGGTCCCTAGGCACGCGGCTTTGTGGGTCTGTCTCATAAAGATTTTTGGTCATAAACCACCGGAAGTGACTGCAAAAAACTGAATTTATGGGGACAGGGTAGAAGGCCACTTCACCAGAAGCCAAGGAAAGGCTGGAGGACTGGCCTTTCAAAGGACAGCAGCTCTGCCACTTTGAGAACAGGAACCCGTGGAAGGTGTTGCCAGGAGGTTGGCTTTGGGGCGTGGTAACTCCCCCCGTTTTTCTCCTTTCCCTGCGTTCCCTTAACTTCTGCTTAAGAAGAGAGACTGATTGGCCCGGTGTGGGTTATAAGAATACCGTTTGTCCAGGAGAGGGCGGGTAACCTTGACCCACAGCATTGCCAAGACTACCTGTGATTGGTCAGGCCCCAGAGGATGCCATTACCAAAGACAGGGACACCAAAGGGTAGGGGCGGGCGAAGTGCCATTGGGCAGGCCCAAGCAGAGGCAACGCAGAAGAGATGGGCGATACAAACAATACAGAAAGACAAACAGAAACCTCCAGAAGCTCGTGGTACCGTTGCAAAGCCAGGAAATGCACACACGGGGTGTTAGGTAATGTCACAGTGTACACTGCCAGGGAATCCAAAAATTCTTGGCCGTTGAGATTCTGCTGAGAGGAGCAGGAGGACCTCGGGGAAGGGAGGAATTTGGGGGATGCGGGTGGAGATGGGTGGCGTTGCTCAGTTGAAGTGGAAGGATCTTGAAGGATAGCTCGAATTCAACGACGTGAAGGGAAGAAGCCACGACCTTGGAAAACAGGAGAACGCAGGGCTCCACCCCGTTTTGCTAAGTAGTAGCCAGATTGTCATGGCTGAATCACTTGCTCTCTCTGAACCTGTTTCTTCATCTGTCTGTGAGGGAATACCTGCCCCTTGCTTGTTTTCATAGCGTCGTCTTCAGAGTCAAATAAGTTGATCTCTGGCAGACGACTTTGACAAATTACAATGTTAAATAGTGGGCGTAGTTTGGAAATAGTGATCACATTGGTGGGCAGGTTGTTTATAAAGATTTTGAGTTACTTGTCTGCTAGTTTGGAGATCTTGCCTCCATAACCGTATGTTTGCTGGTTCTTTGAAAATCATTCCGAGCCTGTTTCATAACTTAGGAAGGCCCCAAACCTTTCTTTATCTGCCCTGAGTTAATGTGTCTGTCACCTACACTATGACTTTTTAGTCACTCAAGTTAGACGAAGACATAACAAAGGATGATGATACAGTAGGCTGACGGACTGTTGTACAGATGCGGAACACGTCGTACAAAGAACCTGAAGAAAACATTCAGGTTTACTGTGAAGAAAATTTTAAATATCTTACTTTAAGTCACTAATATAATAATGTAATTGTGCTACTTTTGCTCAGAGTCATCATTTATATGAAGTACATGTAATGTATAAAGGCCTCATTTCCCAGAGGCCCTCACATGGTATTAGTGACAAAATACGAAGACATCACCCCAGGTACACAAAGGAGTCACAAGAACAAATGTGAATCAGGTTCACTTTCATTGAGAAACAGAAGAGAATGTACCAGAGCATATGATTGGTAAGGAAAATGACTGCTGTCTATGGAAGAAAAATCTGGAAATGTGTAATCCAACCCAAACTCTTAAGGAGTGCCTAAGCACAATGTCACATCTCAGTCATCTGAAGACTTCGCAGTGTCGAATGGCGTTTAGCTGAAATGGTGTGGATTACGAGATGGTAACTAGTGTAGCGTCTTCCGACCGCTGAAGCGCCAGGAATTTATTTTCTCACGGTTTTGACAACTGGCAGTCCAAGATCAAGGTGCCAGCCGGGGCGGTTTTTGGGGAGGGCTTGCAGACAGCCATCTTCTCTCTGTCCTTGCAGTGTTTTTTTCCGTGCGTACAAGAAGGGAGAGGGAGGGAGGGAGAGAAAGAGGCACACAGAGGGACAGTGGCAAGCATGCTCGGGATCTGGACCTGCTGTCCCTTCCTCTTACAAGGACATTAGTCCTATCAAGTTAGGCCCTCCCTTTTTGAGCTCATTTAACTATTTAACCTCCCTCAAGGCCTGATCGTCACGTTGGAGGTTATGGCTTCAACGTGTGGATTTGACGGGCCAGGTTCATGAAGCTGGATGTAGCGCTAAGCTGACCAGACGTCCCGTTTGAAACGGGACAGAAAACAACGGTCCTGTCCATTTCAAATGGTACGTCTGGTCAGCCTCGTCTCATAGGGCTAAATTCAAGGTGTCACAGCAGGCTGACCCCACGTACTGTGTCAAAGGGGACAGGACTGTTGTTTTCTGTCCCGTTTCAAACAGTACGACTGGTCTGCCTATGTAGTGACCAACTGCCCTGATCTGCCCAGGACTGACGGTTCCCCTCAGTTGCGCATCATTTAGTGGTATAATTGGGACAGTCCCAGGCAAACGGGGACAATTGGTTACTTTAGTTAGGAAATTAGACATAAGGCCCTGGCCTCCTAATTACACTCTACTTTTTTTCCTCTGTTTGAAACATGTAACTGAAGGAACTTACCTTTTGCATTTTGATGATGTCCTTCGCATACCCTTCATCGGGTTTTTGCCCTTTAGCTCGTGTCTGGTTCCCACTGCACATCGTGAAGACCACTGTCATGGAAGTGTCCGCTGTCATGGAAGTGTCCACACGTTACTTACATTACTTTATTTCTCTTTCTCTTGCTCAAGACTCAGAACGCATGAACTTTGGCTATTTATTTTATTCTACATTACATCCCCAGTGTCTGCTGTACATGAAGTCCTCAATGAACTCCTGTTAAATAAAGCCAGGCAGTTTGATAAAAGAAAGGATTTGTTTTGAATGTTCAGGAAAAGTGTTAACTTTTTTTTTTTCTTTTTTAGTGAGAAAATTTGCTTCCTTGCAGATGTGAAGGGTGTATTTTTTACCAGCAAAACTATTGGAGTGTGTAATTATAGCACTTGGCCATTGTATTTGTAAAAACATAGAAATGCATTATTTAATACAAATATAAACCAGCAGTCCCCCCCTAAATATGGGTTAAGGAGTAAATATGGTACTGTTAATTTAAAACCAAATGTATTTTAGAAAATAACCACTGTAGGATACACTGAAAGGCACTGTAGCAAAAATCAAGTCCTGTTCGGTAGTCCACACATTTGGTTGGTGTGGTTTTACAGTTCATAACATGCTTTCCTTGCGATTCAGGGACATTAACTTTCATTAACCTCATTTTGCAAATTCGAAAACTAAAGCCCAATGAGGTTACGTGATTTTTTCCAAGATTAAAAAGCTAGTAGTGAATGTTCACACTCAGGCTTAAATCTAGGTTTTCCGTGTCCAGAACCCTACAGCCAGCTACCTCTCTTGTGCGCTATCACAGAATATTTGGTTACACTCAGCTCATTTCCCGGAAGGATTCCAGAACCAGTTCTGCCACTTCTGGTGTTCTGAACATGGGGGAAATCAGATTGTATTGACTCTGATAGCTTATAAAACGAAAACTCTCTCTTGCTTTTTTTCAGAAAATCAACTGGAAATGGAAGTAATTGTAGACATATTAGTAGAAAGCTTCTCTTCCAATAAATAGTTTTTAATATATCCACGCAGTAGAGCCTGTATATTTGTGATAAAAACCACCTAATGTGAATAGTTAAGAGGTGTCAATTAGCTTTGTAGGTTCGGGCTCCCAGAACATGTAAGGTTTGCTTAGGCCAGGTTGGCTGCATTCTCTGTATTTTACAAACAAGGATCTTCTCTTCATGGACATGGCTTCCCAGCATGGCTCACTCTCACAGGCAGAGTGAGAATCCAACTCTTCCTGGGACTCAGCTTATTTCAGTGGCTCAAGCTATTTTTAGAACATGGTGGTCTCTTGCTTCACTGAAATCCGAGGGCTGTCCGGGAAAAACCCAGCCATAAATGCCTCTGTTTTTCATATTACATGGCTGGAGACTGTCTGGCCCGCCCTCGTGTGACTTTTCCTGACAGTGTTTGGCATTATGGAGTTGGGGGGGAGATGTGGTTAGTAATCGGCTGGGAAGAGAACTGCTTTGACGAATATAATTTGTTTTGGAACAGTTCTGCGTAAGGGAAGATGAGAAGACTTCCTGTCAAGTTTGGGATTGGGTGGAACGGTGGGTCCCCTTCCCTAAACATTCTTCTTTGTCTCCGTGGGGCTGTTTGCGGAAGAATTTTCAGTTGGTGATCAATGATGCAGCATGCAATTCCGCAGTCAAAGGCAGAGGAGCTCATTCGTGGGACTTTGCATGACATGTGACAGAGTGTCAGGCCATACCATTTGTCCATGGCCAGGAGCCACAGCATTTCACGTTAAGGTTTTCTTTGTGCCTCGTTACCCATTAGACTCTCCGTTAACCGGAGTTCAAGCAACCGGCATGCTCAAGCTATCGGCAAAACATCTACCAACTGCTGGTGGCTTGCGTTCTGGTTCACGGAGAGTCTAGTTACATTTATCCGGCACCTACCCATCCCCATGGGTGCCGGTTAACTGAGAGTCTACTGTATTACACTGAAGCAAGAACGTTGTCCATTTTCGACCTCTGCAGTAACTAAGGACCCTGGAATGACATGAGGATAGGATATCATTTGTAGTTTTAAATGGTTTCCTTTGTTCAGCTTGTCTGATGGTTGACTTTTATTTAAGTCTCTTGTGTTTTATTGTATTGTGCTTAATGGGCTCTCATCATTGAGGACCACTGTTAGTTTCTTAAGCTTTAAGATGAATGTTGCAGCATGTGATATTATGCCAGTGGTGGCATTTTAGATTCAGTTCTGGAATTGTGTCATGGGTGCTTGTGTCCTAGTTTGTCATGTAAATCAATATACCACAATTTGTAACTTTCAAACAGCAAGCACTAATGTTACCTAAGTCAGTAAATCCTGAAGTGTTTAATTTCATAGAAGAGTAAGTTAATTTTTTAAAGAAACAATTCTCCGTCAGATCTTTTCGTTCCCCCATGTTACTCGTTACGTATCGTAAAGCACATGTTATTCATCAGTCCACACGGGCTTGTGCATGCCATGCCAGTAAATGACAACACTAGGGGAATGCTTCGGTCCCCTCGTGTCCCCGGTAATCACCTTGCCTGTGTCCCAGCTCGGAAGTCCAATCGGAAGGCCTCCCCGTCACTGCCCGCGTGCCATTTCAGGCCGGCTTCTCCTGCTTTTCTTTCTCTTCTTTCCACGTGCAGCCCTCTCAGAGCTGGAGGCCTATGCTCCTAGTTCCTGACTCTGTCGTCCCGTGAGCACACTACCACGTGTCTTGTCCTCCACTTAGAAAATCGACTCCTTTCCGACTTCTGACGCCGAGGGTCCTGCGTCTCTTCATCCATCTCTGCCCACACAGACTGACTCCTGAAGGAGGGAGAAAGCTTAATGTCTTTAGAGGTGCCTTCTCTGAACAGTATTGAAATGGCCGCACCGTGTTCTAGATTTATGTTAATGGGGAGACACCGTGTGTCTTTCCTGTCCCCCGCAGCGAGCGGGGTAGAACTGGAGCAACAGGCTGGGCGCGAACATGAACCAGTTTCGTGGATGCACTTCCTCAAACTGGCACAGTTCCGAGAGCGCATGTCTGCACAGTCCCTTCAGTGGGAAGCTTCAGCTCTGGTTTAAAGAGACAAACTCACACCTTTATTCTCCTACTTGCCTCTAAAAATACTGAAGTCCCATGAGCCTTACTTCAAGATTTTCCTCGAAGTTGAAATATTCATTAATTTATGTACACTGGTGCACGTGAGTCCTCTGATACTCGAAATGTAGCACACTTGTCTGTTTCCTCAGTTTGATTAGACCTATCGTGATCTCACCACATTTACACCGCCACAGTCCGGGTCGTGTGAGAACTTCAGTATCCCACGCCCCTCCCCGCCGGCCGCCCGCCCCCAGTTTTTAGTTTATTAAATTCTCTGGAGAGCAGTAGTTTGTAAATGTCATTTGTTGGATGCAGACTCGGTTAATATTCCTTGCCAATACTGACTGTTTTGAAGACATTTTTTTTTCCTGCCACCGTGTTCTCTGTGCTCTAAACAGCCGTGCACGTACACACACGCCAACGCCCTGCAGTTGGATTGTCAGTACTGGCTCGCGAAGCCTCTGCGGCTGTCCCTGGTGTTAAGTCTGCCCTGCACGTCACCCTGCTTCCCACATGTCCAGATGAGGTGCAGTGGGCTGCCGGGAAAGTACCGAGGGCACACTTGCCTCATGCCCTAGCTACACCTGGGCAACGTGTCCCCACTACGCAAGCACATGACCTGTTTGACTCGGAAGAGATGAAATGTTTTGAAAGTTTGGCGTTAGGGGAATGTGTGTGTGTGTGGAGAGAGAGAGAGACAGTGAGAGACAGAGAGAGAGAGAGAGAGAGTGAGAGAGAGATATTCAAAATAAGAGAGAAAGAAAGAAAGATAATGGGATGATTTTTGGAATTGGGCGATTAGAGAGAAACAGGATTGAATTAAATATTACTTCTTACACAGAAATTGGTAAACTCATGAAAAGCTTTTAAAAAAGCAAGTAAGAGTCGCCGAATTCCATTCCTTTTCTTCAGTCTCTAATAATCCTTAAAAACGCAACAGTACGTACTTGTATATACAGCAGTCAGGAGGGGCGTACTTGTTTCTGTAGGGGGCCCATGTGGCTCGCTTTATGACTCACTGAATGCAGATACATTTCAAGGAACCAAAAGGATGAATACATCATTTAAAAAATTTTTATTACATGGTTATAAATAACACAATCGACTTAATACTGTGCCCTAGCTATCTTTGTCTAACTCATTGTGACTAAACATTAATACACACAATTCACTGTCCTATTGAGTAGAATCGCTGGTGGAGATGAGTGATTCTCTAGTTTGCGAAAAAAGGTTTTTTTTTTTGGGGGGGGGGGTTGCTTGATGAGTTCCCCATGTATCGGGCTGGCAACACACACTTGCAGCAGTGGAGCACAGTAAAAATGATGATTTAGGGGATGTGCTGTAGGTCTTCTTAGTCGCCCCGAAGACAGTTTGCACCCAGCACTGAAATGAGCCCAGCTGGCTTAGTATGCTGTGAATTGCTGCCGTCATTTTCCGAGTTGAATCTTAGGGCTGATTTTATAATTCTCACAGTGGGGGAATGTTGACAACACGAGCAGCGTTTAGCGAATATAATTAGTAAGTTTGGAAACAAATGCCTTTTTAATTCTCTGGAAGCTCTGGATTTCCACCCTGAATGAGACTGTTCAGAAAATGGGGCTACTCTGACTGAATGTGACCATCTCACCAACTGATGTTCCTGTCCAAGGAAGCCATGCTAATGACAGCCTGGCACAACTTTTAAAGCAGGAGGACTGGTAACCAATGAAAGGGGTTTGTAAGTAGGCTGAGCAGACGTCCCGTTTGAAACGGGACAGAAAACAAGGGTCCTGTCCCATTTCAAATGGTACATACATGAGAATGGTCAGCCTCCTGACACCTTCAGTTTAGCCCAGTGAGACTAGGCTGACCCCACATACGTACCAGTTGAAATGGGACAGGCCAGTAGTTTTCTGCCCTGTTTCATATGGGGCAGCTAGTCACCTATGTATAAAGCAGCAGTTAATATTTAAATAAAACTCTGCACATCCAGTTATCTCCATGATAATTTTGGGACTGCAAGAACTATTTATACACAGTGCACCCTTGAATAATGTGAGGGCCTGAAGTGCAGACACTGGGTATGCTCAAAAATTCGCGTATCACTTTTGGGCCTCAATTCAGCCCTTAGGGTCTGCGGGTGTTTGCCAAAGTGACTGTACTGTTTCGCCCTCACAGCTACAATGACATTAAATGACATCCCATTTCATGCCCAGGAGAAGGGCGACAATGTAAAAATTGTGATAGCGTCAGGTGTGAGGAGGAGTGAGTCGGGGGGAAGTAACTGCTGGTGAGAACAGAACTCCTGCTTTGGAAAACAATGTGGTACCGTCTAGAAATGCTAAAGATGCAACTTCTGGGAACCCCCCCCCCCCGTACATGCTCCAGATACACGCTAAGAGGGTTCTGGAGGCACGTACAAACATGACGAGTGCGTGTCATTAACTCAGAAGGCAGCCCGCGGCTATATAACCCCCAAATAACGGCTCCTCGGTGCCAAATTCTAACTGCACTGGACCGGTATTACGTGTCTTGGGCCCTGCAGAGATGGTCTTCAGTGGCTAAAACCACTGTTGTTGATCCACTGCATGACATTTCCTTACACCATGTATACACAGCAAGAGCAGTTCTGTATACCCTTTTGCCGGTGATAATAATCTTTGAAGTTCTCTACAGAAAAACAAAAACAAAAACAATTCCACCCACTCTCAAACCTCATCCATATAAAACTGTTCTGTTAAGTGAAACACTCATGACAATAAAAAAGAAAGTTTTAGTTAAACACTTAAAGCATTTCTGAGAAGAAACCACTTAACACCTCAGAGATATTCATGCTTGCAAACTATTACTGGACCAATTTAAAGTAATTTGATTTTTGATAACCCGTTCTCAGAGGACTTTCTGTTTGGTAAGCCTACCCTAGACAGGTTGATCACCGAAGAGCACTTGAAAATTCAGACTGGCTTTGCTCTTTAAAGTGTACACATGATTCCTTAATTCTTCCCGGCCTGGTGTGCCGTAAATGCAAATGGTGGGTGATGGGGACAGCCTAGCCCGTGGGTCCAGGCTGTCCCGGGCTAGGGTACACGAAGGCTGTCCGGAAAGCATGTAGCCGTGTTGTCTGAGACATGGAGGCCGTCAGAGCCCGGAGGGGACAGGCGGAGAGGCGGAGCAGGGAAGCAGGGAAACAGAGCGTACTGGGTCTGGGAGGCTGATGTCGCCAACGCCCCGCTGGGCCTGAAGATGACAGTGGAGATGAATCTGTATGCCATTTCACGTTGTCCTGCTTTCCCCTTTAAGCTGTCCCTTCGCACATTGCCCCCGGAAATTAAGTCAACAAGGGTATAAGTCCTAAATTGCTTTACTTTAACACAGTGGATACCCTCTGCTCCCTTTCTGTGGGCCATACAATTACAGCACCGCACTGAGAGGGCAAGGAGAGGGACGATGTCACCTACGTAAGGAACAAGGACGTCTTTGCACTGTAAATTACATTGGGCTTCATCAGCGTCAGCCCTGCTCGCGTGGCACCCAGGAAAGCATTTCTGGAAACATAATGCCTTCAAAATAAAAGAGAATAACTAAATCCAGGAAAGCATGTACTCCGCCTGGCCGGTTGTGCGTAGCTACAGAGCTAAGGCCTTTACGGTAACCGTAACCCCTAAAAACGCGTTATCTTTTTCAGGGTGGTTGTGGTGTCGGGTGGTGTTGAAGAACGCAATGGTTTGTCACACCCCCTTGGCACAGGGCACAGATCTTAATGTTGTTGAAACAGCGGGGGCCGACATTAGAGCCCGTGGCTGTCCCGCGACTGGCAGAGCCGTGGTGGGTGTTCCGATGTGGGCCTCGGGCAGTCGCGAGGGCTTGGGCGCTCTCGGCCCCGTGAGTGGGCACATGTAACCGCACTGCGGGGCGCAGTCCCCACAGCAGTAGACTTGAATGGCCCGGTCGTGTCGGTAGTTAGATGAGTTGATTCCAGCAGCTCGACCAGATTCCTGCTCGGCATTTCAGCCTCTCCTTTCATTCCCCTCATTCAGGTTTTCAGACGCGTTAAAGGTACACCTACCCGAAGGTGTCCGGCCACTCTTGGGAGCAGCCACGTTTCTTTCCTGCTTCACGTCTTTGTTCTTATGTGAAAGTTTCAGCTCTGATACATACTCATTCTACAGCAATTCGTGCCAGAAAACCCGGGGTTCTGCCTGCACATCCTTGCTTTTTTCTGGAAGAGCCTGTTTTCCTGTAGCTGCTTGGGGAGTTGCTGATAATTGTCTGCACCCCTCTGCAAGTGGGGTGTAAAGTTCCTTTAAGTAGGGGCTTTGTTCGTGCGTCATGTCCAGTAATGCACAGACACATTCTCGCCCTAGGCCTTCGACCCCGAACGGTCTTGGCAGCACAGGAAACACAGTGTCAGACACAGTGTGCCTGTGTCGTGGTGGAGCGGGGTGATGCCTCCTCTTTCTGTGCTCTTGGTCTTCACATTCACGCCGGTGCACTGATCTCTACAGGTGCACAGGAGCCAAGTGCTTGGCCTGTGGGTTGTCGTGTTTCTCTCCTCAAAGGCAGTTTACCCATTTGCCCTGGAATCAGGCGTGCTGACGTACGAGGGCTGTCGGGAAAAGTCTCTGGCCATGTAACTGTCCTTGTTACAGTGACCATGGCTGGACTTTTCCCAGTCAGCCCTCGTACAGTGGTGACGCAAGACTTTCTCGGAAAGCGTGGAAACGTGCTGTCTGCCCCTGGAGTCCCTTTCTCTGGTATTCTGGAGTAAATACTCAGAGCAGCAGTTCGGACTTGCCACGAAATGTGAGGATGCTTCTTGAGCTACAGTTGGAAAGAGTGGCGGGCCTGCTGGGTTGTCTAGTCCCTCGCTCTGGTAATGCGTCGTAGGCAAGACACAACAGCATGACATACCGGTATTGTCAACAGATGTAGTTTAGATGAAGGATGAGGGGCGGTTGAGAAGACTTAAGGAACAATGTATCTAGAATCTTCACCACAAGGTACATACTGTTTGGATCATCTGCTCTTGGGTAATTGGATAGTAAATTATGATGCATGTTGGCCTTATAGTTATGTAAATTAGTAAGAACAATTCACGGTGACTCTGTCCTTTGGATGCCACAGATTGCTGGACAGGTCCTCTCTAGTTCTGAGGTGTCGCCAAGCTTTGAAATTATGTTGACACTTCAACTCGTTATACATAAATGTAATGACGAGAGGGGTGAGGCGAGCTGCGGACAGTTTGCCATGCATCTTCTAGCCTGGAAAGTTCCTTCAGAGCAGTCTGATGGTTCGCAAAATTGAGTGTGCATCAGGGTCACCTGGAGGCAACGTCACAGTTTCTTCCAGCATGTTAAACACAGGTAGATGGACCCCACCCTGAGACTGTCTGACTCCATGGACTTTGTGTGTGGAACCCCCAAACTTGGGTTTCTACCGAGTTCCCACGTGATGCTGAGACTTCTGGGCCCCTGGTTTGAGGAGCAGTGACCAGTCAGTGCCCGCCCCTTCTCCTTTCTCATGGCTTATAATTCTTAGTTCTCGTGGCTTCTTCCCCTCTGGCCTAATTGTGCTGTACTGATCTGGGGCAAATAATGACAGTGACTTTGTCACTAGCCTCATCATTCTGCAGCTGCCCGCCCTAAGTATTCTTTAGGTACCATGCACAGTCAGTAGTTTGACTAAAGTCACATGCGCATTACCTCCTCTTTCTGGCTATTTCTTCTTTCTGATTTTTGCACCCCTGCATTGCAGCTGTGCCTGAAGGTCACCGAATATTTCTGTCATCATCTAATCAGTTCTCGTTATCTTTTGCCTGTCTCTAGCGTTTGTTCATTCAGTGAAGATGTGTAGAGCAAAATCAATAAACTTTATTTTTCAGGCATTCACAGTCCGGCGGGTGGGACTGATTGTGTAAACGCAATTACGCGAGGGCTATCGGGGAAGAACCCAGCCATGAAGGCCTCGAGTGTTCATATTGCTCGGCCGGAGGCTTGCCGGTGGCCCCTGTATGTTGTGGGCAAGTGCTGGGCCTGGGGTATACAGAGGCCGCCGTGGGACAGCGCCGGCACAGTGTGTTCGCTCCGTTCTGGGAGGGGGACGGAGGCGCCTTAGCAGCCCCCTCCCTGAATGACCCTGCCCCCACTGCTGCCCAGCCCTGTGCTCCAGTGTGTGTTCATCACCCAGGGTCCCTAAGTGACCCCGCTGCGTTCTGCCACCCGCCCTGATCAGCTGTGTAACCGAGGACCAGCTCCAGTTCCCTCGGCCTAGTCCTTTATCTGTAAAATGGCCATTTTGGAAGAGCAACACACCGGGCTCTTCGGGGGATTTAAAAAGCAGCGATGCCTATAAAGCACTTCAGTCAAGTGCCTCGCCCGTGGGCACAGGGTAGATGGGTGACAGAGGTTGGTCCCTGAAGGAGGAGGGGCATCCTTCCAGGTGACGGAGGAGGAGCCTGAGCTCAGCAAGAACGTACGCGGACAGGGAGAGGTCTTCGCCCGCTCGGGCGTTCGGCGCCCCCGTGCCGCTGGGTGCCGGGTGTCTGGGTGTCAGCTGGACGGGCAGAGCGGGGCCCGGGCCTGTGTGGCCCGAGCTGGCAGCAGATCCAGCGGGCGGGTCCGCGGCCATTGCTCTGCAGAAAACTCGGGGGTGCGGGGCGTAAGGGACACCAGGAGCGGGGCTTGCAGTTTGGGTAGAGTGGCTGAGAGAGCCCATAATGAGAAAGTGGCTTTTAAGTATAGCTCTTGACACGAGGGAAGGCCATGCGGGTCAGTCCAAGCTAGAGATGCGATCACAGAGCACAGAGGGACTTTACAGGAATGACTTTGGGTGAAGATGGGGACAGCGATACGGTCGCCATTCATTATTCAGTTCTCCAAATCTGTGCGTGTGACCACGTATCTCATGGCCGTTTTATAGACGGGAAAGCTGACACATAGAGTGTTCAGTTGACTCGCACAAAGTCCCACAGCAGCTAGTCAGTGGTACAGTCAAGGTTCGAATCCCCAATCTGCGCTCGGTGACCGTGGTGACTAGAAATGTGAACGTGACGGCATGAGAGCCATTGGCGTGTCGGAAGGGAGAGAGAGACACGGCCATTGGCATGTTTAAAAAGCATGGTGGGTGTCAGTCACAGAGGACAGGATGAAGCCGGGAGCAGGGTCACGGCTGTGACGCCCTCGTCAGAGGTGTCCTGTGTGTCGCCGCTACTGCTGTTGAGAATGCTGTCCCCTCTCTCCACGGGTCAGCTCTGCTCGTAGCCCACGCGCTGCAGCCGCTTTTGCATCACCAGAACAACAGCCTGGGACGCTGGGGTTCTTCCCCCCATTCCTCTATACTTCCCTCCAGGGATATCATGTTCTTTTATTTATAAATAATGTATCGTAGTACTTGTAATTCATTTTAATTACAAGATTACAGGCAAGGTGTGTAATTGTACCAGGACAACATTAAATGTCTGAGAACTAACGTCTGGGTGACGCAGGGAATCAGCAGGAACGGTTTGGTTCTGAGGGGGGGCCTGCTGCTCCTTGGCAGGCGGTTACCCGGAGGGTGGCCGCTGGCCACTTCTCATCCGTCTCCCCAGGGACAGAGCAGCAGGGACCAGGATTGCCTGTCAGTGGAAGGGAACCCGGCATGCGTGTAGGTGATGACAGTGTGGCTGTCAGTGACGCCCTGGCCCAGGGCTGGCTTCTTTGTTCTCAGACCACCTGATTTCTAAGAAGGGGCCCAGCGTGAGCTCCCAGGCTTGAAGCAGAGGGTGTGAAATAAAAATCACCTTTTCCATGGCCCTGCGTTGCTCAGAGATGTTGCCATCTGCCCTAAAGAAAGTTTTGGAAGTGTGTTTATTTGAACAAGTCAAATAAAAATACTGTCTTTCACAATACAGCACTCACTGTTAGGAGGAATGAAAACGAAATGATGAGAATTTGCTAAAGAAATAGGTGTGGTTCTGTTGAAGGTAGTTTTGTATTCATGTACCATTTCAGGGAGTTATTAAAAATTAGGTGCATACAATTAGTGCAAATTCAGTTATTAATCTTTATGTGTAACATTTATTGGTCAGATGATTACAATTACATTGGCTACATGGTTTATTAACTGGTGACACGTTATCAGTGAATATAGTGGATTACTCTATCTTTTATCGCTATCATTAGGTTGATCACTCCTCCTGTTAAAATATTATAAATCGTGTTGAAATTTTTTGAACATTTCCAATTTTGGGAACTGCTCTTGGTGTTTTTATCGTGGGCTGTCCTTTTCATCCTTTTACATCTTAGAAACAGAAGGCCTGTGCCTGCCATAGCCCCCCTCCCCGTGGCCGATGACGGGGGAGAGGGCCCAGGCAGGGGTGCCTCCTGGCAGAGCCCCGCCTTGATGGGCGCACGGTCTGGTCACCCGGGACACATGGTCAAGCTCAATGACTGTGGAAACGAGTTTCCTCTCTTACTAAGCTAATGCAGATACTTGGGAGGGGATTTTGCACAAGCTTGGATCAGGTTGCTTTTCTGTCCAACGAGTACTGGAAGAAGAGCAAAATCTTGGGTCCGTGCCATTAGCAGTGATGAAGGTCCGTGTTCTTAGTTATTAATAGCGTACTTTCTGTGCTGACATCGAACAAGAACATAGGTGCTGAGAGAGGGACAGCAAGACAGACAGGCAGTGGGGACATAGTAACAGAGGTTGTGATAGGAGAATACAAAGTAAAAGTACTTTAATGAGTCAATATTCTTTCCGCTTATATTTTAATATCACATACTTATTTTTAAACCATCAGTGTAAGGGTCATACACATCGAGGAAAAGAAAAAAGACAACACGTTTGTCAATATTATCCCTTTCCAGATTGCAAGCTTAAAATGGACTCTCTGTGTGAGAGTCTTTAAAAAATCAAGATGGCAGTAGCAGTGGGACAGTTCGTGCCCGAACCACCTAAGCTTGGCCGTGGGTACCCACGTTTTGAAGGGAATAATACAGTTCTAAAAATGTCTACAAGTCTTTCTGATTCGAACAAAGACAGCAAGATATTTATGTAACTGAAACGTTATCC
Organism: Lyroderma lyra; assembly: GCA_004026885.1. NCBI lineage: Eukaryota > Metazoa > Chordata > Mammalia > Chiroptera > Megadermatidae > Lyroderma > Lyroderma lyra. The sequence goes on along the minus strand of PVJL010001069.1, from coordinate 57,681 downwards.
CGTATTTCTCTTTTAAAATGAAACCACTGACGCTACTAAATTCCTCAACAGAAATTCACTTAATGGACCTGATTCTGAGTGACTATCAGTTAAAAACAGTTTTCGAAAAATACGTGCTTATGAATACGCATGTCAAAAGCTGAAGTTCTAAATCACCCAGGAAATTGGCCTCTGAGCAGAGTGCTAGTTTTCTATTTTCCTGGCTTCCTCTCCCATGGTGGCCGTGTGCGTTACAAAGAGATGTGTCCTGAAAACAATTAGGTGGGTTTTTGTTGTTTGTGGGCGTGCGTGCATTTGTCATCACAGAGTTCATAACTAGAGATCTGTTTCCTTTCCCTTTGGCTGATTTACTTTCACTTTTCCTGAAGCCCCCTATGTTTGTAGGATTTTAGGATTTGTGAATTCGGGTAATTTGTAAGAAAAAAAGGCAATGTTAATTTCCTTCGTTTTTGGAATCGCCAGCACACTCTGCAAACACTGCACTTAGGAAGCAGTAATCCCAGGTAAAGACCCCTCTTTAGGAAACCCCACTGATTTCCGTACAGCTGTGAGCCTCACGTAAGACAAATTGCCCAGGAGGTTTTGATTGCTATTTGTTCTTAATAGCTTGTCCTTAAATTGTGTCATTTCACCCTTGTCGCACTTAAAACATGTTTGGTGATCAGCACCACAATGCCAAGTTTTGAATATTTGACCTGCGTGGGGTAAGTCAACCCTGGAAATGCTGAAAGGAATAATTGTTACCTCTTGTACCATCAACGTCATCCCTCCTGCAGCTGCTGCTTTCGAGCCTTGAGACTAGTATTTCTTTTAGGTTGCTTGTATCGTCGGGCCGTAAACTGCTGTTCAAAACCTGTAGCTCAAAGCAGATTCAGTATGAGCCTGATTAATTAAATGAAATGTATTTTCATTCTTAGCCCTTAAAACAATAAGGATTAAATTACTCTGTAATTACCTAAATATCCTCCATTGCCTTTTCATAAACCTGTCCATGAAGAATATTCATTTATTCTAAACAGAGTAATCCTTGAAGCTAAAAACCCCACATCAATATGAACATCGGGAGACAAACCCATCATCTAAGGATTATAGAATTAAAACATCCAAAAAAATGAGAAAACTTGGTACTTGATGCCATATTTATCCTTTGTTTTTCAGCAAATCTTTGATTGCATTTGCAGCTTAGTCTAGTTTGAGAGTTATATTAAAAAAAGAAAACCACTTAGATTCTCATCATAGATCTTTCTGGTACTATACTTTAAAGATTTTTTATCGTTCTAACTGCAGCATCTCTTTCCTAGTGTCTGTAAAAAGGCAATACAATATGTAAGTAGAGAAATAAACTCTCATCTGATGACAGTTGTGTGGTCTGTTCTGTTGATGAATGCACACAGGAAATTGTCCATTACTGTTTTGAATGCCCTTATAGGTAACGGAGGTTAACATGGGCTTCCTCTTCTACATTAATTTGCATCACTCATGGCTAGAAATAAATATAACCTCACCAACAAATCGGCTTTCAAGAATATATTTCTGTGACAGAGCAAAGAAAAGAACTCTGTTAACAGAAGCTCACAATAATTTGGATGTTTATAATTGATACATAAATGAATGATCTTTTCCATGAAAAGTATTCATTTTGCCATCATAATTTAGACATTTTCAACAGTCTAGATGCAAATGTGATTTTTCACTTTTTTTGGGTCATTCTCGCTTTTAAACCATGGAGTTCATTTTAAAATCCAGAGCATTGTTACTAGACCCCATTAGGATCCTACCCCAAACTTTCTTTAAAATTAGTTATCATAACGAATTGAGTTCATTCATTCATTCATTCCACTTGTGTAATAAAAGTGTATATTTGCATTGCCAGAAATACTGAAAGTGGTGTCATTGCATTGCAGATCCGAGATACAAAATCAACAGATCAGAAAACAACCTTGTTGCATTTTATCGCTGAAATCTGTGAGGAGAAATACCGGGAAATTCTGAAATTTCCGGAAGAACTGGAGCACGTGGAGAGCGCGAGCAAAGGTAATTGATTTGTGACCGCATCGGGACAGCTTGCCTACGTGTTCTATTGTAAGTGCTAGGATGAACTACTCTGTCATCGTGCTCGTACTTTGTCTGTGTCTTTATGGACACCAGAGAAGCAGGGAGATCCTTTTCATGAGCCCAGATTTGACAGCATAGCGTGTTTTAAGGACATGCTTTGGGCCGACTTGGTTTTTGAAATAGACCATGTCGTAACTCTGATCAGACAGTATGCCCATTCATTCCGGAACACTGGCGTGTGTCGTTGGCAGAGGAACCGCACTGCAGGGCTTTCGGTGATACCCAAGTGCTGGTGAGACGGTCGTTGCTTGAGTGCGTGTTTCAGAGAGCAGGTGGTATCAGCAAGGCCCAGTGGCAGAATGTGTTCGGACGAGCGAAAGTGCAGTTGACGAGAAGGCTGGGGCCGGACGGCGGCCCTCTCAGCGGGTTTGCTGTCGCCCTGAGCAGTCGCTCTTCACGCGGTAGGCAGCAGGCTGTCTGCGAAGGATCGGAGCAGGCGGGACTTGGCCCCAGTGAGGAATAGCTGGCAGGAACAAACATGTCTCCCAAGATTGTAATCCGGGCTCCTTAGCTTTGTGGGCGGGCGGGGCTCATCTGCTCTTGTAAGGTGGAAGAAAGGGGGTTAAGGACACATTGGTGGGGGTGAGATGATACACGGGAAGAAGTCCGGTGTCCCTCTTAGAAAGGTACGCCAGGAGACTCAGGTTTGAGATCGCGCTGTCGTAAGCCCGTTTCTCTCTCTGAGGACTCCCCGTGAGACCTTCCCCAGGTTTATTACAGCCCGTGCAAACCTGTTTGCGGCGTCTGAAGGGGAAGACGGCGCCCGCGAAGCTCAGAATGCTGCTCGTGTAATACTGTTCCTTCGTCGTCGCTGCCCATCTGAAGTTGTCCGTCAACTCCTCAGCATGTTTCTTTAATTTAATTCAGTGCGTCACAATTTATAGTCCAAGGACCAGCATACCACCGGGAGACAGACTGACTCCATAGTACAATTTATTTGCTTCATTCTTTATAAAAACAAGTGATAAGATGACGGAAAATTATACTCAGTACAGGTAGAATAGCAGCTTTCTGGCATTGCTTTTCTAAAGAAGTTGGATGTCTTGGTCCTTGGCTTTAAAACACACACCTTTATGACTAGAGGCATATTTACTAACATGTAACTAATGTCAAATAGTAGCGGAAATATGTATGATCATTTCAAACGTGAAAAAGGTCACAAGGAAGACTAATTCTGCAGTTAGCTCATTTCAGGGCTATTACTGCTTCTTTCTTGCAAACTACCACAATTCCTTTAGAAATTTGTTTTGTTCCATATGTAGATTTAATTTCAGAAAGACTTGGAGAGGAAGCCTGTCAGGGATAGGTTTATGTAAAGCGATCTGTCACTCACACAGTGCTGCTTTTGTTCTTATATACATCAAGGATGCTTTACCTGATACATATCGGATGAACACAATTTTAGTCAAAATAATCTGGAATAGATGCAGTGAAATCTGGAATGCAGCTTACGGAAGCTTTGCCTTTTAAGTCTAAATACATGTTCCTCTATATCTGTGTCTCTGTCAGGCCGCACACACTTTAGCCTCTACTGCCATTGACGAAGGTAGCCTGTGGAGCACACAGTCTTTTGAGTTAGATAATAAAATGTTCTGTAACCTTGAGCTAGTAATTTAAACTTTCAAGTTTTTGTTTTCCTCGTTTTTAAGATGGGAATGATAGTAACAGTAAGGTTCAGTGAGTTTACATGTTCAAAGCGTGCAGTAAGAGGTTGGGCACATAGCCAGTCTTCTGTTGTTGCTACACTACTGTCTTCATTAGTAGTGGTAATAATGGACACACTACTATGAAAATTACAGTTGTTGCCGTTGCCCTATTGGAAGGGACTAATCATGAGGATACGTAGGGTTCCTCCAGTCTCGGGGAAGTATGCATCGAACTCAGTGCTGTGTGTTCCCAGCGTCGGGCCTTTGGGGAAAGCCCTTCCCATTTTCCTGTTACAGTATTAACAGCATCTTGCTCTCTGTCCATGTCAAGAGCACAATCTCCTTCTGGGGCTTCTCCCTGCCACGTACGCAAGAGGCTGTGTCCAGAGCCGCTGTCGGAAGCTCGGCCTTGAGGCCGCCGCGATCCCCTCTCGCACTATTGTCACTACTCTTCCCCGCGGAGCCCCGAAAACTCTTACGCACATTCCGACGACTTGCAGTCCCTGCGTCACGTCACCCGAGTTCGCGTGCTCGTCTGCCTCGGCGTCGTTTCTCTTGACCCCTTTGTATGCCTTGCTGGTCACCTGTGTCTCCCCGCAGTTTCTTCCTGCGTCCTGCTCCTGGAGGTCTCACCGGCTGTCATCTTAGACGACTGATGGCCGTTCGTCAGGTCACTGTCCACAATCCCTTTGGTTGTGGTTCATTTGGCTTTCCCCAATATTTTCCTACAAAGTCTTAGTGGAAAATACTTTTCAGGGAAATCTGCAGGAGAAAACAGAACAGGGTGAAACGAGCCAGTTGCCTTTTATTGATAGTTAATACTTTTGCTTGGCCTTGAAGTCTAATTATCCTGTTTGCTTAATACACACTTCAGTCCTGTTTGAATCTCATTCGGTCACTTCCGGTACTGTGTATAGCGTACGCACACGTGTATTTCTATTTCTACTTCTCTGTATATTTATACACACACACACACACACACACACACACAGAGAGAGAGAGAGAGAGAGAGAGAGAGAGAGGGAGAGAGAGGGAGGGAGTCTGCTAGCAAAAACGAAAATAGATCAGCACCACACATTTCATTTTATTTGATCATGGACTATCCATGAAATGATCATCTTCAAAAACAAAAAGGAAAGAATGCCTTTCTAAACGGGAGACATCGGGATAAGATGAAACTAATGCAGTTGATTGAACTCTGTAACTTACATTTCAAGAACAATTGTATGACTGCTAATAGGTTTTCTCTCTCTTTCTGGATGGATTATTAGAACTCATTGTGATAGAGGAAGGAAGGATCTTTTCTGTGTGGTTTAGCAAATAACCTGTTTCTTTCGGTTCCGTACTAAAGGCCCAGGCCTGAGTTAACAGACAAAGAACAAAATTACTCTAGAGTGAAAGGACCACTGAAGGTAGGGAATGTGTGAGATCCATGGAAAAATCTGTTTTACGATAGCCTTTCTTCCCTGTGAAGCTGAGCTCCTCAACTTGTGTGCGTCTTGGAAGATGCACAGGTAGGGCGTAAACTTGGCATATTTTCCTAGCCCTGTGCAACTCAAAGGTACTGGGAGAAAACGCATCATTTCTAGATTCAAACAGATACACGCGCACATTATGGAGTAGAATGCAAATTCCACATGCATCTTTAAACTAAAACAGATGACTTCAAAGAAAACTCACACTAGCAGCTGATCCCTAGGGGTACGTGTTCCATCTTCTCTTCCCTTAGGGGTGCTTGGGTGGGAAACATGTATGCACTGTTGCCTAAAGAATTGCAGAGTGCTTCGGTTTGTTTTTGCTGTCACGTGTTTTTCTGTTTCCTCATTATCTGAGGGAGGGAGGGTCAGGCAGGCGACAGGGGAGAGGGGCGTGTGGAACTTTATTCTTTCCAGTAGCCCGTGTGAGGAAGTGGGAATCAAAGCGAACGTTGTAATTTGATTACCGGTGAAATTAATGAAATGATAGCAGTGGTCATTTTATTCTAGGTTAAATTATAAGTGTGCCAGTCGTCTCAGTCATGCTTGACATACCAATGACTCCTTAGAGAGGAAAAAAATGGTTGCTATAGAGACCCCGACACCTTTAAAATACTGAAAACGCTTTGGGTAAACCACAATTACCTTTTCCCCAATGATTAATTGTAAAGATTATGTGTATGTGTGCATATCTAACTATATATAATAACTCTATAGATATATGTTGGATAAAGCATTGCTAGTTACTAGATATAGTTTATAAATCCTTTCTTGTTTTTTCCCTTATGGCTATCACTTTAACTTTAAGCTTTGAGGATTTTTACGGTTTGATTTAAAACCTCTAATGTTTTATAGGTCGGCTCCAGGGATTAAACCAAAGGGGTTAGTAAAGTTTAATTAAAACTATTGCGCTCAACGGGAAAAAATGATATTAATGGATCTGGAGGCACAATTAATCCTAAGGTTTTGCATAAATCCAAAATGGGGTTGTCTTCAGTTAAATTAGTGCCCTCCTACAAAATAGAAGCTGGTTAAGTTTCCCATAAACAGTGTGAATTTCTTATGAATTAAATCAATTATTATAAGTAATCATAATAAGTGACTCTGATTAGCTCTTTATCCACTTTTGACTTCTTCACAGGATTAGTAATGATGAAAGTTGAGATTAGAGTAAGCACTCTAGGGGAAGAAAAATCCATGAAATACAAAAAAGGAAGTAAAATAATAGCAGAATCAAAACGTTGGGCCATGAAAAAACCCAGAACAACATATTCTGCAGCTCCAGAGCTAGCAGAAGATTTAGTGATCATCTAATCTCTGCTGAAAGGGACCCATGATGGCATGTGGTCCCAGGTCATCATTTTACAGTTGAAGAAACCAAAGTCCAGAATGCTAAAGGAATTGCACAGCTGGGCGGGCGAGTTGATGCAAGTTTGCAGACTTTGTCTGGAGTTATTATTTTTTTTTTTAATTCTATTTTATTTTATGTTTTGGTAGCTCCCTGGCTGGGAATTGAACCCAGGCTGCGGCATTAAGACCACTGAAGCCTAAGCCACTACACCAACAGGGAACTCCCTGGAGTTATTTCATTTCATGTATTTCAGCTCCAGCTTTGCCTCCTTCATGGGCTAAAATACACAAGAGAGATTTGGGCTCACGTATAGGAAAACACAGCAAAGGTAAACGCTCAGCAAATGAAACGCTTCCTGGGGTGTAGATGCCACTTCCTCTGTGTAGTAATAGCACACACACCACATTCGCATTCTTTACTTGATTGTTGGCTTGTCTGTGGACCTCCTACATAGAGGCCCTCGTTGGCCAGGACTGTGCCCCATTTGTCCCTTGTGTCTCGGTTCTAGTGCAGCATGTCCGAGAGGACTAAATGCTCCATAAATGGGTCTGAAGTGGCTTCACCACGCATCACAGGCATATCTGCCTCAGACACATTGTGCCAAGTTGGCAACTAGGGAATAGCAACCCTGAAATTACTGGTTATTGGAAATGCGAGAGGAAAAATAAGTGAGAATAAGGAGAACACCAGGACTTGACAGTATTTCCTGGAACAAATTGGACTTCTTTCAAGGAGAAAGTAAAAAATGGAAACAGTTGAGTTAATAATGAGGAGGACCTGACCTTAGGGAGGCCACCAAAGCATAAAGGCCTGCGGTGACTGGTAAGGATCCAAAGTCTCACAGGGACTAATGGCGGCCGGCTGTCTCAGTGTCACATGTAACTAACTGCTGAAACGTCTGTTATTCTGATGCCTAAAAACAATGAGTCTCACACTGTCCACTGGTAGTTCTATGGAGAAGCGTTTGAGCTGCAGAACAAACCCCCACTCTTTCTGGAGCACGTAATACACAGTGACTCAGGGGGACCCGAGATGTGACAAAGTATTAAACTGTAGGGCTTCTTAGCGGATTTCAAGTTCGAGTTGTAGTTCACCTTTCTGCAAGCAGACGGTCATAATATGCTGAAGTGACAAAAGGTCAGTAGAATGGACCTTAGTTCAGTGTCAGCGGTCCATGTGAAACTGAGTTGACATCGTACCGTTACATCATGCTACTGAAAATAGTCAAATTGTTTGTTTAGCTTCCAGTAGACCTTTTCATATTTATTGTTTAAAATAATGTGGCATGCGATTCAGTCAGCAAAAATTACCATATCAACACCATAAATATCTCACAAAATTTAAAGGAATCTTAAGTTTTAGGGAATCAAAGTCAATGAATTTTCCAGTTTGTTAATACTTCTTTCTTCCTTACTCTCCCAAGTCACCCTGAATTTTTATTTATTTTCTTAACAAAGTGAATTTCTTTCAAAGAGTAGAAACCATAGGCGGTCTAGAAACTGTCTGCAAACTAAAATGTCACAAGGACTTAGGATGCAAAGTCTCATTTTCTTGCTGATTGGTAATCTAGTCATTACCGACTGGTGTTTTCAACTTACATACAAGCACTCTAAATTCATTTTTGTTACGAGAAGAAGCTGTGGAAATCACTAATAGCCTCAGGGAAATGTTTCAGCGGAGGCGAAGCACTTGGTGTAGACTCACACGCGCCTCTGTCAGGGTATGTGCGCTCTGGCATTCCAGGTTCTTTTCCTGCTAGACAGTTGTACGTGGAGCTGATCTGTGCCCCGCCGTCGCCTTTGCCTGCCTTGGAACCCACGCGCCTGCCCTTCTTCCAAGGTGAAATGCCCACCCTCTTGGAGCCCCAAGTATCTTGCCGGAAAGCCCAGCTTCGCCTCACCCGCCCATCATGGCTTTCCCACGGGCTCTGGCTCTGCGCCGCCCTCCTCCCCTCCTGTAGCATGGTACTGCCTGGGATGTCTTGGATCGGTACCTGATCCCATACTCCCTCGCACTGCGGTATCAGGGTGGCCGTGCTTATGGCAGCATTCCGGCGTGACGCGTAGGCAATGATGTGTGATGTCATCACGCTGCTTCCTCAGGGAACATCTGACACAGTGGTGGTGCAGTAAGTCAGCTCAGCGAAGGGGGCTGAAACCGGCCTTGTCCCCGTCGCTGTCTGTATTCAAGCCCCCTTAAGTTAACTGACATATACTTGCAGCTTCTCACACATTCAGCGGCAAGTAGAAGACCAGGTCGTCCAGGAGTCTGCTTGAAAACTCACCCGAGGTTTCCAAACTCACTGTCATGCTTCCTCGTGGAGCGGGTTAGTGACTGGAAGGGGCGGAGCTTCGGGGGTGCTGGCTGTGCTCCGTTTCCCCACCTGCACCCTGGTTTTCTGGGTGTGCCTAGTGCGTGCGGACCCCTTCCGCTGGCCACCCCAGGGCACAGTGTGTGTGTGCTTCAGCAAAGCATGGTTAAGCAGCTGGCCATTCGCATTTCTGAAACACGCGATGGCCCACGAGCAGTGACGAAGGGGGTGCGTTTTAATTCAAAAAGGTGTAACCTGTGCTCCATTATCATGATCGCATCATTGTGTAAATACCTGCTGTCACAGCTGATCTTCTGTTACTGGAAATAATTACTGTTTTTCAGTAAGTTGTGCGTCACTTAAGTATTTGATCCAAGTGTCTTTTAGTGTAAGAGTTGATGGGTGCACTCAGGTGTTTCAAGGAAGGGAGAAAGAAACCGAAACGCTCCAACCGCCCTAAACATTCAGGGTCGTCTTTCCATCATCGTTACCAAGACTGTGCTGGCTTGCATATTGTACAGTCTTAACGTGTCCTGAGCATATCCTGAGTTAAAAATCTCACCAAGAGCCAGTCACTGCTGTCATTGCTGTCACGGTGTCTTTGCTTCAATGTCAGGAAATGGGGTGTGTGGGAATATTGCTCAGTTTTATCTTACGGTCGATTCAAGCTCCTTAGTTGACACGTGAATATTCATACATCAAATGTGGTAATGCGATCGACTCCTGAAGTAAAACCCAGGGGCACAGTCAATGCAAGAGGTTAAAGGACCGATGTTGAGGAGTCATGTCGATGTGGAGAGGAGAACGGAAGGGAGAGGGAAGGACAGAAACAAAGAATGAGCCAGCTGCTGCTGTCACAGCAGCGTTTTAAGAGGAGGTAGCGCGTGCCCCTGAGTGGAGGTGACCTTGTACCCCAAGGGAAGATTAGTGGCATCTGGAAATCAACTTGCTTGCCCATTCTTTTGTTTTCACCACTCGCCATTTTGTTGCTGGGGGAGTCATCAGTGAGGCCCGGCCAAGCCTAGGGACGTGGGCATTGGGCATTTCAGGAGATCACTAGGACAGTGTATCGTTGGCCTCCTAAGCGATGGCCTCCACTGTCCACTTGGCACACATTTCTAACACACCTCCAACACAGGGCCAAGTCATAGAGGGCTACACTGCTGGTGTGACTTCTTGAATTTAATTGGGGTCTTTATCTGGAATTCGGAGTCTGCAAGTTGATGACGTAAGTCAGTAAGTAACAACTATAATATTTCGCTTCTGCTCATTTTCTATATGACCAGAACTCCTTAACAATAATTCCCTGCAGGACAGCCAGAATGGAGCTGGCATTTTTATGCAAACATTCAATAAATAGTAAGAGAATAAACCCTGAGGCCTATTGGAAGCTAATAGCTCTGTGGCGAAGGATTCTGGTATAGTCCTATCTGAAAGAAACACGTGCTAGAAACAGTATGTACAAAGGCGACAATCATAACATACACATTCTAGTTTCAGCTTTGTTGTAATATTACTTACTTGGTAGGTGATAGTTTGGCCATTTAACCTCTCAGAGTCTGTGTCCTCATTTATACTGTAATGTTTCTTAATTTGAAAAATGGAGATGATCGTATTTAGCCTACTTATTTCTCCACGTGATTATGATAATAAAATGAGCTATTCACTGGGGAAATGCCCGAGGAGAAGGGTGTCTCATGGAAATAATGGGTTAGTATTCAATCAAGCTGGCATGATGATGCTCATTTCATATGATTTTGATTAGATTTTTCATGTTTGTCCCCTTTGAAAAATGAAGGTCTAAATTCACTTGTCAAATCATAAACTTTCTGAAATAATGTATGATGGCATTAATTTTATTTTCATCACAGTGTCTTACTTTTTTCTGTCTTGGAGCCTTTTACAAATAAGACTGAAAACATGATCACAAAGGCTCATCTTAATTTGAACGACATCTGTACGCTTTGGTGAAAGAATCATTGTCCCACATTCAGGAGTTAGTTGAGCATAAAAGTCCCAATATCTTATTTTGTTCAATTATCTTTGTCCTTAATATGCCTAAACATTGAAGAAAAGAAAATGCTTTGGTTTTTAATTGAATAGTCTAAGTAATAGTAAATGTTTAGGGGAAAATAAACTATACATGAATTTTAAATAGTAGTATAATAACTAATAAAAATGATGATAAACTATTTCTTTTATGTGCATTTTAAAGAAATGGATTTGTAGCAGAAAACCCAAGGCTAATGTTTATATTAGCCATTGTTTATTCACTTAATTATTCATTTTATTCCCAATACCAAATAGTGGTAACAATAACCCTTTATGAAGAGCTTACTAAGTGCTAGGCACTGTATTAAGCATGGTTTTATAGAAAAGGAGCCTGGATCTCAGAAACATTAAATAAAGTCCTCAAGGTCACACAGTTAGTTAAGAGCTAAGATTCTGGCTACTTCTGTGCCCTTGTGTTTTTTCACTATAACAGCACTGAGAGTAGTAGCAAAAGCAGAGCCAAAAAAACTATAAAATATAAATGTTGTATTTATAAATTTAAGAAAAACCGTGAAAGCCCTATAAGCTTATTAATGAGACTGTTAATTATTGTCATTAGAAACACCGACTGACATCATACAACTACAAAGAATTGTCGGCATCCTCGAAAACTTGAGCAAACTAATACATTGATAAAAATGACGTCATTGGAAGTTAGGGTTTCCTTCAGTTGATGTTTGTGTTTATCCGTCCACAAAGAATAATTACACACCCTGTGATGACAAACAAAGGCTAAATACCCTCATGGGCCACACTTCTTGAAGGATGTGGCCATCAGCTATACACAGCTGTATTTAATGCTAACAGGATGAAGACTTGCGGTCCTTGAGTTACACATTGGCATCCCTTGTTTGAAATGTCACTTTTCTGCAGTTCCAGAGGTATGAGTATGCTAGAAATTAATCTTTGCATTTATTCTCGCACCTTGTATTGTTAGAAACCACCATAAATAGATGTTCTTCAAAACAGATGAGCTATCGGACACATTTCTATGAATTGCCTCACTTTATATCCCGGCGCATTTAGAAATTCAGTAGACGTGATTCGTAACCCTACGTGGGCGGATGGCCCATGCACAGAATGTTCTCAGGAGAAAACATAGCAAAACGGTTCCACCTCATCAGTAATGGAAGAACTGCACGTAAAACAATGCGATGCAGGCTTTCAGCTACTGAATTGGCAGAGCTTAAAAACAAACCGGATCATATACTCAGCGCAGGTACAGGTGGTCTAAGGGAGATATGATGCCTTACTGGTCCAAGTTCGAGATGACCTCAATGTTTTGGAAAGCAAAATGTGTTAAGAGCCTCAAATGAAATGCAGATCTTTCGTGTGTCCTAAATTAACAACATTAGGGTACCAAGATTTCCGTACAGCAATTTATTTGTAACATTATTTATATGACTCAATAATTAGGAATGTCCCAAATAGCTAAGAATTAAGGGAAATAATATAGTGAATCATAGCATGTACATACCATGTAATATATTTTGAATAAAATCAAGTCTTCAGTGAACTTTAATGACAGCAAATGTAAATAACAAGTGTAAACAAAATTACCGTAAGATTATTTTTATCTTATATACGCAGCAGTAATATTTGCTGTCAGTAGTAGTTTTGTATTTTTCATGTTTTCTACAGGGTATGCACAGTGGATTCTTATTAATATTGCAGTAGTAGTGTTCTGTGAAGTCTGCTTTAGCGATTGACCCTTGTTCAATACTAAACCATTGCTCCTAAGAGTAATGCAGGGTTAGGGTCCTGTGAGCCTCTGGTCACAGCATTTTCATCAACTGAGCAAAACATAACCTTGTTTTATGGGTGTTTCTGTTTAAAGACACCTCCGTTGATATACATGGTTGATTCATCAATAGTGAACTTGCAGCCTGTTAGCACTATCACTCGTGCCTGTATGAAGTCCAGTTAACATGCATTTTCTCTGTAGAGCACGTGCCAGCAAGCCGATAAATTTGCAAATATGAGAGGATCTACTGTATATTTGTATTTATCATCAGGGCTTAATTCAATGATCTAAGTCACCGTGCAGTTCATGTGTTCGTTTGTTCATTTCCTGAACAAATAATTGCTGAGCACTTATCCTATGCCGAGAACCATGCTGGACGTTACTGGATAAAAGAAGTTCTGATCTTCATGCCGGAAACAGGCAAATATAATAGGATCCCATCTAGTCAGTGTCCTGGAGAAAAAATACAGCAAGATCAGAAAATAGCGAACAGCAGATGGCGCTATGGAGTGGTCAGGGAGACCTCTTTCTGGACCTGACCTTGGGCTAGAAACTTGATTAAACTGAAGTTACAAGCCACGTCTTAGTAAAGGGCATTCCATGCAATGGAAGCAGCGAATGGAAAGGACCCTACTGAGTAGTCTGCTTGTGCGGCGTACTTGAGGGAGCCGGGGTGATGGGAAAAGAGGTTGGAGGTGCAGCCACGGGCCAGAGCGCGGATGGTCTTGTACACTTTGACCCCTAGGTCCCCCTCCCCTCCATCCTCCAGCCTCTAATCTACTCCCTGTTACTGTGAGTTCAACAACAACTTTTCTTTTTTACCCCCATTTCACATACAAGTGCAATAATGGAATTTGTGTCTTTCTGTATCTGGCTAGTTTCACTTAATGTCACGTCCTCCTGGTTCATCCCTATTGTTGTGAATGGTAGAGTTTGATCTCCTTTATGGCTGAATAACAGTCCATTTTACATCTATGTATGTATGTATGTATGTATGTATGTATGTATGTAGGTCATATGTATATATCACGTTTTCTTCACCCCCTCGTCTGTCCATAGACAGACACTTAGATTGTTTCCATATCTTGGCTACTGTGAATACTGTCACAGTGAATCTAGAAATGTCGAGATCTCTACGAGATAGTGATTTCAGCTTTTTGTAATGGGACAGCTGCCGTGTGTGCTTGCATTTTGATTACATTGGCATGCTCTGAAACATAATCGTTCTGATGGGAATTACAGACAGGTGATTTCAGGAGACGGATGTAGTTTCAACACAGGGACAGAGCACATTGATGGTAAGCACGGGTTTCATGGTAATGATGGGTGTAACGTATTCCAAGGCACCGTTACCGTGTGGCAATGAGCAATGTCGTGTCTGACGCATTTTCATTCATAACAGCTGGTCCCGCACCAGAGGTATTACCTGCTTTATATTGTCCTCTTCTAGAGAGAGGCTTATATGACAGTGATCACTGACATTTTCATCTTTACCACTTTGTGACTGTTTTACAAATGCACTAATGTAGGTTATAGAATTTTCCACATTGTGTAGCTTTAGTAAGTAAATTAACAGACCTAGACTACCTAGAAAGAAGCACAATTCTTAGTCTTGACAATTTTCAAAAGACTGATTGACAAACACAGTTTCAACTCTTCCATGATGCACTCTAATGTTATTTTATGATAATACCAAGTCTTCCGTGATGTGGAATCTGTTTTTAAGAGCTGAGGAACTGGAGCCATGGGTGTGAAATAGAAAGGAAAAATTTTGGAAAAATGCAGGACTTAACTATTTATTGGGTTTGAGGTGTGTGTGACGTGAGTCATAGGTGAGGGAACCACAATGGGTAGAAAGGTTGCAAAAACAGAAGGAATATTTGTACTTGGAAACTACACTTAGATAATATATGTGATACTTTAAAATGACCTGTATCTAGTTTGTAAAATTCACACGAATCCCTGAATATATTCTCTCTTCCAGTATCAGCCGTGTCATACTGCTAACATTCCAAAGTAGCATAAAAATTCTAGAATTAGCTGCAATTTCAGCTGCAATACCAATTAAGTTTGGAAGAAAATACAAAGAAATGTTTCTTCTGCCTGATCAAATTTCAGAACAAGGGGATAGCAGGGTCAAACATTTAGCGTATTTGTATTTGGTGTTCTATCTGCATTTCTATTTTCAAAACTAATTATTTCTCTGAGATTTACTGTCATTTAAAGTAGTTAGCACTTTAAAGTATATTCTGAGCCTTAATGTGATGTTAAAAGCTCGTGAAGTTCAAATATTTTGCAAAAGAGAATTGAATTGTCTGTGGCTGTTAATCACTGCAGAATCACTTCTCTGTAAACACAGTCATGTGCCAAGTAAATCACATTCGCAGTTCATTAGATCTGAGCAGAAATGTGTATCGGTCGCCGGCCTCTCTCTATGGCTTCTCGAACCATCGTAATTGCTTCCTGGTCTCCGTTCTGTGCCTCCTGCGGTCTTCCATGGTCAGAAAACTATGGGAAGGTAGTGGGATGAATGAAGCTACTTGCTGGATGGCATGGAGGACCACAGGCACGTTGAGACGGTCTGATGTTTAAATTCTAAGCAGATTATCCGGGGTCGGAGGGAAGAAGAGCTCGGTGGTCCATAAGTCATTTCGCACTTCAGCCGGAAGCGGTGCCCAGGAGCAAAATCAGTGCTGCGTCGTTCTCCGGATTCTTGAATTTCAAGTTGGTGCCACGTGGACTTGAGGGAGTATCTGTGGACGAGAGCAGCTACTTGTGTCGCTTGTCAGTGTGGTTCTCTTCAACAGCGCTTAACTGCCAGCCACCCAAGTGCGCCATGTGGGAGCAGCTGTGGTGAGCCCTGGAGTACTGTCACACCTTAATTAAAAAAGAAATAGCGACCGTCACCGTGGCTTTTCCTGGAGCTTTCTGACTTGTGGGCTCTATTGCCACTGTTTGTATTATTATTATTTGCACGAAAGAAAAAAGAAGTCACTGCTGTGACATCGCAGGGGGAAAATGTGCTAATTACACTGTGGCGCAACACTATTACACTGTTGCACTTGACACCAAGAATTTTCATGCACCGTCACTGTAACAGGCTTTGCACGTCGGAATTTGCTGGGGTCCTTTATTATTTCTCCGAATTCACTGGACAAGTCCATTCCCATGGAGCTCTGCACTTGCGACAAGGGGAGCATGCGTTGCACGCAGGTTTCATTAGCACCAGCACTCGCTGACAATAACGGGGGAATGTGTCACAGGGAGTCACGTGAGACGTTGCTATATACAGGGTTTTAGAACCAAAACGCAGAAGTCTGGAAAGCCATCAGGCATGGCTTTGAGAGGAATACAGAATGATACGGATTTCGAATATGTTGAAAAATGGCTTAAATGTACTGAGCTGTTCACAGCCTTTGGCTTTTACTTTTTATGTGAGTTATATCTGAACAAGGGTTTTATTGTTGTCAGCACTGCTCATGCTGCTATAGGTAAGGTTGTCAGCATTTCCATTACAACCCCACTATTTCAGTCGGGGTTCATAACTCAGCTAACGGTTGGCATATGCATCTTCTACTGGTGGCGGCAGTGACAGAGATGAGTGCCATTAAATATGTAGTAAACATTCAAAGTACCACATACTGCTTTTTACGCTCTGAGATATTTTATTGGAATCATATATTGTGGTTCCTTAATTATAGAAACTGCCTGACAAATGTTAGCTCTGTCAATATAACTGATTAGCAGAGTTAAAGAAAAGTTTTCTCAATCTAATTAGTCCTTGTAGCCAAGAAGTAATGGCTTCCAAAAGCACTCCGTGGTGTATCAGCATTACAGCCAAACAACTGGTTAATCCTGTCCAAAAACCAGTGAGAGCCGCGTGGATTGAAAGGCTAAACTGATACTTTGCCATTTTACGTGTATCCACAGCCCCTCGCGCAGGTACCTAACAGATTGTTCACAAAGGAAACGTATTCCTTTTGAATTTGTCTCATTTTTCTGGCAGTCTAGTTTCCTAGTATGAAAGTGAAAATGTGAGAAGACTTAGTAAGTATACAAATTAAAGACATGAAATAATAAAGAATCATCTAAATTACCCCTCATCCCTGAAACCAGGGATAACCACAGCTTACATAGTGGGGTACATAATGCTTGTCCAACCCGCGGCCCATGGGCCGCACGTGGCCCAGGACGGCTTTGAATGTGTCCCAACACGAATTCCTAAACTTCCGTAAAACATGACAAAATGATGCACGGACCTTATTTTAGCTCATCAGCTGTTCGTGTGCGTGCATGTTACGTGTGGCCCATGACAGTTCTTCTTCCAGGGTGGCTCAGGGAAGCCACGAGGGTGGACACCACTGGTGTATAGCCTTCAAGTTTTTGTATTATGCATACACACATAATGAGGGCTGTCTGGGAAGTCTGCAGCCATGGAGTATGAAAAATAGAGGCCTTTATGGCTGGTGTTTTTGTCTGAACAGCCCTCGTATATATCTTGATTGAGGAGTCATCAAGGGGGCAACTTTGATACAAACAACATTTGTATCAAATTTGATACAAAAATTGTTTTTGACGGGGGGAGACATCACAATAAGAGTAAGATATCATCCACTGTAAGGAGTTGTGATGTGACATCTGGGTGTTCTAGGTAGGGGGATGGCAAGGACAGTGGGCCCAAGGCGGACAGAGTTTTATACGTCCTGAGACCGGGAAAGGAAGCATGTAGGGACAGGAGGGTGGCCTCAGATGGGGCTAGGGTAGTAGGATTGAGGGCCCAGCAGGGTGCCTGGCAGAGGACTGGCCCTCAATAAGCAGGCATGTTTCCCTCCTTCCGGGCTTTGGAGATGAAGTCGTCCTGGCCAAGGTTTTGGGAGTCATGTTATATGAATGTGTAGGACTCAGGGTTGTGCTATCAGAGAGACCAGGGGTGTCCAACCTTTGGGCTTCCCTGGGTGACATTGGAAGAAGAATTGTCTTGGGCTGCACGTAAGTTTCTCCATGTTTTCAGCAAATCTGTGAATTGATGTTGGGCCTGTTCAAAGCCGTCCTGGACCGCAGGCGGCCCGCGGGCCGTGGATTGGACAAGCTCGGTGTAGGTGATGTCAGTGTTTCCTCTCAGATCTGGAGCCTGGTCGCTGTGATCTTAAATGCGCTCGGCCTGATTTTTGTGGAAGTGCCTGTTTTGCTCTTCTTTTGCCCCTCCTCCCCAGATGGCCTGTCTCCATGACACCCCATTTGCCGTCGAACACACAGATGTGTTGCTCAGTTATTGGTGGCTTCTGCATTCTGCCGTGTTTCCCTCTCACCAGCCCGTCACAGCTTGTTTTCTCTACCTGGACTCCTCTTTGCTGCTTTTTCTGATTCTTTTGTAGCTCATGATTACAGCTGGTGATATGGATACTGCAGATCAGTGAGAGGTCAAAAAAAAACAAAAACAAAAACAAAAACCCCAGTAAGTCTCAACACGCAAAAATCTCTCAAGACGGTGAACTTTAAAGCTGAATCTTTCTACCAGAAAGGTTACCTGCTCTCCATGGAAATAATAAATAAACCTTGTAGAGACCTCTGCCAGTAAAAATAGGTCTATTAAGGTAACCAGCAGAATTCAGGCCTCAGATATCTTTATTAAAGGAGAGAAAGGGGCACACATTTACTAGGATTGTGTGGCATTCGTCATAGTTGGCTTGCGGACTGTGTCACCGAGCCCTGTGTTTCTCTCTGTGCAAAGGCCAGCACTGCCATGGGCAGGAAGCCCGCATGCCCACAGCACAGGAATACGTAATCTAGGCACACGCTCTACGTGTGCACCTACCAAGGCTTTTACTACTGGCAGTAATTAGTCCTAAAGCACCAGTTTCTTGCATTTACTTGTCTCAAATAGTTCCCTCCAAGGTTTTAAGCATTATTTCTAAGTGTTATTATCAGGAAGTTACGCTTAATATGCAACCATTATGTTTAAAAAATAAAAAGGAGTATATATTTTTCTGGTAATGGCTAATGTAGTCTCTAAATACTATTCCAGTGGGTTTCTTATTCCTGGTATGAGAGCTCTTTTAAAAATCAGCTAATAGCATTTGGCATTTCAACGCCTCCCTGCCAAATGCTATTTATTAAATGTACCTGTTAGAGGGAAAGAAAAAGTTTTTTCTTTTTGCTCCGTCCTCGGTTTTCTGGCTGGGTCCCTGTAAATTAGACCGACCAGAGACAGATCAACAAGAGAAAGGCAAATAATGGTTTATAAAACCATGCATTCCCATGGGAGTACTCAGGGAGGTTTGAACTGGGCTTACGTAGTGTCACAACTAAAGAACCCTAACTTTCGTGGACAAGTGCCAAGACAAAGCTTCCAGGGGCAGCAGACTGAGGAGAGGTAAATAAATAGAAGGAGACAATCCATGGATGATCAAGGCTGGTTAGTGAGATGGGTTACGTAGTTGTCGCCAGTGCTGTCATGGGGCTCATAAGAGTTTCGAGTTGTCCCCAGTAATTAAGCCTCATTTTGCCCTTCCTGATAGGCAGGGCTAGGGCAGGAAAGTCATGGGTCTTTGTGTGTCTCCTCTGCAGGTGCTTGGACTTCCAAATAGTACTTGAGTCAAAGTGATGCATTCAGGGGTGGCCTGTTCTACTACCCTTGACTGTCACGTAAACTCACAGTATTATGGAAGTGGGAGAGAAAAAGTTTTCATTCTCTCAGTGCACGCAGACCCCATCATTGTTCTGTTCTTACTAAATCCCCCATATCATTAACGTCATTTGTCATGTTTTAATAGAAATAAAATATGGCATTTAACGGCCGCCACTAAGAAAGGTTTCCTGGTGAAGATTTCTTTCTAAGATTGGGAGCATTAGAATTCGGGCATAGAATACAATTCAGTTAAACGAACAGTGTGCACTGTGCAGAGTTCTCTGTGCCAGATACTCTAAGGCAGCATACAGATGAGTGAGCTTGGGTCCCTGCCCTCCAGAGACTCAATCTAATATGGGAGGTACACATCACCACCCGCACCTCCAAAATTGGAAGAAGAAAGACCCTAGGAGGCTGTCATGGTAAATGTTTTCTACATATGTTGGCTCTTTTAAAATTTGTAACATTCCTATGGCCTCCCACTCTTTTTTAGTGGAGGAACCCAACTCGGAAAGGGCAAGAAATTCACCTGAAAGTCACTTTGGCACGATGTGAAACCCATACTGACTTTCTAGAGTTGGAGGAAATTTCTTGAGTCCTGTAATTTCAGATGCTTAAAATCATAATATTCTGGAACCACGTTCTAAGGCCATAGGTGACCAGAAGCACAGCACTAAACCTCAAGCCATAGTGTCCTGAAATCAATATTACTCATATATTTTTGCTTCTGGTATTCCAGCGAAGGTAGCAATTAATGTAGGCCAAAACTGTTAGAGGAGGTAGCACTTCAGCCTCTCTCTGGGTTTGGGTATGTGGCAGCTGGAAGAAGTAAAGGCAAGAAAAACTGTTCTGTTAAATGCATAGGTAGAAGGATTATCTACAGATGGCAGTGACACAGTTGGCGGGATTGGCACACGACTGGGTCCTCTCAGGTCGTGTTAGGAGAGAGAACTATGTTATGTAGGAATGGAAAAGTTAAACTGGGTTTTGATTCTTGCACTAAGACTAGGGGCACATTGTCTAATCCTGAGGAGGAGAATGATGTAATAAAAGAACTGTTCTGGGGAGATTATTCCAGCCCTGCTACCAAAAGATGAGCAATAGATGGGAATGCCTTGTGTTTCAATCTTTCTCCAAAGTCCATCATTATAATAAAGGAAGTCTGCCTTGTTGCTCCCATTCTAGTTAAGAAACATTTTTCAGCCTCGAGGACTCTTTCAGTATTATAATATTTTAGTCTCTTAATGTGCAAATCTTACGAGATGTGTTTGCAACCTTCTGATTCTGTCCTGCCATGTTTAACCATTCTTTCATAGGATCCCTCTATTGTTACCTCCTCTTAATATACCTTTATAATATCCTTTCTTAAGCTCTTCTTAGTATTTCTTCTTACTATAACCTTAATATTATCAGTTTCCTTGAATTTATCTTCCAGTTCACTAATTCTCACTTCATCTGTATCTGGTAAACTTTTCAAGTCATCTGTTAAGCAGCAGTGTAGTGTGGTAGCTGTAAGTAAAGACTCTGAAGCCAGAATTCCTAGATTCAAGTTCTTTCTCTGCTGCTGACCTGCTGGGTGATAATGGGGTGGTTTCTTAACCCCTTTGTGCCGATGTTTCATCATTTGTAAAATGGAGATAAGACTTAACATGTGCCTCATAGGTTTAATTTAGTATCAAATGATTGAATGTGTAGAATGAGCTTACAACAGTACCAATGAGTTTTTCTCTTTTCATTATTGAGGTTTCATAATTTCAATATTTAGACTTTCCATTTTTGCTGCCCTTGTTTCTTTTTTCTAACCTATCCATTCTTTCCCCCCCGCTCTTTCTTTATGGTACCCATTTCTTTTTCATTTCTTAGATCATTTGAACATACTTTAAAATCTCCTTCGGATTCTTCTGATACCTTTGTTTCCTAAAGTATGAATTTTACCCTTCGTTATTTCTGCGATCTCATAGAGGTTTATTTGTACATCGATTTGTAATCTCTTCCCTTGGGAGCTCACCTTCAACATCAGTTGTTTTCTTTAAAAGTTCCAGATGCTTTTGGTTGTGGAGGCACCCTCTAGAATGGTTTCTGTTTTTCTGCCTCTGCTAAATGTTACCAGTTTTTGTGTTCATTTTGCAGTACGGGGTTCCCACCTGGGTTGGTAAGGCATGACATTCCACTTTTCTACCCACACCTTGGCATGGTTAGCTGATTACCTGGTCATGCCTCTCAGCAAGGGGCTGAAGTTTTTCTAGACCTAGTTTTCCAGGTGGGACAACCTTTCCCTGCTTCCCGCCTTACTCAGGGGAGCTCAGTTCTAGTTCTTCATGCAAACCACTTGTGATCTACAGGGGCTGTCTAGAAAGTATCCAGCCGTGTAATAGATAAAATAGAGGCATTTATGGCTGAATGTTTTCTGGTCAGCCCTCATAAATTCTCTTCCATATGCAGACATTAAAATCCTATTCTTATGCTCATATTTGGGTCCTTATTTTCCTTGGCCCAGCCTTTAGCTCCCTGTCAGAGCTTTAGCTTTAAATTTCTTCTTTGGGGAGTTCCCTGGTAGTATAGTGGCTTAAGGCTTCAGTGCTGGCACTGTCAACGCTGTGGCCTGGGTTCGATTCCCAGCCAGGGAGCTACCCACATACCCCTGCCCCCTGCAAATTAAAAAAAAAAAAAAGAAAAAAAAATAAATTTCTTCTTTGCTTTTGGGCCCTGAGAATTTGCCAGTCTTAATTTTGAGCCTGACCATTTCCCCTAAATTTAACATGGTAACTGGAACGGCAGTAGCAGCCTTTGACATTAGCTTGCGCTACCATTTTGTTCGGTAGAATACTGTCAAGAATGACAGTGTAAATACCAAAGTTATATTTCTTCAATTAGTAAAGTGGCTTGGTATATACTTTACTTGAGTCATAGCTTTTTCCCCCAGCCTTACTGACATATAACATAATAAATTTAGGGGGCTACAGTGTAATGATTCCGTGTGTGTGTGTGTGTAGAGAGAGCGAGCACGCATGTGTGTGCATACGCGAGAGCAAAATACTAACACGATTAGATTATTTAACATAGCCATCTTCTCGCATAATTACCTTTCTTATGTGTGTATGGTGATACATCTAAAATCTCTGATTTTTAAATAAGTAAGCAAGATTCACAGAAATTGAGTTTATTGAGAATCTACTTCAGTGCATTTAGTTCAATTTCAAAGATACTCTCAGCATTGCAGTTACTTCTAGTCTAGTTAGAGGCAAGAAATAAATAAGTGAAGTATAATGGGAAGCGCTGAGTTATAATGCATAACATCTGTTTCATAATCTTACCGATCACAGTCATCAGGGCCGGACGCCCCTAAAATAGCAGGTTACCCAGTAGGCCCAGATACATGCCTAAGGCATTTCCTACTTTACAAAAAGAAATGGTATCAAATGCCCCTCTCCCGGGCTTTATTGTTGGTTAGCCAAAGTGAGGCTGACTGAGGGTTCAGAAATGACACTGTGATTTCTTTAATAAAGAAAAGGAAGACTGAGTTGCATTAGGTCAACTGAAAGTGTCAACTCTGAGCCAAAGCAATGCATGAAACTTAGAAAATTGTGTCTTCTTTTCATACACGTTGGCGTTCCGACGTGAGCGTGAATGACTTAGAAGTTTCAGGATTAATAGGCACCTATTAGGGTCTTCTTGCGCTAAATATTGTTTGGCATTCTTGACCATTAATTCTTTGAAGGCTTTGTTACTTCTTTTTTCCTTTTGGCATTTAAGAATAAATTAAAATTCTCTTCTTTATCCCTTTGTCTAGCTGTGTTTTACAACTTCTCTGAACATGAATGATGGGTTAGGATTTTATACAGTGATTGATACAAAAGACGGTGTGAATATTTACATTGTGGGATTTGTTGTATGGTCCTCTGTCAAATATCTGTCCTCATGATACCCCATGGCACCATAAAAACAAAATGGAGACTGCAACAGAGGACCAAGAGAGAAATACGTTAGCATAAATAGGGTAGCGGGGGGGCACGTTGCATGGATTGTATTTCATTCTCTCAACAGACCCACATCGAATGCTGAATACGTGCCAGGGATTATATTAGGCACAGTGATATATTGGTGATCAAGACCGATGTGCTCACTGCCTTGCTTGTGCTCCCAGTATCATAGGAGAGACAGACAATAGCAGAAAGCTAGCTCTAGCCTCTGATGTACGCTACGAAAGGAGCAGACCGGGTGCCATGATGGACAGTCATCCCGCAGGGCCAATGCAGCAGGAGAGCTGCTCCTGCTGCTGCGCTCAGAGATGGCATCTCGGAAGACTTGCCATCGGGATGGAGTCCTAAGAGCTGAGAAAGAGGTCGTCGTGTTTTCTGTTGGCAGAGTGAGTGTTTCACGGGAGACATAAAATAGTTTCCATAGAAACATTATCAGAATAAGATCCTTTACATCTTAGCCTGCAACTTGTGCTTGTTTTGTTGGTGACTATTTCACTTGACATCCATCCTTCAGAAGCGAATGCAGTTTCAGAACCAACTGGCATAGGCAGCAAGCACAAGTTATTCTGCACATGAAAGCTGCCTTAAGACTCTTTTGCCTATTAGAATGTTGCTAAGAGAGTACATCTTCAAAGTTCTCATCCCAGGAAAAACATTCAGTAGCGACGTGTGGTGACAGATACGAGTAATTAGACTTAGCGTGATGATCATTTCACATTCTGTACAAATAGGGAATCAGCATGTTTTACACCTGAAACTAATATAATGTTGTATGTCAATTATACTTCCATTTAAAAAAAAAATCTGCAGCTCCTTTTAAAACCTCCCTCTTCTCTGCTCCTTCCTCTCCCCTCCCTCCCTCTCTGCCTTCCTCCCTTCCTCCCTCTCTCTCTTTCCCTCTCTCTCCCCCACTTAGGAATATTAAATCTGCTTTCATATTGCTTGACTTTTCCCTCCTACATTTTAAGAAAGATACTTATACTGTGAGTTATTTGAGAATAACCAAAAAGATGTTAGTATTCTCCTTCACTGAGTTGTAAATATTTTATTTGAGGTTTTTCTTGATCTTAGTCAAAAGACCGAGAAGCAATTTGAGTTTTTTCTTTAATAAAGCAATGCATTTGTCAGAACTCGCTCTTTACACTAATTTTTATTAATAGGCTATCGCCTTCAGTACTACATACTAACTAATTATACGGTACAGAAAAAAGACACAGCATCATTGTAGAGTGCTATTTTATGGGGGAAGAGCACCTTTGGTATAATGGCATGCATACTGCTGCTTACTCATGCCTTGAATATCATTCTGTTATATACAGTAACGTCAATGAGATGGTGTTATTATTATTGATAGCATTCTGATGCATTAAAGATGGTGGCATAATTAAATGTTTAGGAAGGACTGAGAGCTGTGTATATCTGTTTTTTGAAAGCAGGTTAGAATGTAATACAGAAATGGAAAAATGAAAATAAAAATGTAAACACACAGTGCTACAAGGTCTCTTAAGTTGCCTCTGACTCAACTCCCTTCTAGAGCGACTAGAAAAATCTTCAGGGAAAACTGTAGTCTTTCATATTTTTTAAATGTTAGTAAAGACAGTTTTTAAAAACCACAAAGTATTCCATGGTTATCGGAAGACACACACACATACACATAGCACGGAAATTACAGAGGATTGTGATAATCTAAAACCACATGAACTTACCACGCAACTGAAGAAATGCAGCTAGTCTAGTGCCCTGCAGCGCCTCCTGGGAGTGCCCCTCAGATCCCATCCAGCTTCTGCTTGGGGGGGGTACAACTGCCCTGAACTATCTGCATGTTACCCCTTTGTTTCTCTTTGTAGTTTTACCATATGAAATCCCTAAACAATGTATAGTCTACTTTTGCCCAGTTTTGAACCATTCGTTATATAAAGGGAGGCACAACTTAGGCACTGTTCTGCAATTAGTAGTTTTCCATGGAACATCATGCTCCTGACCTTTACCCATGCTGGCACATGTACCTGGATTGCAGTCCCCCTGCCGTGTAGCTTTCCGTTGGATAATGCATCACCGTTGACTCAGTCTTGGTCCTGTCAATATCCGCACAGTCGCTCCACCACCCAAGGCTTCTGTTGATAGGTGAACAGTGTTGAATGTGCCTCCTGATGTACGTGTTCGAAGAGTTCAGAGCCCTATATACTCTTCACGGTCCAGGACTCCGGGAACTTTTGTTGATGTGGGTGAAATGCATCAATATTTATTCGGTTGCAAATTAAAACAGATCATTATCAAATGGAAAAGTAAGCAAACACACATTCCATTAGCCATCAAAGCAGTGATGTCATTGCACTTGATGTAGAGTCTGTAAAACTCCAGTGCACATTCTTTCAAGAATAAGACTGGTGAAGGCAGAGAACATCAATTGCAGCATGTAAGTATTTCCTTTGCTACACGTTCTGGCCAACTTTTAGTATTGTCAGACTCTTTAACTTTTTGTCTGTCTATGTGGGTGTAAAATGGTGTCAGTCTCTAGTGGCTGTAAAATAGTGTCTTGCTGTGGTTTCAATTTGCATTTCTGTGATCCCTGATGAAACTCAAGAATTTTATTGACAATTCAAAAAATCCCAGTAGGTCTTTTTCCCATTTCCTTTTGGGTTATCGTCTCCTAAAGTCTATTAATGAGCTCTTTAAATATTGGAGATACTAATCCACTGTTAGTAATATGTGGTGCACATATCTTGTGACAGTTGAGGCTTCCACTTTTATTTTTTAAAACTGTGCCTTTTCATGAACAGAATTCCACAAATTTTTAAAATATCAATTTTTATCAATCATTTTTTATTTGTATGGCTTAGACCAAGCTTGTTCAACCCATGGGCTGCATGCAGCCCAGGACGGCTTTGAATGCAGCCCAACACAAATTCATAAACTTTCTTAAAATATTACGAAAATTATATATAGACCTTTTTTTCTTTTTTCTTCTCTCTCTCTCTCTCTTTTTTTTAAAGCTCATCAGCTGTCATTAGTGTGAGTGTATTTTTTATGTTGGCCCAAGACAATTTTTCTTCTTCCAATGTGGCCCAGGGAAGCCACAAGGTTGGGCAGTGGTGGTTGAGACTCTTTGTGTTTTGTTTAAGAAACTCATTTTATCCTGGGATGATAAAATGCTTCCCCAATATTTTCTTTCATTCATTCAAACAGTGTTTACTGGTTACCTAGTACCAGATACTGTTTCAGGTGCCGTGGTGTGGCAGTGAAAAAAATATTCAAACACCTCGATTCCTGGAGTTTCCATTGTGGAGGTGGGGAGGAAATTGGTGAACCAATGCGCAAGTCATGATTCTGTGGGAAGAGGGGTGAAACACGTTACAGAGGACCCCAAAGCAAAATGAGAGTGCGGGTGGTCCGCGGTGAGTTTCTCTAGCCTCGAGGTGCGAAGTGCAGTGTCCCCAAGGCTGATCCGTGCTCGGGGAGACCGAGGAAATGTCAGGGGGCCAAGGGGTGGAATGGGGTGCGCAGGAGGAAGACGAGTCAGACTGGGGGTTGGGCAGAGCCCCCGAGAGTGTGGGGCTCCCTCGGCCATTGTAGGCACCTGTGTTCCTCCTCTGAGTGGGACGGCGCCGGACGGTTCTGAGCCGAGAAATAACACGTTTGGGTCGCCTGCATTTCCAAAGATCGCTGTGGCCTCAGCTTGGGTCACACCTACCATGAGCAAGGCGGGGTAGCCTGAATGCTCCCTCAGTAGCCTGCAGCCGGGGGTGGGGCTGGCTTGCAGCAGGTGGGGTCCGTGCTGAGAAAAAATAACCAGATTCTAGGTGTTCTGCAGCTATAGGTGTGGAAATGGATTAGCCATCGTGTTCAGGAAAAATAGTCCGAAATGACGGACTCCTCATTTGGGAACTAGACAGAGGAAGTTGTCCGTGAAAGAGACGAGGAAGACCTCGGGTGGAGTGAGTTCAGGAAGGGGGGTGAGGGCGTGGTTTTGGGCATGGTGATGGTCTCCTGCCCATCCGTTTTCCAGACAGTGACGCCCAGCAGGCAGTCCGGACTTACTGGGGGTGCCCCGAGCTGGCTGTGTACATCTGGGAGCGGGCACGTGGTCTCTGAGGTCCCGAGACTGGATGAGGTCAGCCAGGGGGTGATCACAGGCAGCAGAGCCAAGAGGCCCGCAGCGCAGTGCCTGAGGCGCCGTCGTGCTCAGAGGCCGGCGAGTTGCGGAGGACCCAAGCGGCCACAGCCGTGACCCGTGACGTGCGACAGGATTCTCGTGCTGCCGTGGGAGGCACCCGGAGGAGGTCTTATCGTGGGGAGAGTGGTCACCTGTGTGAAATACGAGTAAAGAGTCGACCGGGAAGTAAGTAACGGAAGCTGGCCACCTGCCCTGGACATCGGCTGTTTGGGTGGGTGGGGGGGCGGGGAAGAGCTGGGTGGAGGAGGAGGAGGAGGAGGAGGAGGGGTGGGGAGGGGGAGGAGGAGGAGCAGCAATGGGGAATGAGTGTTTTCTGCCAAGACCCACGAGGGCCGTCCGGAAGGTCTACAGCTGTGGACCTGTCGTCGTTACTCTGAGCGTGGCTGGCTGTGTCACAGAGCTCTTCCTACAACTGTCTGCTTGCTTCCATTGTGTTGGAGTTCTCGCCACCTGCTCCTGCTTCCTGAGTTCCAACTGGGAACAACTCCTTTAAGACTTTTATTAAGGACGCGCTACCTGTTAGACCAGCCTGCATCTGTGGAAGGAGGGGAGGGAGGAAGGAGGGAAGGAATTTATTTTGAATATTCTGAAGGAGAAGCCTAGCCCAAGGGCTTATGGGAACCACGATCACCCTTTCGGCCCCTTGCATGAAGGAGTACTGTTCACACCCACAGAACTACTGCTGCTTAAGTTAGTCACGGGCACGCACTGCGTCCTGAACCTCCTTCCAGTAGATTACAAACAAGTTACAACAGGTTTGAGGCTTCTCTTTTGCATCATTATGGCCTCAGAAGGAACCATTGAAGAAAATATGTATTTACATTTCCTGGGACACTAAATGTCTTGTTCGATTTCTCTAGTGTCCAGTAGGCTGTCATTTTATATCAGCATTTAAGTGATGTCAGAATAGGTGGTGCCATAGCTCTATACTGACTGACATTATAGGAACGTGTAGTGGTTTGGGCCGGGGTAATCAAAAGGGGAGAAAAGATCTGAAAGCATCTTCGGATGCTTGTGGGAAATTCATGAGCAGCCAAGCCTGTTTTGAGGGACGGCGTTCTTCTGTTCCTTGTTAGTAAAATTCCTTGATTGTCCTGGTGACCCTGCTGGATGCCAGGATGGCCATATCTTGGGGACTGAATGATAAGTGACATTGTTGATAACAGAGATGTCAACCTGGTTTGAGATCAACCCTTTCGGTGCTGAAAACATTTTTCCTCTCGTCCCAGTGTTGAATACTTGGTGCAGAATTTGGGGCACCGTCTGAATTTCACAAGGCATCGGTTACAGTGGCAGTCTCTATGACTTTCTCCCTGCGTAGTGGCCGTGGAAGCAGAGCTGTAGCACCAGGCCCTGCATGTGGACTCTAGTCCCACCCACACCTGGCCCCCACCTTCGATGGCGGCCAACAGCCGAACCCAAAGGGTTAATCACAGTATCTGAGTTGAAGTTCATAGGGCTCGGTGTGGAATCACCTTTTTAAACTCCCCTCCCCAATCTTGGGTCATGTCTCCTGGTGATTTACAGTAAAAGAGCTGACAGACGCCTGTGACTGGTGTGGCCAGCTGCTCCTCGCTCCGGTACATTCATCTGAAGCATTTGACAGGCCTGCCGCGGTGAGCGCCCGCTTGCCTGGTAATGCAAATATTTTCACAGATGGAAGATGGGTGCAAAGCCAGTTCCTTTCCAGGTAGATGATGAGGGTGTAAATCAGCAGACGGCCTGTCTTCTCGGTTTGTGAATCATTTGTCTGCTTTATAGAACAATTGGTGGCCCCATCGTTCACTGGTACGTTTCAAACGTGTCACCAAATGAGGGCTGACTGGTTTCTCACTGTGCATTGCCTGCGTCTCGAGACTTGGGGAGTTGCAGGGGAAATTGGGAACTTTGGATGAGACAGTGACCGTGAACACCAGCCGTGCGTTCTTCAGCTCCAGGTGTCAGGGACCCGTAATGACGGGTCGATGGGGCTTTGCTGTTAACGTTGGCTTTTCTGGGATGCCTTGCTAATTCACTCCCCCTCTCCCTTGTCTTTCTTTTACACCCTCCCTCTCCTTAGCACATGTTACACCCTGAGAAGTGTCTCCTGTTCGTGAGCATTGTGTTCCGTTTGACTGGTTGAAAAGAAGTGACTTTAGATTCTACGTGCCATCTTTTCCTTGATATCTGGCCACTCTGCCTGGAACATTCGTAGGCGTTGGGCAGTTCCCTATTCTCCTTGACAGAACTGGGTGTGACTATGTCTACTGCGATCGTGTACATTTTAGAACAGTCTGGAAATGCTGTGCTGACCAACCTGATTTTTATAAGTGAGAAGTGTGAGGCCCTGGGGTTTCAATAACTCGTCACGTGTCACCTAGGTGCAGTAGACTCTCCGTGAACCAGCACTCACAGGGATTGGGAGGTGCCGGATCAATGTAAGTAGACTCTCTCTGAACCGGAACCAAATTTTTTGCCTCTTGCTTGAGTTCTGGTTCACAGAGAGTCTACTGCATTAAGTGGCTTGGGTAGGATTCAAACCTGGATCCCATCCCATTCCCCTGTTCTCCCCACTTGGCTTGTCTTTGTCCACTGGGATTTCTTTATCCTTTGCTGGCTTCAGTTTTCTCACCAAACTTACTGACTAATCTGAGTTCAGAATTCATACAACACAACAGCGATAAAGTCTTCACTGGTGTCCCATCCCCGCATTTCCAGAACTTAGCATAGAATCTACACTTTTCTCTGGAATTTCCTGTTTATTTTTTCTGCATCCCTTTTGTGTTTTGCTTCTGGAAAGTCAACTGAAAGCTAAGAAGCATCGCCCTGCTAACTGGCTTTTCTTTCTGGTCTGCTGAATAAAGCACTAGGTTGGGAATAAGCAAACCTTGATGGTTTTTCTTACCTTGACCAATGACATAAGGACTCCGTGCCCCTGTTCTCCCCTCAGAAAGTGGAATTTGTCTTTACAGCAGAGGTATCCACTGAATTTAATTGAAAGGTCCGGATAGGTGTAGGGTTTTCTGAGAGAAGAGTGCACAGAAAATACACGGCTGGATGGGTATGTTTTAACATATGGAAAAGAAAGATGATTATTTTGGCATCGGTGCCTATTATTATTAATTTTTAAAGACTGGGATACTCCTGGCTCTTCAGGACAGTGATCTAGCAGCTGTGTGACAGGATCGTATTTGTCATTGCCCTCCTTTCTGTACCCTGTGCGTTGTATTAACCCAGCCTCTGCCTTGGACCTAGGAAAGTGGCCTGGGCAGTGGAGCTGCCGCTGCTTGTGCGTTTGAGTTACAAATTGGCTGGTCGCGCAGGAAGCGGTACAGTCTGGTGATGCCGAGCTCAGGGACGTGCTTTTAACAGAGGCCTTCCCTGCCACATCCTCCTAAGCCTAGTTGTAGTTAAGATGACAACAGTAGTCCTTTCCGAGATGAAATATGGAAGTAGGTAACTGTTACAGAACTTCATGTACCGTACAGGTTGCTACCAAGAGTGTGCTGCACAGTCTCGTTTCCATGAAAAGGTCTCGCTAAGTTAATACGTAAGAGTCTGGGGGCTGATTGGGAAAAGTTTGTAAACACGCTCTCGAGCCCACGAGCCAGCCGTTCACCATTTGCTTGGGCGCTGAGTGATGGCTGTCATTTGCCAGTACCCTTAAAAGTAGAAACGGACTGAAACCTCATCCCTGAAGTACTTGAGGAGTTCAGAGAAGGTGGGGCAACGTCTGTCCAGGGGCCCTTGCGGTAGCCTGTGCGGGCTGGCCGTGGTCCTGGGCCGCGAAGAGGTTGAAGGTCACGGTAGAAAGAAGAGGTTACGCCGGGGCCCTGCGCAGTACAGCCGAGGCGGAGCGCGTCGTCTGGCCTGGCAAAGCGCGGGACCTGCCGCAGTCCGCAGGGGCACCCTGCTGACAGGGGCCTGTGAGACCGCAGTCTGGGGCAGCCCCCCACGCCTTCTAAGGACTGTAGGCTTTGTGTGCCATAGAAGGCCCTAGAGGAGCCATGTAAGAATTTGGAGTCGCAGTGGAATTGTTTTCAGAGGTGCTTTTGACAGGAGGGCTGTGGCAGAAGGGACTACAGTGGACGCAGGAACTGTTGAAGGAGGAAGTAAGGATGAGTGTATCCCCGCAGTGCAAGCAAATAGAACGTGACACTGAGTAGGTGTTCAAACGGTGGCAGTGAAAGACATCACTGGGGAAGGGCACGTAAGGCAGGAAGAAGGTCAGGCGAAGAACCTGGGGGAGCACCCCGTCGGCATGCGGAGGTGGGTGACACTAGGGACGGGAAGTTGGAGGCACCTGGGCGGGAAGGGGGATCGTCCCAGCGCCCGCTCGGAAAGCCCGTGGAGGAGCCCGTGTCCGTGAGGAAGGGAACACGAGTGGGCCGAGGGTGACAAAGCAGGCCTGGATCTGCAGGCCTTGCTTACATTGCTGATGCCACAAGGACAATTTGAGGCGATCAGATCGCGGGGCTGAGGCAGGTCCCGGGCGATAATAAAATGAAGCCAATTTCGCATGGGTTGCAGCCTTCCCACAAGGTGACCACTGCGTGTTTCTGCCTCTGTAATGTCAAACGTAGCCTATTAGAAATTTTAATCGCGCACGCAGGAAGCCTTTTTATCATTTTGTAGCAGATTATTTTTAAAGCCACAGTTTCCAGTTTCGACCGGATCAGCCCGCGACAGATTCTCTTTAGCTCCATTTTAGTTCTGGACAAATTTCAAGCTGGATATTACTGATTACTCCGAAATGCAAATAGTGCTATTTTGTTTTACAGCTATCATTTAAAAAGCCCTGTTCTCATTAAGACAAATATGCACCGCATGAACGACAACAAAAAAACGAGATGAGAACGAAAAGGGACATTGTTTGTGTTTTGTAGGTTCTCTGGTATGGAGCAGAATGCGCTAATCCCCCAATGCTAATGAGCAGCAAAATGGCCTTTGCCAACGCTCAATTAACTTCCGACTGTGTTCTGTTGATTTGTAGGTCCATCACCCCGTACCAGGTGAAACTCTCCGTTTCGAGAGATTTTATTTCACCAGTATTTTTCACTGGGGCCAAATAATGAGATGACTTATCATGAAAATGTGCTACGTTGGAATAAATCATGCTGGCATGTAGCTCCGATTATAGACTCTCTGTTGAGTGATCTGCCACCAGAAGGCCATGAACTTGGATTTTCCTCTTTTCCCTCTGGCCTGCCCGCCTTTTCCTCATCACCAACAAATAGGGGCTTCCTTCTCATTTTCCAGTTCGAAACCTGCTAGTAGCTTGTCCTAGTTGCAAACAGAGTTTTATATCGCACACGATTATGTCATAACTTGTACATTTTTTTGCTTCAACTTTATCCTGTTATTGTGTCGTGTCATTTTTATACAGTACAGTCTCAGCTACCTGGCACCCATGCCGGATAAATGTAATAGTATTCCTTCGATAATTTTTTTTTGTGCCGGTTGCTTGAGTTTCGGTTAAGTAAGAGTCTACTGTACATATATGTACAGGCAAACACACACACACACACACACACACACACACACACACGGTGCCAAAACATGCATACACATTTTAAGAAGGGAAAAAACTATTAAAATTGTAATACTCAGTGTATACCGATAACCATAACAGAAGATGAATACAAGTGACGTGTGACTTCTGCAATGACAAGAGGTGCTCAGAGTGGTCACCATCAGCTTCCAGACATTTGTCATGACGGCGAACTCCTGCTTGAGCCACGCTGACCAGAGTGTCCACTGGTATCACTGGTCTTTGCTGAATAAAATTGAACAGTGCCTTACACATACAGGTTTAAAGGTCAAATCTTCTTTTTATTTTTACATTTTTTAATGTGCACAGTTGTCTGAATAGTTTTTTAGAATTAATTGCAACAAGTGGAAATGTGGTGTACCTTTAAAAGATGATTTTTATCATTTGTCATTGTTTTTGAGTGAGGGTCTGTCTGTGTAAACTGCTATTAATTAACAGTGTTGTAAGACGAGAACCATTCATGCCCTACATCGCTGGACAGTGTATTGTCGTTCTTTTAAAGCTTTGCTAATCTGACAAATACACTATCTCACTGTGACTGTAATATGCTTTTCTTCATTTTATTTTTATTGCCCATCTTCTAACCCCTAAAGTCAAATCTTAAGAATATTGGCCCCCACAGATTACTGTCATCCCTTAGATTATCGATGACGCGAAGATTTTGTTTTACCTTTTATACTAATTTCGCCTTGCCGTGGGTGCCTGTTAACTCTATGGTCAACTAAAATCCTCATTCATTTCTGTTTTTTAATACAAACCAGTCCAATTTTGATGAACTCAAATCCTGGACCCTGTGCCATTGATTTAAAACTACCTGTAAGATGTGTGTTTATCCCTGTTATAAAACTTTGAATCTCAATTCCGTCATCCATCATATTAGAATGCCTTCAGGTATTGTGCCATTTGCACATTTAGTGAGTACTTCAAATGTCTTCTGAGTCACTGATATGTTGAAAAAGATAGGAACAAGGAGAAATGGGAATAACTAC
The DNA here is from genome assembly GCA_004026885.1 of Lyroderma lyra. Lineage (NCBI taxonomy): Eukaryota > Metazoa > Chordata > Mammalia > Chiroptera > Megadermatidae > Lyroderma > Lyroderma lyra. The sequence goes on along the minus strand of PVJL010001069.1, from coordinate 23,686 downwards.
TTGAAACCTCCTACTGCGTGACACCAATTTAATAAATTAACAGACTTTCAATTTAATTTTCCAACCAAATTAAAATCTACCCAATCTTTGTCGCACTGGTATGGCGAGACTTCGCACAAAAATCGTCAGAAAAATAAAAATATTGTATGTATTTACCTTTCAGATGATTTTCTCTGAGAGAGAGTGGTCAGGAATTTGGCGTCAGTTTTTTTTTTACACGATCCATGCTACCTCTTGGCTTTTCAGCATGATGTTTTAGAAGCCCTTGAAAACCTTTTGTCTGGGGTACCTGAGCATGGGGCAGTGCTGGACGCACTGCGTTTTCCTGAATGCACCTGAGAAGCACCGATACTGCAGCCAAGGCTTTTGTGAAGGGAGAAGCAGCGGAGGTGTGAGAAATGTAATCAGAGCGGCTTGCGAAGTGTAGAATTCTCATCCCCCTGTGGGAACGTGGCTGACGAGGCCCGACCCCGTCCTCGTGGAGAACTCTGGAGTGAGATTCTTTGCGACATTGGATACTTGCTATCTGGGACGATAATCCTGGATTTGGTGACGCTTAAATACACACCAAGGGAAGCTGTCGTCCTCTTCCTGTCTAACCGCAGGCCCGCTGTCGCAATTTCTGTTTCTAGGATGCAAGGCCCCTTTCCTCAAGGGGATGACCTCATCACCCTGCCTGTGAGGTCCCACTGTCCCTACATCATTGTGGCCTTTTGCCATACGGATTTAGTGGAATGGTGACTTCATGGGACGTGGTGACCTTGACATTCATATGGTTCGAGATTACCACTCCGTACCACTGGGGAGCACGATCATAAACTGCCTCTTCACCTGGTAGAAGTGTGGAGAGTGTATCCGAGGAAGGGGTAGGGACTGAAGAACAATTTTGTAGCTGTTGCCGCCTTCCACGTAAAAGCTGATGAGCACCTTAACTGGTGCGTAGCCATGCGAACGAAGTAGGAGGCGAGGGAGCAAAAGCATCAGATGATAAGTAAAGACTTTGGCCCAGCTGGTTGAAGGGAAGAGGGCAGGATGGGAATGATGGGTTCATAATGGTGTTAACATACACTGGATGATTTTGAGCCCACAGTAAGAACATCCTGCTGAGAAAGATATTTGGGAGCTGTGGCCACAGAGGAAGGGCTTGGAAGACAAAATCTTGGAGAAGAACGCCTACGTTTAGGATGGGGTTGCAAGGAGCTCCGCCAAGAGAGTGTTAAGAAAGCGGGGGGAATGAACAAAGCCCCCGTGACTCAGGAGCCAAGCAGGGAAGAGCCTTTTTTACAGAACAGTCGGGAGCAAAAGCAAAGCATTGGCTTCCACAAAGCAGTCGAAAAGTCCACAGTGCTGTCAGGCCTTCGGGTTTAGTGATGACAGTCGTAGGAGACCTCCCCCAGCAGCCGCTCAGCAGGATGGGAAGGCGGCTGGGGAGGGCTTCCGTAATACAGGCCGGAGTGCGGGGCACAGCGCGGCCGACTCCCGGTCGGCCCGGCGGAAGTAGCTGGGGACGTCAGAGCGCAGCCTCAGCCCGGCGTCTTCCTGGTTAACCGTACTTTTGTGCGTGCCCAAGGAAGAGGGCGTGAGATCAACTTACATGTTGAAAAATTACTGGAAGTTTGTTAGTGTTTTAGCTGCTTTTAACTTCAGACCGTTCAACAACGCCTGCGTAGTTCAGCCAGCACGGGAACGAAATTAATTGAGTTCTTTGCTCGGCATAACCTTAATAACGGACAGATGTTTGTTCGTCAGTAAAAGCAATCAAGGTTGTTCTCTAAATTACTTTGGATTTACAATGCAGCGGAGCATCTTAATTACATTCATATGTGCGCACTTTAAAAAAATAATTCCAGAACATTTTATTATGGTAATCGAAATACATTTATGCCACATCATGCAACATGGAGAAAGCATTCTCTCTGGAGAGCAGTGTGACATGATTGCAGCTTTTGCAATTTTGTGTTTCTTACTTTGAAACTGCCACTACCATTTACATTCCCAAGTAATCCAGTTTTGAATCCCATGGCTGTCTATGAGTTGGGCTGGACGGGTAGCCAGTGGATCGCTAACAGATGACAAGAGTAAATAAGAGCTAGAGGAGTTGGCAAGATGACCTTTTCTTTACTGTGTCCAAGACAGTATTTCAGCTTAGAATGAGGAGGATGGGGAAACTCAGTCGTTTCAAATTAGGGAGACAGAGACAGAGACAAAGAGACAGAGAGAGAGAGAGAGAGAGAGAGAGGTATATAAGCAAGTTCAAGAGAAAGGTTCACTATCCTCTCTCCCTCACCCCCCCACCCCCATAAGTGCTGTATATCCCTACGTTTATCTCAGGAATGTGAATAGCAAATTATAAATGATACTTAAAAGTACCCATTACCATTGCTATATAAATTAAATCATTTGATTTATTAAGAATTGCCAACCCCAACTGGCCAAAAAAAATACAGTGAAAGCCTCTGAACTGAAGAAAAAAGAATAAGAAAAAACAGCTTAAATAAAAAGAAAAAAACCCTCCTGCCCTTTGCTTAACCAAGAAGAAAAAGAAAATACAAACAGAGTAGGATTGAGTGTTAGAAAATGCTGCCTTCCTGGCTAGCACGCAGCCTGTGTTTCTGGCCTCTAAAGTTCAGGGCCCTTGAGTGACACTGAAGTAGGCAGGTATGGCAGGTGTGACAGGTGTGGCGGTGGCAGGCTCCTCAGGGTGAGAGCAGAGAGGAGGGGAGCATGAGTCCCTGGGCAGGAGTGCCCCCTGCTCCCACGCTGAGCCCTTCTCTGTGGCTCCATTCGCTGCGTGCTCTGCACCCCGGGGGTTCCAGTCCGGTGAGAAAAGACCCGTTTCCCACAGACGGTGTGGACATGGCTTTTCCTATGTGACGTAGCACGGAGGTAGCTGCCGATGCATTCAGTGTCTCTGTAATGCCCGGGTCTCCTGGGCGCTCCAGTCCTAACGCCCCCGGGTTATTACTTCACTCGTGTAGGGCAGGCCTGGGCAGACCTTTTCATGTCGAGGGCTACTTCTCCAAGTGCCGCCGTCCCCCAGCTATTTCCTTTGCCATTCAGGTGGTCGTGCTAAAATGACTTGGCGCTTCACGGAGGGACCGTGGTCCCCGTCCGGCCTGGCCCCGGTGGCAGACACCACTCAGAGGAGCGCAGACCTGTGTGATTGTAGGAGACCGTGCTGGCCCTGGTTGGGGATGGCTTTGAAAGGCCCTTCTGGGGACCTTTGTTTTCAGTAGAGTGGCGGCAGTTCTAAAGCAAGCACCCTTGTACGTGTAATGACACAGCAAATACACTCACGCTCGTAACAGCTGATGAGCTACAATAATTGTAAAAAGGTCACAGGAAGAACCTCAGCGTGGTTTAGAATACGTGTTGGGCCGCGTTCAGAGCCGCCCTGGGCCCCAGGCTGGACGTGCCTGGTCTGGGGCGTCACCCACTGCCGGTCCTCCCCCTCCTCTATGATCTCAAGTCGAAAGACAGTGTTTTAGGGTTCTAGTCTCACAAACTCCTTTTCTTTTTTTTCTTAACGATTTTTTTTAAATTTTTTGGTATAGTCCCATTTCTCATGCTAAGTGGATTTGGACCCCATACGTAGAGATAGAAAGTGACATAATGTGTTGGATTCATTCCTTAAAGCACTTTGAGTGAGGTTCTTCCTCTCAAAGTCCCCAGGCCTGATAGGTGCTGAGAAGGGACTTTGTGTCCTCACAGGGAATCAGGTTAGGAAGCAGTGCAGGGCTAGGGTCCCGCCCTGCTCTCAGCGACACAAAAGGACACTATAGACTGTTCGGTTCACTCTGCAGAATGGCCTCAGAGTTCATCCGTGCTGTTGTGTATTGCAAAATGTCCTTTTAAAAGGCCTGACGGATTCTGTTGTATGTCTACACCACATTTTCTTTATGCTTCTGTCTGCCAGTGGACATTTAGGTTGTTTCCATAACTCGGCTACAGCGAAGAGTGCTTCAGTGAGTATTGGAATGCAGGTATCTCTTTTAAGATCCCGATTTCAATTCCTTGGGATAACTGCCCAGAAGTGGGGTTGCTGGGCCATAGAGTGACAAAAAGAAAAATTCTGCCTGATTCCACATGTTGGAGGGATCTGAAATAGTCCAAATTCATAGAATCAAAATGTGGAATGGTGGTCGCTGGGGGCTGCGGGAGATGGGGAGTTATTAAGAAGTGGGGGTTCCACTGGTCCATGGACCAGTGTCAGTCTGTGATGTTCTCACCAGTCTGTAGCTAAATGACGTACACACACAAGCGCGCACGCACACATACTCACTCAGAAAGTTCAGCTGAACGCATTCAGTACGAACAACAGCTCTGACATTTCCTGTCTGCCATTTTTCAAGATTAAATATCCTCCCTTTATGAGCTGCATAGTGATGATCAGACATGGTACGGGTCTTCTTTTAAGATACAAGACTAATTTGGCAGTATAGATAGTTAGTCCTCACTCCTTTTGGGGGGCATGCTTTCTGACATCCTAACCCCTGGGAGCACCTGATGCAGTATAATCTTCGTATTTCACAGTTGAAAAAAGTAAAGCCTAGAGAAGTCAAGAGTTACACAGGATTCAGACTCGAGATCCTGGAATTGAAACTAGCACTGAAGAATTCATGGTCCCACTCCAGACCTGTGAAGAAAGCGATCAGATACCTTCTCTTTTTCCTGGTAACACATTTACATAGTTAAATTAACCTTACCCTGTCCCTTTTAGTTTTCTTCTTTGACCACTCTCACACCTCCTATATTTTGATACAACAGCACTGCACTTGGTTACCGACATTCTGCTGTTGTGACTCAAGCACTTACTGATTCTTGACTTAGTTCTTCTCTTATAAAAGTAAGGAAAGGGTGCATTTGTCTTGTCAAAAGCGTAGGCTTGTGTTGTCCTTGAACGAGGACGAAGTCGTCTCCCTTGGTACCATTTAAGAAAGGCACGGCATTCTGCTTGGCTTCTGGTGCTGGCAGAACTTCTTAATAGTTCCTTTTGTGGTGAAGTTTATGCTGATGACTGGAGTGGAGCGAGGACTGCTTTAATGCATCTAATTACATGTTTCATTCCATCACTTTGTTTTGCTGTTCATCGAGTTGGATTTGGCATCTCACAAATGATGATCTGACCCAAGGAAATGCCTAGTCACTTTGTTTTCTCTGCTGGGATGAGTGAATCAAGCCAGGTGGAAAATTTAAATCCATGTATGATGGGTTCTAATTCCTGGTCTCTAAAGAAGTTTGTGATGATCAGAATAATTTAGGTCTGTCTAAGACTTTCTGTGACAAACGTGTTGATTTCTTTTTTGAGTTTCAGTGCATCTTTTGCATACAGTATCAGACTTTGTTTCTCTCACTAACGCTGAGGACGTAGGTTATGTCCATTGTCTTCATGACATAAGTGACAGACGCATAGCTCAGTACTGTGCCCACAACTGCATGACGAGGTGGTAAGTGGCAGAGTCAGGACGGGGACTCAGGACACGATTCTTGGTCAGTTATTCCGTTCCCATTTTCACATCCTACCAGTGTTTCCCAGTCAAAGAGGGTGTTTTTGTGGTTCCACCTTCGGGGGTCGCTTACCTCGAACACCATGATGAGAGGGGAGGGGAGAGAATAAATAGTGATTATAGCGTCAAAGCCTGAATTCAGTGTAAAATTGTAGACTCAATTACATGTGATGAAAGGAACCGTATTATAGTTTAACACTATGTAGGAGGGTATCAGTGATGTAATCAAGAGAAAGATTCTGCATTCAGGTCCCCAAACTCCATTTTATTTTGGATATACGTCAAGTTTGCTCCCCAAACTTTGTAGCTCCCTTCCTGAAGGATGCATTGCTTAGTAGTTCCATGATGGTTGGTGAAACTCTGGATGAGGGGAGTTTAGGTCCCAGCCTCACAATCATATCCTAAAACAGGTGCCTTCTGTACACGTAGATTAAAAAGCAAAAGTTAAAAAGGTGCATTAAAAAAAGGGAAGAAAGATCACACAACACTGTTGTCTGATGTCAGGGGCGGGTGGGGCTTGCTGAGCAGGAAAGCCTGGGAGAGAACCAGGTGGAGTGTGTTCAAGTGCAGCTCTGCTTTGGCACATTCTCCGTGCACTTCCATCAGAAGGCTTTTCAAATCATCACTGCTTCCTGCCTGTAAGAAAGTGTCGTCTGCATACCTTAAGCTACGGACATATCTCCCACCAGTTGCCACTTTGATTTTCCTCGGAGTCTAGCCCAGTTTTGTGTAGGATGTGTTACGCAGATTAAACAGATAGGGAGATAGTGTGCACCCTTGTCTGACACCTTTGTCTGTAGGAAGCCATTTCTGTCTAGATATCATCAATCGGTTAGTAAATTCTGAAATTAAAAAATGTATAGAAATTAGGCTGACCATACGTCCTGTTTGAAATGGGACAGAAAACAACGGTCCTGTTCTGTTTCAAACGGGACGTCTGGTCTGCTTGCTGACACCTTGAATTTAGCCCAGTGAGACTAGGCTGACCAGACGTTCCGTTTGAAACGGGACAGGACCGTTGTTTTCTGTCCCATTTCAAAGGGGACGTCTGGTCAGTCTATTTCAAAGGCAATACTCTGGGAAATAGTTAAAACACATGTAACATCCAGATATATTTAAAACAGTTCATAAGTCATGGGTGTCATAATAAATTTCCACTTTGCTACTAGCCTCTTGAGATGTGTTTTGGATATTGTACTTGACTAGTCTCATTGGTAAATTGGGAAATGATTAAAAGCAGATAGGTTCCTGCTAAATAGAAAGTCATACAAAGCCCGAGATAGCCCACACCAGCCTACCATTTTGCAAATTCTTGGTGTTGAAATATTATGTTGTACATATCCCTAAACTAGAAGGGAAGCTAATATACTGTGTTCTAAACAGAAGGACTAGGTATCTGCGGGACAGTGATAAACATGATTGTATGCTTATAACCACAGCCTCTATCAGTAGGTGAATAGTTAGCAGGCAAATAAAAAAATGCACATATCAATAAAACACAGTTGTTTCATATGACGTCACTATTTTATTTTGAAAGGGAGAGCGATCGTGGCAGGATTTGATTACATTTAATTAAAAACTATGGCACAAAACATAGGAAAGAATGTGCCACTGATGTCTTAAGAAACTATCAGTCACCTAAAATCTGTGCCGACCATTTCACAGGATAGCAAAGCTGGGTGGCTTGTCCCTGGAACTGAAACTCAGAATTGGAGTTCTCGTCATACAGAAGTCTGCACCCACGCACGTGCGTGCTTTTGGTACATTGCAGCACACGGGGACAGAGCATTGGACAAGGGATGGTTCAGGGTTCCATTGAAGGGCCACGGTCAGTGCGGTTACTTCTTCTCACCCGTTCTGACGCTAAGCAAGGAGGAACATCAGGTCATAGGTATTAGGACGTCATCAGTTGCTGACAGGAATTCGTTGCAATGAAGGAGGGTTCTGGTGGTGTGAAAGTCACAGAACTGACAGCGAAGCATTGGCCGTCCAGCGCGAGTGAACAGCAGCGGAAGCAGTGCCGAGAGAGAGAGAGCATGAAATGCGTCGGTTAGGGGCCGGCCTGGGAGTTGGTCACAGAGAGGAGGAAGGTAAGTGCGACCTGTTCCCTTTGCTAGCAAATTCCCTCAAGGTGAGAATGCAGACGATGGGCCGGCGGACACTGCGGTGTTGCATTCCTTTCCTCTTCCTCCCTCGTCCCACTGGCACGCGCTTAAACGTGTGTTTATGCCTCATTCTGAGAGTCAGAATAATACGTATGTCCGTGAAAGGGAGACACACTCGGGTGACTGTAAGGCTACAGTCTAAGTTAGAAACTTCCTCTAGGTCTCTCACCGTCGCGTGGGTGTGTGAGACATTTAATTAGCCACCTTCTTTTCCGAGAGAACTGTGGAGTAGAGAATGAGGCTGTCTGCATTTCAGAATAGACTTAAGGCGCTGCACTCACTGTTTGTTTCCCAGGGGCAGGGGGGTGACACTTGCACGCGCACGGTAAGGACCCGGGAGCTTCCGATCCAGGACTGCTTGCCTTCGTGCAGCCCCGTTAGGCCGACGTTCGGGCTGGGGAGTCGTGCCGTAAAGCACAGCGCAGCCCCTCGAGGGCCTGTGGAGGATGAAGATAGGTGCTCATGCCGTGCGACCAGGTTCTTCTGAAACCGGCTCTTAGAGTTCTTCCGCATGGGCCCCAAGCCTTGAGTATTTCCAGTGGAATAAAGACGGCTAGAAACGAAAGGGCTCCTCAGGTGAGACGGCTATGCTCGTATGGCTTAGAGCTTTATAGGCCTCAGCCCGAGCCTGGCAGAGCCGTGGGAGTCCTCTCCACACCACTGCTGTCTCGTGCGTGTGTCACGGGTGTTGAGAAGCTCATCTCGTGGTTACAGGAACAACTCCTTGGATGACTCTGGCGGGACACACGCATGAGAAATCCAAGGATGCGGGGTTGTACCAGAAACAAGCTGGTCAGATCAATGATGTGGGGAAAAAGGAAAAGAAAAAAATATATTTATACACACACGCGTGCACACATACGCACACATACACACGTGTGTGAATGTACACATATATGTATACGAGGGTGGACAATTAAGTTCACGAACTCATCCTAGAAAAAGTGCTCCATACCTCACTGCTGAGTATCACTACGGTCACCTTCCAAGGACTCCCCCTGGGAAGCTACACGCTGATGCCAGCACCTAGTCCACCCTTCCAAGCAATGTTGGAACTCTTTTCCTGGAATGGCCATCAGAGCTGTCGTCATCCCCAGATCTGACACTTAAGTTCGTGAACTTGCCACCGTGCGCGTAGGCTGGCAGCACTGTACAAACAACCTTGGTAAGGTTCGATGGCGGCTCTCATGGCCATTCGAGAAAGAGTTCAAACATTGCTCTGAAGGGTGGACTAGGCACTGGCATCGGTGCACGGCTTCCCAAGGAGGGGGTAGTCCTTTGAAGGTGACCCTAGTGATACTCAGCAGTGAGGGATACAGCTAGGATGAGTTCACGAAATTAGTTGTTTGAGCACACACATACACACATACACACACACACACGCACGTGGAATATAACATTTTAATATCTCTTTTAAGCTAAAATTATCCAATATTGTTAATGATGAAAGTCTTTCCCTTAAAAACTTAAAAAGGGTAAGAAACTAGAACTTACTTAATTTGACTGTACGGGGGCTGTGTGGAAAAGAATCCGACCTTAAATGCCTCTGTTTTTCATAGTACGTGGCTGGAGACTTTCCGGACAGCCCTTGTATATTGTGCGTATATAGGCACAGATGCATTTAATTTGTACTTATTGTATTTGCATTTATAATCAACAATACAGGGCTTATAAAAACAACTTGGCTTATCATGACACAGAATTTCAGTGCCTTCCGTTTTGTACGTACATGTGGAATGGATGTCCTATTTATATAGATACGTATTTATAACACATTCTGGTAGTTTCCAGGGGCATAGTTCTAACTTTGAGCCTCCCAAGCAAACATGTGTGCACAGCTTGTTCCGGGGACATTTCTTCTTTAGGTTGTGCCCCTTGCCCCTTTGTTGAAGCCATGTCTGTTTCTCCTCCCTCTTCATCTCCCTGAATGCTCTGGTTCTCGGAAATGTTAGTCTCCTCAGCACCGAACCCGCCACCCACTGTTTTGGGGTCTGGGGGAGCTAGGGAAGGAAGACTTCTCTACACCGTGTTGGTCTGAAGAACAACCTCGTGCTTTGGCTTTTACCCTGACTTCTGTGGAACTGCATGACCCGAAAAATTTTCGGCCATGAAGAAATCGGAACGTGTGGTCTATTACATTTCCTTTCTGGACTTAGGTGCTTTTTAAAGGTTACCTACTTGTAAAAGGGCCAGACCGAGTATAGTAAAGGCACACGCACCTTTTATCGGCATTTCTCCAGTCTGCCTCTTCCGGAATACTGGGAATGAAGCGTTACTAAAAGAGGAAACACCAGCCTATTTGATTATTGCAGGGGTTGTAAATAGACTGACCGTGGAGTTCTGCAGCGCTGTGCTTCACTCCCTGTGGAGACTTGCACGATAAAAGATTTTCTTGGATTTTTAGTTTTCTTAGCCCTCCCGGACCTGAGGCCCTGAACCTCACTGTCCCCTATACCTGGGCTCCTGAGCATGAAAGAGAAAAACCAACATGATACAGAAAGATGTTAGTTACGTGCAAACAAGGGGTTAGAATAAGATGGGACTTGGAGACATTGTAGAAAACAGGTCTGCCTTTCATTTCGAACATTAGGTACCGCCGTCTAGCGGCCGGTTCGGAAATGACCGAACAGTCGGTACAGCGCTCTGGGAGGGTTCAGTCAAATTTTTATTTGTTTATATTTAGGCATGCTTGTTTTTGTGTTATGAAGGAATTGTAGCATTTATTTGTTTTTACTGCTAGACTCACTGGGGTGACGTTGATGAATAAGAATTACATAGGTTTCTGAATAGGGGTGTAAGACTTGGATCATACATCAAACCTTAATATATATAACACCCCATGTACATGCATAATAGGGACCCAGGTGGGGTTGAAAGCTGCTCGTTCAGAGAGCAGTTGTGGGCATGCTCTAAGGTGCTCTGTGGGAAGCGGGTGGCAAGCCCTAACAAGAATGCCACCCCATTTTATAGGCCGGGAAATGGAGCAGTATCGTGCCTGAAGGTACAGAGCTAGGAAGTGTAAGAGTCAGACCTTGACCTTCATGTATCAGATTGAGGGGGCGAGATTCGCCTTACCTTCTGCTCAGCAGTTTATTAATAAGCTTTAGGGAATGACACAGGGACGATACTGTCAGTAAGTATTTGTTTACCCCTCCCTGCCCGTGTATCTCACAGTCTAAGCTGTGAACACCTCACTGAAATTCTTGTTTTATTTTTTATAAGACAAAGAACTTTGCCACCAGAGTCAATCATGATGGAAATGAAAAGATTCTGCTGTCTTTCCCTAGAAGTAGACTTCATATCCATCCATTCATCCATCTCTTCTGGAATTTACTGTGTGACCGACACTATAATAAATGATAACATAATAGTAAACAAGGTACAGTCTGTGTTTCAAAACCTTAATCGAGCCCAAGAAGAGAAAAGAAACCCATTTATTTTTGCTGATTACATATTTACCTGCCTGAAGGCAAAATTAACTCAGTTCCATGGTTCAGATTGTAAGAATACATTTTACTTCCAAACGGGATTGAATTTGCTTCATTTGTTTCCGTCCTTTTTCAGATTAGTTTGGATCAAATTAATACATTAGCTAATATTAGATAAGGGTTGATTTTTCTCTGTTTGCTACTTTTTGCTAAAAAGGGAATGTTTGACCAAATTCCGTATAAATTCAGTGTGCAGAATCTTCTGTTTTCTGTGGCGATATATATTAGGGAGGAATGTGTACAATTTCTGTGTGTTTAAAGATGATAAAATATTGTAACAAATGTTCTTACAAAAATATATCTTTTCAGTAGGGTGCTCATTATGTTGGCCCAGAATTAAGTGGACTAGTATAGTAAGCCTTTGTGTTATTTTCATTTTTATTTGTGTGTATTTTTATGTAGTTATTTAAACAACATTAAGAAAACGCAAGGATGTTTTAAATATCCACCCTCTCCAGAATCTAAGACAATGATCAGTTATTTTTGGTTCCGTTTTTAAGTGATTTTTCTAGTCTTTGTCCATAGGCAGTTTCTAGACTTATATGGTCTTTATTTGCATTGATTACACTTAACGTTTTAAAGCGTGACGTTCTTTCTGCGCTGCTACATTTTCTTCATAATTATTTTCATTTATGCTGTAATCTTGACTCAAATTGCTCTGCCAGACTTTACCAAATCGGTATCATATTGTAGGATACAAAGACCTCTAACCTTTCACTGTTAAAAATAACTTTGTAATTACTCTCTTTTCTTACACAGCCAAACCTTTCTTTGTTTGGATTGTTTCCTTTAGTTGTGGCAACATCTGTAAATACTGTTCTGGTCTTGAATTTTCTAGAAAATTTGTCTGCCAGGAAGACTGTATCAGTGTGTACAACCATCAGGAGTAAATAAATACAAGTTTTCATCGCAACCTCAAGAACAGTAGTGTTTATCTGCTTTGTTTATATTATGCTTAATTTTCAAGGAGGGTCGGACACAGCTGGTCTTGAAAAGAAGTGAATACATAAATTTAATGTAAATGTAAAAATAAATATAAGACTTTTAAAAAATTGTGCCAGTAACTATGCAGCGGTAAATCTCTTTTGTTGTCATTGAAATTCCTATGACTGTGAATCAGAGTAATTGCCCATTTTTTAAAATTAGCACTTCTTTTGTGCTTTGTCCATTTATTGATTGAGGACAAGTGTGTTGCTCTTTATTTCCTGTGAATTCTTTATCTTACACGTATTTGCTGTAAATGTTTTTCCATTCTCTGTTTCATTGTAATTACAGGATTATAATTTTCAAATAATCTTCTAGGGAATTTTTACCATGATTTAGTATTTTGCATGTGGAAATAGCGACGTCCTTTAAATTTATTCTCACTTAATTTGTAAGTGAAATAACTTGTAGATTTGGAATCATAGATACTAGCTGAGTTTATAGGTATATCAGAAGTGTTATTACAGGCTAACTATGTGCTATTGGTAGAAGCACTTCTTATCTTCTTTGCAGTATCATTTGAACGAAGTATCTTCTTAACTATTAATAGTGTAGTTTTTATTAGGAGTATTTTATTATAGTGTTTTATTAATAGTATATCTTCTAGGCATGGCATTGTTAACTTACTTTCATTGCTGTTATAGGAAAAGTTGGCTCTTTTCTTTTTCTAATTTACTTTTCCAACATTACGTTTGCTCTGGCTCTGTTCACTCTGGAGTGTCACAAACGCTGTCTGTTTTTCTGCGCTTGTGACAAAAACGAGACGCTGAGTTACGGAATTAACGGAGACACGTGCAAACTATTTTATGGTAGTGACAGAACAGGAAACCTGTTCTGGGCCATGATGGAGACCAGGAGCTACTGAGGTTCAACAGTTCCTATTCCGCAGAGTGCCATTTTGTCCCAGATGATTGATGGCATTCCCCTGCCCTCGTCTCTACAGCATAGACAAACACCGTTGCAATCTAGAGCTTCTGTAGATACGCGCTTCATTAAGCCTGATCCCAAAATGTCATGTAATTTATTTCTTAGATTGAATGTCTCATTACACCCTGATGAGGCCAGGAGCTACTTGGGGCTGGACCTGTTATGAAGCACTCTCATCTTAAAATTTTGTTCTGTCCCTCTTGGCAAAGCAGATGGACAAGACAGTGAAATCAATGCATAGTGCACTTTATCCTTGACAAACTGAAATATTGTTTTGCTAAAATAGGCCCATGGGGTAGAGAGATTAAAATCAGACATAAAATAGATCAGCATCAGCATAAAGGGTGAATCTACAAACTTAGGCATTATTGAGTATTATTTTTCATTTGTTTGAATCCCATTTTGCCTTCTTTGGACAGAACAGAACATACTTGCTTAGTTAAACAAGATACTGACCTCCTCCTCGCTCCATTTAAAAAGGTTTTTTTGAGTTACAGAAACTGAGTTGAGGGTATGGGTAATAACTCCATCCATTTTCTGTAAAAGGTGTGTCACGGGTTGTTTTCATTACGTAGCATTACAAAGCAGGACAGATGTGTACCCAGACCAAACGAAAACAGGACAACTTTGTGACAATGGCATTGCCCTGAATTTTCCACTGTAGAATCTGGGGCGGGGTCATAGACTGTGTGGGTGAGGGACAAGGGAGGGGTTGAATCCGTTGGCGACCCAACGGGAAATACTTTGTGAGCAAGAATTAAGATGGTGGCTGGCCCTGAGTCATGCTGGCCCCTGGGGACAGTCTTGTGGATGCTTCCTTAGCCTGGGGATCACACCTGCATACATTTCCTTTCCTGACTCCTCAGTCCTGCCACCCGGCCACTGCCACCCTCGGGACGTGTGAATTCCGCCCCGTGTTCCGTCCCCCTGCCGCATGCCAGCGTTGCAGGACCCGCTCTGTGTCTTTCCCCCACATGTTAGAGCGCTGCTGTGCCATCAGACACTGTAAATAAGGAGTGTCTGTCACCAGGCATTTCATGCACTGTTGCCTAAAGGGCTTTGGGTCGGAGCCTTTTCGCCGTGTACACTGTGTCAGTTTGCTACTTAATGAAATTTAAATTTTTGAAAACTTGCCCTTGCATCCTGATAAAACTGTCATAAGACGGGTGGGCAGTATGACAGGTGGTTAGCGAAGGCTTCAGCCCGTTACCACGCATAATGACCCGGAGTCTCCATCTTAGGGGTTCGTCAGCCAAAGCTGTGTTACTGGGAGACCTTTTGCCTCGGGTTTTGCTTCAGTTGTTGGCTGCATGGCTGGGGGGCCCTGGTATTTGTTTCGTTTTATTGAAATAGCCTAGGCCATTTTCCCCTTCATCATTAAAAAGCAATAAAGATAAACTGTGTGAAATTAAATAATACAAATCTTCTGTTTTTCAAGTTAGGACCCCATTACCTTAGGCGGAAAGGGCAGGGCCTGGGGAGAGGAAGGTGGGGAAGGAGATGGCTCTTAAGAAAAGGTGCAGCTACAGCTGAGTGTAATGCCTTCTGACACGAGGACCCCTGTGTCCCCGTGGACCCCTGTGTCTCCGTGACAGTTCCCACCAGGGCCAAGTGAGGACAAGGGGAGCCCACCTCCCCACCGGAAGGAGTCATCAGCAAAGCCCCACCTCACAGCACCCGCCACGCCACCCCCCGAATATTTTGTGCCCTCAATGGAATAAAGTCCTAACTTTCTTCCTTCTTGGGGGCCGTTGCCTCTTTTCCTGGCCTGCCCACTCCCGTTATTTGGGGCGTACCCTCTCTTTCTTTTCTTCGATTAGTCCATGGCTGGTTTGCCTTTGTTCGCATGGCCTAAGGCGGTGCAGCGGGGGACTCCTTCCGGGGACATTGACCAAGAACGCTCCGTGCAGCCCTCTGCAGCCTGACTTGCAGTCGCTGCTGGGGAAGTGACTAGTTGTTTGACCGAGGCATGTTCATGACTTCTGCAGGGTAAGCCAGCTTCTGTAAAATACCTGTCATTGTTACATTGGCTTCCTGACGGTGGTTGCTGAAAGGAAATGACATGGCCTACATGAAAGGCGCTTGGTTTACTGGATGCACAGGCGCATCGGGTTTATTATATTATGTAACTTTTCAGATTCATAATGAACAAGTCATTGGTCGGACAGTCGGGAGGAAGGTTTGGGTATTTTCAACGTTAAGCAGCCATCATTGTGATGAATTGTGTGTGCGTATGCTGTAAAGAAATGGTTGAAACGTGTGGCAAATGTGAGTTCTGGGTTGGTGATGTTTAAAATTGGAAGAATTTTGGAACTCACATGAAATTTGGATAATAGGTCCATGTTCTGTTCTCTATAGAAATGACCTTCACTATAGAGAAAGGAATTGCTTGTGCTTTTCTTGTTACAGTGTGTACTTTAACAAGGCAACCTGAGACTAATTAGTAAGCTACACAATAAAAACTTTTTAAAATAATAAAATAATAGATATACTTCAGGCCCTAGCTTCAGTTGAAAACATGGATCACATTTTGATTTTTCCAAAGGAGGAAATGGTTTTTTTCTTCCCTTCCTTTTGTTTTTTTCCTTTCTAGACGCCTATTCCATTTCTCCTAAGCCAGCTTTGTTTTCATTTGCTCTCAAAAGTAAGAGTGTGTTTTCATTGAAATGTTAAAATACGCAGGCTGTTGAGGTGTGAATATCATCAAGCCTAACACCTAAGCCCTTTCTTTTACTCCCTCTCAGATTGCTGTCAGTTACCAAAGACATCTAAATGCTATCATAGGCCTCTGTTCAGAATGTTGCTCTGATGACCGATGCTACAGTGCAGCAAATGCTGGCTTGCAGCTTAGAAAAATGTTTCCAGTAACTTCACTGGGTGAACTCAGGCATCATGCAGAGCTACTCTTCATTTACTGTGGAGAGTCACTTGGTGAAAGTGGTTTTATTTTCATTTTCACTAATTGGGTCCGTCCACGGCTACTTAGCATTGTTGTATCAGGCACCTGGAGGACACAGAGATAAATGCAGCGTGGTACCTGCCCTGTGGGACCACACACCTCTCTTCCTGTGCCGACATGGGGCTCAGTGCTGAGGACTGCAGTGGACATAACCACCCGGTGTGCCTGTGGACGTCTTTCCGGGCGGCAGGCTTTAGATCTTCATCTTAGAGGACAAGTAGGAGATGGCCCAGTGAAAAGGAAGGTGCGTAAGGGCTGCCACGTGCTTGTGCACGGAAGTGGCGTCCTAGAAGGACGTGGCATCCATAGAGTGGACAGTAGCGCTTCGCAGGAGCACAGAATACGACTCGATGCTGCCTGATAAGTGAGAGGCCAGTCTTCTCTGCTCACGTTCCACTGGCCAAACTGTCTGAATCGGAGAATTTGAACATGACTTGTTTGCCCTGAAAAGGGAGAACGCAGGGTTTCATGGCACGAGTGTGTGTCCACGCGCGTGGTGTCAAAGTGACACCGCCTTTCCATGTATGATTTTCCTAGAGACTTCTTTCTTTAAAAATACCCTACCTTTTCAAATGCGTGTGAGAAACTTGGGTGTCGGATTTTTGGGTTTTTTGGTGTTTTTTCGGAGTTAGCTCCGTCTCTTTTCACAGTAACAAGCACAGCTTTGCCAGCACGTGCCTAACCCTGTCAGATTTTCGATTCCGGGAATGAAAGTGATGGCAGCTGGTTGCGCCCCCCGTAGCTGGCTGAAAAACACATGTCCACTGGCCGTTGTCTGTACAGCATGCACTCTGGATGAGTAGGTTTTGTTTACGTTCGGCTTTTAATAGCCACTTGCATAAGAGGAATATAATGATCTCATTAAAGCTGTCTCCTTCTGAGAAGCAGGGCCCACGGTTTCCTCCCAGGACCCTCGGAAGGCAGTTTGCTTGGATATTACGTGGTTTTGTTTCATTGAATCTTAGCCATTGATGGCTCCGAAAGTCTTTGTCGGAGCTGGGTCACCGTGTCGCATTAGGGAGATTTTTCTTCTGCGGTCATGCCGGAATCGAGCTGTTATTAACTGTGATTTGAATCGTGCTGACCGTGGATGTCTGTGAGAAGTGGATCGTAGCAGTATCTGTGGACAAAGAGAAATGCGACTCAAGTTCTTAGCTCACCAGCAGCCACGGAATTCCTGGAGGTGAAGGCCAAGGCGACAGATCCTCCACTGGGTGGTCTGTCATTTGTTCCCTAGGCCTTCGTGTGCGCTTGGACACTGGATTGCACAGTTAGGAACTGCAAGGGGCTGTGTGAAGCCCCGCCTTTTGCATTCAAGTCTGTTAGATGCACAATGGGGGTTGGGCTGGTTGTGCTCTTAAACACCTGCCCACCCTCTGCCTTCTAATTGCATCCTCATAGTGGGGACAATGTACCTACCGACGCAGGCACACGCGCGCGTGTGCATATGATTCATATGCTTACATAGGCTGGCAGGGAGGACAAATTGTAGGTTGTTTGCATTCATAGCTCCACACACTTGAGAATGCTTTGTCTCTGGAGCTGTAAGTATGAGAGTGATGCAGGAGGTTCAGCAATCAAAATTTAAGACCAAAGTCATCCTGTTTTTCTGTTCTTCGTGTAGTGAGTTACCCCTCCCTGGAGGGTGGTAGGCTTAGTCCCTGGACTTGGGTGTGGAGAGAAGGTTTAACTAACATGGCTGCGTCTGTCCCAGAACCGACAGATGGACCTGAGAGATGTGAGTGTGGTGTTTCTGAGCAAGGCATGCCGTTGTGCCAGCACACGCCCTGGGAGGCCTCACGTGATGACGCTCCGTAAAAACCTCTTGTATTCTGTTAGTTTACCGTTTCCCCCCAGCTTTGTCGAGGTAGAATTGACACCGAGCTCGGGGTACATTTAAGGTGTGCAATGCGCCGATGTGATGCACTCACACTTCACAGTATGGTGGCCGCCGCAGTGTTAGCTGTCACCTCCCTCACCACCCGTAATTGTCATCTCTTTCTTGAGGTGACACTGGTTTACATCCACTCTCTTGTCCGTCCTCGAGGATACCGTAGAGTATTGACTGCAATCACAGCGCCGTGCGTAGATCCCAGCGCTTCCTGTCTCTGATTGGAAGTTTGTCCCCTTGGACCGGCGTGTCCCCGATTCTCCCACGTCCCAGCCCGTGGTCACCACGTTTCTGCCCTGTGGGAAACCTCTCGTAAAAGGACACCGACTGATGGAAGAGGTTTCCTAACGGCACAGAAGTGTGTCACACGTCAGCTCATGCTTCAGATTTTCTTAGGAAAGCCGCCAATGTTTGTTAAGAGAAGAAAGGACAAATTAGGCTGATGTGTGTGTGACCCTGACAGAAGAATTGAATGTTATGAACAAAATACACCCATCTCAGGTGCTTTCTTTTCAGCAGAAAACCCCCATTCGAACATTTTCTGGTCATTTCTCTGTTGGCACTCAAGTTTTTCTGCCTTGAACCATGTGTTTGATTGCCTGGTGTCAACTGCTGGCGTCTGCATGTGGCAGGGGGGGAGTGGGGTATGGGAGACGGACTGCTGCCATGCCTGACCCAGCGTGTCCCTCACAGAATAAGCACTCAGGGTGTGCCCTCGGCCCGGGGAGGGGGACACTTTCCCAGCATTCCCTGCATTCCCTAACCGATGTGCTAAACTATTTGCTCACAGTTCCACAGAACTGTCCATTCATACTTCTTTCCATTGCTCGGGTTAACACAAGCACATGGCACACTTGCCCGTGGCAAGAGAAGTTCAGGATTTCTGAAACATGAGAGCGAAGCGGGGCTCTTGGAACACGAAGGGCAGAAGGCGCCGTTTCTGCTGGGAGGAGTTGAGACAAGCTGTCACGTGAGATGCCCGTTGCGGCCGTCCTTGAGGGTAACAGCGTGATGAATTATCCTCCTGATCTCAGCTGGTATTGAGGTATCTCCCAGGTATATGGCTTTTAGTTGCCTGGCTTCATAAACTTGAGCGTCGTGACCCAGCACGAAGAAATCAAATACTGCCTGCCAGTATTAGACGAACAAAAATCGAGTTCAATATATAGTTTAAGAAATGTCCCTATTTATGGAATACTATGACTCGTACTTAAAACAACGTAATTTGTTCAAGTCAGAATAGGAAGTCTGAGGCCCCTTCCAAATTGACTTCTGGGAGAGAGCTTGGGAGAGAAGATTAAACCTCCATGTAATATGCAGACTACTCTGGGCTAGGTTATGCACGAAAACATGTTTCCTAGGTTTTGTGGTTTCTTCTGAAACTAGTCATGGAGAAAGGATATGTAATCATTCTCAAAGTAAAGAACATGAAATTAAAACTCTGTTTTACTACTCTCATGTTTTCTCTGACAGACAATAAACGTACTTAAGTATGTTACACTATTTGACTGTCTCATAGGACATACAATATGGGGACATTAAATGTAAATATGTTGTTTGTTGACACTTTAATGTACAGGTTGCTTTAGGAGAAAAATATAAAAGGATGGAAATGGGTTTTCTTGCATGATCCTTCATATGCATATTTGGAAAGTGACGATTAAAAAGGAAAAAATATATATACTCATAAGCTGATAGGTTCTGTAAGTGCTGCTGTTGTCTTTTTTTTAAAGCACATCTTAGAGCCCCATGTTTATTCTTAGGGATGCAGAGCTAATATTATAATGAAATCAGTTGAATGGATATGAACATATATGCATATTATGGTTTTAGAGGTTTTTATGAGGAATATTATTATCTGAAAAGTGCAGAAATGGAAGTAGACATGTAGAGAGAATGTACCGTGGTGAAGGTATATGCTTGCCCTTAGTTTAGCCTTGTTGTTTTCCTGAGGTAGACCTTTTTATATTTCTACCCCATCATTTTTTTCATCTCGTTCACCAGCTAAAATATGTTTTATAGATGTCAGAATGATTAGATTTACTGTCTGCGAAATACTCATCGTTGAGAATTATGGACCACTTAGAAGATTGGCAAGGACAAGTTAAAACTGAAAATAGGTCTCTCAACAGGCATGCAAAATCCTAGCAGTAGGCAATAAATTCTCAGGAATATATTCCTTTCATGGTACGAAGCGGGGACAGTTTATATTTTTGAGATTGTGTGCAGAATAAACACTGGGTGTAGAAAATTACACCTGCATTTATTGTCAGGCAACATTTGGTAGATAATGCATTTTCCTCCTACCCAGATGCAACTCACCGTCTGTCAAAACGTTACTTCCTTTATTATCCTTTGTTCAAAGCCTTGTTCCAAGAATTCGGCCCCTTCTGCACTTCCACCTAGAGAAGTGAAAGTTCTGTCTTTACAAACCCTGAATGCGCAGCCGCTTTCTTCCCCTGACCTTAGGGTACTTACAAATTGTACCAGGAAAAAAAAATCTGCGATGACCTTTAATGTCATTAGTACACTGGGTTTTCGAAGAGAGCAAATAGAGCAACAAGCCGGAGTCGGAGGTTCGCTGGGAAACACTTCTGTCCCTCCATCTGCTCCCTGCCACAGGAGAGCTGAGGTCCAGGGGAAGACCCAACAGGTCCCGGGCTGGAGGGCGCGCCCCGCGGCGGGAGGAGTGCGAGGGGGCGGCGGTGCGGGAGCAGGTGGTGGCTGGGAGGAGACGCGCTCGCATGCACCGTTGGCATGGTTACGGAGAGGCGGATGTGCTAACAAGCTGTGCCAGTCGCTGAAGGTTTCAGAACTCTACCTTGTGGCTTGGGGCCTCAAGCCTTCCTCAGTGTGCTGTCACCTAGAGCTTCCCCAATTGCCAGCAGACTCTGAGAAAGCATTGTTTTCCTTGCGTTGTCAGAACGCTGTCGAAAATAGAGATTTGTGGATTGTAATGAATCTGATAGGTTAAAAGGAAGTGTTCACTGCCCTTGGTCTCCAGGTAAATAGTAATTAGTACCTGTAACAACTCTGATGATGATGATGATAATATTATGTTTCTATATCATTATGAATAATCATCATGTAACAACCCCGGCGTTAACGCACACGCGCGCGTCTGTATAAATAGCTCTGCCGTGCGGTCTGTTTACCTAGCAGCAGCCAGTGCCGATAAAAACGGTCAGGGGATTTCTTGTTTGTTTGTTTGTTTTGTTTTACATTCTGTTGTAGGCTCCACCTGAGCATGTGCTTGTCTCTTCAGTGGAAATTTTGGTTGTCATTAAAAAAGAAGAGGAAATAGCCCGATTTAAGTTAAAACAGGTCCTTGACTGAAGTCTTAGTTTTCTGTAAAACTGTGTCCGTTGTAAATGTTGCTGCCTTTTTCAAAGCCTGAGCTGCCCTTACAGCATCCATGTAGAGCCGTGGCTGGAAGTTTTCAGCCATATGGCATGGTGGAAGCAAACACATACTATATCAGGTCAAACCACGTGTCCTTGCTGATACTCAAGCGTTTTGGAACCGTAAAACAGCAATTTGGTATGGCTCTGCCTCACCTAGGTATTTTTTTATTCCTCATGGTGTAGGTACAATAAATGATAACTTGTAAATCAGGTGCATGTAGGCATCATTTTGCAGTTAAACAAAGACACGGCACAATTTTCCCAATCTTCTGAGAGTATAGCTCGATGAAAAATGCCGTTTGTGCACGAGCTGCAATTTGTCTAACAGAAGTGGTCTGAGAGGGTTGGTTCATACGTAATTTGTTAACCAAAGCTTCTTTTGCTCAGACATGTACTTAGCGGTGACTCTGCTATACACACAAATATTTGATGCAGCAGAGGGGCAGCTAAATAATGTGCATTGTGTTTGAAAATAAAGGAATTAACTCTTACGGGGTGACTGGAATTTTTTGCTCAAAATTTCACCCAAAGGAATAATATTAAACTTCCCCCACGATTTAATGAAATGACTTTGCATCCCTCACTTTTTTTCTTTCTGCGACAGTTTTTAGATTGCAATGAACTGACTCTGTAAAGTACACAAATGATTGCTATTAAATGCCTGTGCCTTTTAGTCTAAAAGTGCTAAGTTTTTTAAACTGACGTGACAGTTGAATTGGGCTTTGTACCAGAGAATTTATATTTAGACCAAGTTATTCCCACATTATCCAAGTGTTGTTTACATTTCTGCAGCAAAGCTCGTTGTATTACATTGAAGCCAACATCATTTTTTGAGAAGTGTCTGACCACATTAGGCTTTTTTATTTTCATTTGGTTGTTTATTTTGGTGTTTGAAAAATAAAAGGAAAGTCCATGTTATTAAATAGAAAAGCATATGATCATGAATGACAAAATGTTTCTGATGAAAGTAGATTGACCCAAATACAGAAATTAATTAAAGTTGATTTTTAATGATAAGAACACATGAAATCTGAATCACCTCTTGCATCTTCTAAATTCACATCAACATAGAGAATATTTTGGAGTAATTTTTTCAAACGAAGATCCAAAGGTCATAATAACAGTCTTCATTCATTTGCACACTCAAAATAAGGCACAGTGTCAGTCTCGTGGGACCCTTGACCTCTGAGAGATGTGTCTGAAGAATATACTTTGTTTTGTGAATTTTATTGTGTTAAAGTGCAAAGCGATCTTCATTTTGCTTTTGCCCTGGAATTTTCCTTAGTCCTGAGTCCAAAATGAGTTTTTCTTCTTCTGTGTTTACTATTTTAAACGAAGAAATTTTATTACTGTACTATTTCTACATGGTTTATCTCAGTGTCGTCTTGCTAGTCGTAGATTCATTTCCAGTTCTCCCTCCCTGAATCTCAACCCACTTGTTAGTGTTTTTCTGATTTTCTCTTATAGCAGTGATTCAGTTTGACTTATGTTAGCTTTATATTTTTAGTGCCCCACGATCACCACCTCTTTTGAGCAGAAAATTGTAGAGTATTTCATACCATTACAGTCACCATGGCTTGATTGCTTTAAGTTCAAACACTGCTAGTTTCTCACTTATTTCTGGTATGGTTTTTATTTATTTGGTTATACATTGTACCAGAGTTAGTTGAAATAGGTCAAGTTAGAAATAACTATTTTTGATACCTTTCACCCTGCCTTCTCCATGTTTGTACTGTATATTTTCTGATTACGAAAATAGGTAGGGTAATTGCTGTTGAATAAAGTTTCCTTAAGATGTAATAAAACCCTTATTTCTACTGAATTAAATTAGTAGTGTCCTAGTGCTTACGCACGACAACTTTAGGCAAACATTCAACCTCTTGTAGTTTAGTAGTTTGATCTGTAGACTCACAGAAGTATGGATGGAGGAATTTCAGCTTTAGCAAGTTAGTAAAAAAAAAAAAAAAAAAAAAAAAAAAACCCTTTATATTTTTGAAGGTTTTTTGTTATGGGTTTTTTTTTTTAAATCATTGTTTTAATCATTGTTGTTGAAAAACAGTAGAAGATCCAGCTCAAAGTAAAGACAATTACTGGAAAATATAACTGTTATCCTTCTTAGTTTATTTTATTTTTTTTTTTTTTAATTCATTTTTATTGTTAGGCTTATTGGGGTGACATCTGTTAGCAAGGATTACATAGGTCTCAGGCATACAATTCTACAGTGCATTGTCAACTTGATGTATAATAAGTTCACCACCTAATGTGACTTCTCTTTCCATCACCTTATATTTAGCTTCCCCCCCTCCTCTCCCACCCCCTCCCCTTTCTCCCCTCCCTAACCCACTCGTCCCCAAATAAACA